>CM046069.1:32331963-32931963 GCA_025215515.1 Schistosoma japonicum | reverse complement strand
TTCTCTTAAATATCACAGTCACTTTTATTTCTTTTGACAAATGGATTACCTTTTTTGAATCAAGTTCTTTATGACAAAATTTTGTAGTTCTCATGATTTTATTACTATTACTACTAAGTTGTTATTCATTTACTTACTAGGATGCAGTATGCAGCTTGGAATAAATAAATTATATGCTAGGTTCGTCGTCCCACCCTAGAATTGCAGTTTTGTATTACTTCTGTCTATGTATGTGAATCAACACATATATGTCCACTGAAATACAAGCGAGACCGACGTTTGTGTACAGCGGGAGATTAGAACAGATATCCAAGACGCTGGTGTTAAATGAATATCCATTGAAGTTTGTAAATGGAGGACAATAGTCAGTTAACATAGAAATCTCTGGCTGATTTCATTTCGATGAATGGTGTTTATATCAAGTTATGGTATAAAGGAAGGTATCGAACAGCGTAATTCTGAAGCAAAGGTTAAAATCTGCTATCGAAAAAGATTATAATGTTACTAAACTAATCATCATTGAAAAGTCAAACACCGTAATTCCACATAAACTTCACGATCACATCACATCCCATTTACCAATTCACATGTGTAATTGAACGCTGCTATCAAGGGTGCGGGGTTGGGAGGGAACATGTGCCTAACTGGCCTCAGAAACAGATAACATCAATCGATCCAGAAGAGGTAGAGAATGGAAAACTTTACTCGCTGATCATGAAACATATTATCGATAGAGGTCATTAGTTTTATCTTATAACAGCCTTGAAGGCATTTTTTAGGAATCATCACAGACTTATTTTTTAATTTATAGAAGCCTTAATTATTAGAAAATTTAAGTCCCCTCGCTCATTGTTTTCAAAAGCATTTTGTCATAACGTAGAACCTGCTATGGTAGTTTTAGTCATTATTGAATTGAGATGGATGTTTTGCGGAGATTGGTAACTTTAATTGATCGAAATGGTAATTCTACCATTGGATGCCAACCTGATGGTACGGAGGGTTAGGTGTTTGCCAACTTGAAGTCCCTGTGGCTGTATCTGGGGAAAGGACTGCTGAGGCGCTTCAAACTAAAACGAAACAGCTGTCTATTGCTCCCTGGTTTCCTATAGTACCCTGCCAACATCTATCTGTAAAGTATTCGTTCAATTAATCATTATTAATATTGTCGAAAGTTTTGGTTTGATGGTAAGACCATTTTTAACCATCTTTTACCATTCTTTTATCACATTTTAGGTATTCGACCTTTTAGTTAACTTGACCTTTATTAATTATACATGTTTATATATAAATACTTTAACTAATGTGTGTGACTAAAGTGCTCGAAATGTATAATGCAAATACGCTAAATGTCATAAATCAACTCCGTATCCTAATTACATTATCAAAATTTATAAATGAAACTATTTGTTTTTAATTATTATTTTCTGAAGAACAAATGCCTTAACTATATTATCGTAATTGGCTACAAAAATTTCTGTCGCTAGATTCAAGTCATTCTGCATTAACCATAATGATCCCCGACGGGGTCGTGGGTGCGTACTGTTGAAGAGTCCCATACTAGGACGAAACAGATATCCAATGCTTCCAGGTGATCAATGATTGTCTTATTCAGATCAATTCGTGATATCAGGATTGATAAATTAACTACCTCCAAAACAACTCCCTAATTGTGACATAATGAAATAAATTTGATTTTAGTCGTTCTATAACATCTTTGACAAAATTAAACACTATAAGTCCTGGATAGATGAACATTTTAAACACAAATTTAGTATGATCTATTTTTTTTTAATCTTTATTTAACTGGTAGATGTGGACATGTAAAGATAGTAATAACATCAAAGATATTCTTTTGTTATTAATTCTGTATACTTAACTTTTAAAAGGCTGTCTACTAATGGATTTGCTTGCCTAAACGAAAAAAAAGAAAATTCATATTTTACTCATTTTGACCAACAAATCATATTAATTGAATTAAGATGGTTTTTGTGGATACTTTTAGTTTAGTTGATTGAATATGTCACAGATTGATGTTGTTATGGTACCATTAAAAATATGGAAGCACTGAAAGGCTGTTTCGTTTTAGCACCCTAGATTCTACTCCAGAGGCTTTAGGTTGGTGAACACCTAACCCTCTTCATCACTAGGCTAGGATCCAAGGATAAAATTCTTACTCTCATCCTAATTCAAATATGATATACATTTGCAATACATTTGAAACTTACTGAACAAACGTACTTGTGAAAGAGAAAATAGAAAAAACACCAAGTATGGAGGCTGATTGGCCATTAGGACACTGAGGTGGCTTTCTACGGTTGACATTTCGAATCGAATCAAATCATGAAACTATTGTGCAACTTCACTGATTGCCACCGGTGGGTAACTTTCTCACACCGTAGATGGCAAAGGTCGGCCAAACGTATAACGAATTGATTGAATTAGAAATATCAACTGTTGGAAGCCAATTCAGTGGTCTAATTGTAAAGCAGTCTTCGAAGGGCCAGAGTGTCCTAAGCTCGGTCCCTGGCGGGTTTGTGGAAGCGTACTGTTGAGGAGTCTCACGATGGGGCGAAACATTTGTTCAATGATTCCTGGTGATCATCAGGTATCTGATTCAGACCTATTCCTGATAAGAACAATCTCTACAACACCTCATTAGTAACTTTATTGTTGATTTAGTCAGTGGTAAACATTGAAAAATATTGAATCAAACTGTGGATACAATATCAAGTTTATTAAAGCGTTCTCACTAATATAGCCGTTCGTTAAATTGCCGAATTATGTGGATTTTACTCTATCTATTTAGTAGGAGCAATTGGTATTTTCTCAAGAAAATCATGGGTGTACTAAAGAAATACTTTCAATCTTTTATAGTACCCTGGTCCATAATACGGTAGTTGAATATATAATCCAATTGTTTCTATTCACATTTATTAACAACCTCTACCCCTATCATGTTTAGGTTATTTTTAAATACATTTACACCTTATTCACATTAGACGGCTTACTTAGCAACAGTTTGTGATGTTAATTTCAGTTTTATGATTACCACAATAATGACAACATAGCGTTGCATATTTTGACTTAACACAATCATTTTAAACAGAAATTTAAAGTCATCACCAAATGTCGTGAAACTGTTCAATACTTTTAATTAACGTTAATTTAGAAGTTCCACCCAAATCAACTTCAGGATAGTAACTGACGAAAGCAATCTGATATATTATGTTAAACATGAAATAATAAAGATCCAGATCATTATGAATATAGCATCTATAAACTCCTCCAAGTGAAATAATATGTCTTTAGTACTTCCTAGAGTAATTCCCATTGCCTGCATTAAAATAAAAAATTATTTATCTGAAATCCTGGATCGTGAGAACTCTTCGTGCTTTATATTACGTGCACCATGTGTGGTTAGTATTTTAGCGAGATAATTTTACGTAGAATCAGTTACATCAAACTCTTCCGTGGCAGAAAAGAGTGGAAGATTGATAAGAATGAATTCTTCGGTTATGGCTCCCAGCTTCCACGAATTATTGCCATAATCCAAAAAGTTGCAGTTTTATGGCTTTGTTCAATACTGCCAAGTACAACATTTCCGTCTATCTTCTTAACGAAAAAAATGTACTACAGATATTTACTATGGAACCTGATTCCATGATACTACATTCATAAGCATTACTGGTTATGATTATAAAAATGAGTACTTCTCCGAAATAAACAATTTATATACTCTTTTGAAATGAATGTTATTACTTTAAATACTATTAATTTCAATGAACTCAGGACAAAAAGAAAGAAAAATTTTGAGTTGTTCCGAAAAATATGGATTTGTGGAAAAAATACTTATATTACTAAAAATACGTTTTGTAGAATAAATGATCGTCTAAAATTTATCATGTATTCAATTTATAATGCTGACTAACATAATTATAATACTATGTACCTACCCTAGGGTACTTCCTAATTTAGCATGTTATTTATGAATTCATAATTAGGAAGACTAGCTTACCAAATGTGTTTGATTCGGTAAATTCTTATCAGGCTTTACTATTGTAGTGGATACTTCTCATAAAGCTGTCCATAAGTAGCAGGTCAGCAGAACGACGTGTAAAATTGAAAAGAATCAAGAAACAGCGTATGAGGCAAGTTGTCTGGTGACAAGAAGCAGAGCATGATTAAAATACATAGGAAAGTCGAATGACAGCCGAAGGAAAAATGCCTATAATCGACACTCATCAGAGAACACAAATAATATGCAAATTGATGATTAAAAGTAATGTATATAATAATTTATAACATTTGCTGTTTTACCAAAATTGTAAAATGATTGTCCTTTTTGGCTTATCACACTAATACAAGCAGGTGTCTATGCAGAACAGCTGAACCACTGGTATTTACAGGTTCACGTTGCATGCATGCATGAATGTAAGTGAAGTTAAGAATTGCAAGAAAGTTATGTGATACCATATATGGTTTATTGAAAATCTATGCGAACGCTTGTGTTTATTACCGGCTATCCTGAAATGTATTTACTTATTAAACTGGAAATAGATGAAGTTCATCTCTTGACTTTTCCTGTTTAGAAAAATAGACACATTAGACGTGCGATTTTATATCATAGGGAGGCCAATACACTAATTGTCATTGTATTGTTCATAAAACAACGCGAAGAAAACCTCATCCCTTGTCTAATATTTCATGTTAAAAAAAGTCACGCGGATAATATATTGGAAGAGGCAATAACAGTAATACATAACATATTGTATGAGAACTGATTATTCCTAAAAATATATGATAAATATCACAGCAAAGTTGGTATTAGAAAACCATCCAACAATGGCTTATTGAGATAAAAGCTTTATTTCACACTTGCCGTCGTAGGAGACATGATTGCGGACTCAGTGAAAACTAAACTGAAATTTGAAATTAAGCAACATATACACCGATACCATACATCATATTACTTACTTGCATGATGTCTATGAAAATCATGGATAAGACGCTGAGCCCAAAAGCTTTCGTACTCATTGTTAAAGTCAGCAGTTCATATAAAGTCAGTTATATAGGTAAAGCGACTCTATAAAATCACCAACGTTCTTTTGGGACATTATCTTACTCAGCAGAAAATCATAATTTGATCCCATTCCCTTCCTTAAAATGGCAAGAAGTATGAATATATGTACATATTTATCCTTTACTCTACATACTTATGTATTATGATTCCATTAACCACAATGACTTCAAGCGTTCTCAATTAACATTACTTTATGTAATTATAATGATTGCTGAACATTAACAGAAAATATGTATTAACATAAAATATCTTGTTATTTGTCAGAAGTATTGTCTAAATTATTCATCTTCATTCCATGTATCTTGAACAGAATCACTTCTATCATGTCATTAGTTATCAGTTTACAACATGAGAAGAATTTCTCACTTTATTTCAAATGTATGAAAATAGTCATACTTTGAAGTTATATTTTTAGTTAATGAGAATAATTACTTCTGAAAAGGATTTCCACTAAGTTGTGCAGAACTTATGAATTCCTTTGCTAATGACTTTTGCATATTGACTAACTACTTAAAAGTAGTCAGAATATAAATACAATTTATATTTTCCACTTCAAATGACTTAGTTAATTAAATCGAATGAAATAAATTTAACGAACTCATTTAAGTTAGATGACCACTGAAAACCAGGAAACACTGAATAATTTTATCGCCCATGAACAGAACTTCTATACGGTTCACATCCGTGATTGTATCACGAAACTGACCACCAGGTTTGACGAAGAAGGCTTAACTACTAGACAATTTGTACAGGTAGCATCTAACATCAGCCAATTCACAATATATTTAAAAGAGTTCATCAGTTGCCATCTGTGGTTAACTGCTTTACATCAGTTGTGATTAAGTACCACCGTCCAAGTCAGCACACTAGAAGCTCCAAGAATTATCAGCTGAATTTACTCACTAGTAAAATGATATTGATTGACACACATTTAAAATGGCAGACTAGTGGTCTGTCGATAAAGTATTAGCTGTGAAACCTAATAGCTTAGAATATGATTCTCCGGTAGGATCGTCGTGAGCACTGTTAAAGAACTCGATACTAGAACGAGGTAACTATTTAGTTCTAGTTTACAGTAGTCGATTAACAAGAATTAATTAGTGGTATCTAATGTTAGCTCTATAGTATTCACAATATCTACTTCCAATTAGACTAGAATAAGATGCAGAAGATATAATGCATAATAATCACAATAATCAAGTTATGGAGGTGTATACTTAGTTTGTTATAAATTTGTCTGACTGGATTGTACGGACAACAAATTAGATGATCTACTAGTGTTGGGTGGACGGGCAAGGCGAGAAGTTAGTGAGTAGTTAGAGGAGTCCCCTTTTTACTCATAAAGCAAGCAATGTCCAATCACGTAGAGTAGATGCCATAATACATTATAAATAAGTATTATCATTAAAATTAATTATCGCAAATAACTGATTGCTATTATACTATTATATTATATATTAGTATTACTTTAATTTACTAATCATTAGTTATAATTAATTATAGGTTGTATGCAGATGATGAGAGACCAGTTAATAAAATGAATTCATATTATTCTGACACGACTGTTGTCATTGCCTTAGTAATATGATATGATTAAAAAGAATTGCATGAGATTGAACGTTCAATTTCCATAGATCAAAACTTAGATGAGACGTATGGAAATAGATTTATGATATTTCAAAAAATTAAATCACTTATTGAACCATTAGAAATAGGTTCATTTTGTAGATAAATAATGTATACATAAACTTACTTACTTACTTACACCCGTTACCCCTCTCGGAGGAGCATAGGCCACTCACCAGTATTCTCCATTCAACTCTGTCCTGACCAATCCTTTCCAGCTGTCTCCAGTTACTGTTCATCCTTTTTATGTCTGCTTCCAGTTCTCGACGCAATGTGTTCTTTGGCCTTCCTCTTTTCCGTTTTCCAACAGGATTCCAAGTTAGTGCTTGTCTCGTGATACAGTCTGATGATTTCCGCAATGTATGTCCTATGCATTTCCAACGTCGTTTCCTGATTTCCTCTTCAGCTGGAAGTTGATTTGTTCTTTTCCAAAGTAGGCTGTGGCTGATGGTTTCCGGCCAACAGACATTCAATATTCTGCGTAGACAGTTGTTGACAAATACCTGTACTCTCCTGAGGATGTTTGCAGTAGTCCTCCACGTTTCAGCTCCATACAGAAGAACTGACTTGACGTTCGAGTTGAAGAGTCTAACTTTGAGATTGGTAGACAGTTGTTTGGAGTCCCATATATTTTTCAACTGTAGGAAAGCTGCCCTTGCTTTTCCGATCCTTGCCCTTACATCTGCATCGGATCCTCCTTGTTCATCGATGATGCTCCCCAGGTAAAGCAATTTAATTAATTAGTTAACTGAAGGAATATCTTCAGTTCACGAATTGGTTCTTTTTTACCATCAATTCAATTCCCATTAATTGGAAGGAGGGAAAAGGGAGGTCATTTGACCATATTTATAAACGTCAGATAACATTGAAGATGAAATTATCAATAGACTTTGTTAATAGATCAATTAACTAATGTAAATCACGTTATATATTAACAAAATTTATTTACTGTTATTACTTCGTTATGATCTTCATATAAAATATGAAATGCTTTCAAAGTACTTTACAAAAGTCCTATTAATTTGTTACATAACATGGTTTAGTAATTATGCTATAATTGTGTGAAAAATGCTTTATTCAATATAGAATTTCTGTGAAATTCTTCTCTAGAAACGTTCATCTTTTTACCTACGAATTTTCTAACTATGAATTTCATTAAGAAATGTCGATAATGTAAACGTTAGTACAGTGACTATCAAGTTATTAATTATCAATCGTTAAGTGGAATCGTAAATCAGATTGTGCTTCATAAATAAAATCTCATTTATATAATCGGTTGGTTATGTAATATGCACTTTCGAGTAGATGCAGTCGAATGGTTACATTTCTACTTAATTTTTGTAATCGACTTATTGGTTAAAGCGATAATATACCTAATGTTGAATAAGAAAATAATTTAATCTTAATGTAATGCATGCTGTCAGTATATCTTAGTTTTGAGCAAATTAGTGTTTTCTTTTTAGAAATGCTTTTTAGTATCTTCATTAAGTTGATTTTATCCAGAACACTAACCTACCCTCTGTATGTTTGGAATGAAATAGTAATAGCAAATGTTATATTGTTCGACTCCTGGTAATGATCATGTACTATCAAGCCATTGTTCACATTGCAAGTTAGGTAGGGATCTTAGTGGCTTAACATTGCAATCACTTCCTCTTATGCCGAATGTTAAAGTACACTTTAAATCAGTGTTAGCTAACAGGAAATCAGGAAACGACGTTGGAAATGGATAGGACATACACTGCGGAAATCATCAGACTGTATCACGAGACAAGCACTAACTTGTAATCCTGTTGGAAAACGGAAAAGAGGAAGGCCAAAGAACACCCTGCGTCGAGAACTGGAAGCAGACATTGAGAGGATGAACAGTAACTGGAGACAGCTAGAAAGGATTGCTAAGGACAGAGTTGAATGGAGAACACTGTTGAGCGGCCTATGCTCCTCCGAGAGGGGTAACAGGCGTAAGTACGTAAGTAAGCAAGTCTGCAAACAAAATAGTCACAAATCAGGAAAATGCATATAGAATGTGTTGTTGTTCAACAATGAATTCACAAAAATGATTGTCTTCTATAAGTGGATAGAAAACGATTATGTAATTTCAAGTATACCTTAAACAAAACACTACAAAATTACATACTCTAAAATCATACACCTATTCTGATCATTTTGTTTGTGTATTTGATCAATACAATGAAAGTAAATTGCATACAATAAATCAATAAATTTGACAATTCACTTATTGTGTGCTTCAAAAATATCAGTTACACAATGTAGTTTTTGTTTAGATAAAGTATAATTCTAATAGTTTCTATAGAGTTTTAGTTATTTCAATGTATCATATATACAATACAATAGAACAGTTTTATTGTATGATGCTAACAAACATTCAGAACAAATAATAATGTACAATGATGAGTAAAATTAAGATTTCACTGCCAAAAGAATAATCTATTCGATTATTGTATGCATTAGACAAATACCATTATTTGATATACAAATAAAAATGATTCGAATTTATTTCAACTCTAATATGATTAGTTTATTCTTCAAAGAAATGCTTGTTGAAGTAATCAACAACAACAACAACGACAACAACGAAACTAGACAATAAACCTTAAACTATTTCAATACGTAGATTAGTGATTATATAGAATGATATACAAAGTGTATTGATATGATAACATGAAGTTATTAATAGAATGATATACAGAAATAGGTTGATAAATAAGATGTTATGAATAGTTAAAATATGAAATAGTAATGATTTATCAATACTAAAATGTGACAAACACATTCACTTGATGAGTTCCAAGTAAATGGAAACGTTCTTTTAGCATTTCGTCAAATAAACTCATCAAATCTACTAAAGTAATTGTTACATGCTTAAAATATTATTGTAAGGTTAAATATCAAATAATATCCTAACTGTATGATATCCTAGGACTTACAGTTTATCTTATTTAAAACTTATGTATTAGGTTTGCCAACCTAATGTCAACCGTTTTAAATGACAAGTGACTTTTCATTAAACTATTAGATCTAAGTAGTTATTAGCATTTTCATCAATCATGATCATATTTACAAGAATTTATATATTCCAGTATTGAGGTTTAAAGCTTCATTTGATTAACTTTTATGGATGTAATAAAATGTTTTTCTCTTTTAGAAAGAAACTATTACATTCAGGATTTCATTATTCGGTATGAAAGGATTATTAAACTTCTAATCCTTTTCACCAATTTACAATAAGCAAGAATTAAACAATTGTTAGAATTAAGAATTAACAATGGAATATGACTTCTGAATAATCTGAATGTAGTGTCAATTACTATAGCAACCGATACCAAAACTATGGATGTAAATTAATCGAAAGATTCGTTGTCTTTGTACACCAGTTTCTTATTTGATCCTTTTGAGGAATAAAACGAAGTGAAACCCCAAAAGATAATAGGTACTCTTTTACATTAATGTACCCACAAATAAAGTTGACGTTAATAATGATGTGTTTTAATTCATTTCGAAATCGATTTATTTTTAGGCGTGGGTAGTAATTAATTTAAATGATTGTTAGTCAATAATAAAAAACTTTTACGTCATTATACAACAAGCATTCCAGATACAATTCCTAACTTCAGATTATTTAATTTAGCAAACTGTTTAATAACTAACTTCAAGACTTAATTCCTAAGATTTTCGTGAAATGATGTGAGGCAGTTACCCACCAGTGGCAGCGAATAAGTTCACTTCATACGCTGAGCAATCGCAAAAGCTAGAAATATTAGTTGCCAAATGGTAGACAAATAAATGGATTAATGGTTAAGAGTCCGCCACGAAAACTTAAGTCTGCTTAGACTATCTGGTTGGTTCGTGAGTGTGGACTGGGTTGAGAGTCTTTTCACACTGAAACAAAACAGCTATCCAATGCTTCTTAATCCTGAGTGGTTGAGTAAACCTTGCTATTTCATGATGCTGATTATTTTATTTTATTTATCTACAGAAGCCTAATACTATGGGGCTAGACACAACCGAAGTTGCAACACAGTAGTGAAATTATAATTCCTGAAAGTTGGTTTGGCTAGTAGTTGGGGAACCTTTGACCTAGGCTTTTTGTCCATATGGCATTTGCCACCACGGCGTACCTGAAGTCTTAAGGTAACTGATACTCTCTTACTGTTCAAAGACTGATGGCACCTCCTGCGGTACGACTGAGAGGTCATCAATCATTGTATATGTCATGTTTTGTTAATTCTGTAAATAAAAACACTTACATTTATTTTCAAATTGTAAGGAACATATATTTGTCATACAGCAATATATCTTGTGAACAGTGTTGGTATATCTCAAACATTAACACAATATCGTTGAAGCTTATTAAGTGGACTTAGTTCAATAAGTGTTTAAATGTATCGTTGTTAGCATACTGTGTCTATGTAGCGCAATATAACTAAATATAGTTTTGATTAGAGCCTCAACAAAACGGATTCAGAAGTTTTATATGAATTAACAAGTTTCATAATACTTAATGGAACTCATTTTAAACAGTAATTATACAAAGCAAAAAACATAATATGGTTGTTTCGTCTTAAAACGGTAATCTGTGGCATTATGCATTTAAAGAACCTCTAGGAAACCGCGAGGAAAAGGTATTATCGCGAATCTACTACGCTGATATCGAATAATCTAACTCTCTTTTCACAGTCAGAAATCTAAAAAGCCGAAGTGATATCTGAAATTCATTGACTAAATTCCTGATGATGAAGAGCGTCTACACTCACTATTAGGGATCCCTGTGCCGCGACAAACCAGTGGTACAGATCTATATAAATTTTGATGATTATACAGTTCAAGTTGGTCTGTAAACTGTAAAGTCAAACTATTTCCACAAAACTACTAAACAGGTTACAAGAATTTACTTCAACTTACTTGTTAATACAATATGATGCATCTCATGACATCCCACCGACGTTTAAAGTGATTTTCTGATCCAGAAGCCGACAGTTCTTGAAAAATATAAAATGTTATGTCATATTTGTTGTAGAAAATTAATGATTATAAATAGGCAATCTTACTAGAATAATAAAGTTGAAAGTTGAGGTGTTTTATGAAAAAATTCATGCTAGCAGTACTTTGTACAATAAGTCACGACACTGAATAACTGTCGACCTCATAATAACACGTCTGATTACGTTAGACTACTTAATTACTAGTTATAATTATAGCAATTTAAAGTTACACTACTTAAATACTGCTTTTATTACTGTTATTCAGATAGAAAGCTGTAAAGCACAATTAAAGTACGATATCATTAGTCGAATCGTCTTCAACTCATACTGAACTTAACTTCGAATTTGTACCATTCTGATTTTAAAGTGACGATGACGCAACAAGATTTGGTCAGTTTTCCAAATTATATTATATTTGGGTACTACCCAAAAATAGGGGCATAAACCATACTCTAAACAGCTAGATAAGAGTATTGAATAATTAATCAAGTCGGTTAGCAATTGCAAACATAGCAGATGTAAGTGATTTCAATGTCAAATTAATGTGGCATTTGTTTACAATAGTACTTCTTTTGATCCGAATATTCAATGGAGACAAATAACCTATTTTAAGATGTATATAACACGTGTATTATTAATGAAGTAACCAACTTCCATAAAAAATGACCCAGTTTGATCGAGCTACTCTAATTTGCCATATACACTTAAATATTAAACAATTTATATTCATTTAAATAAGTCGTAGAGTATACAAATGTATATCCTATAGGATACATTAAAAGCTTAGGCTACTTACTATGTTCCTAATATACACCCTAACTATTTATTTAATACTCACTACATTTTAAATCTTTTACTTGCTTCATATTATTCCGAATATATTACGAAAATCCTGGATCAAGTATTTCTACTGATTGATAATTGATTCATTATATCGTTTACATGAAAACCCTCAATCTTGTACATAGTAACGTGGTAGTTTAAAATGGCGACAAAAGTTTCACATGATCTTTTTTAAGAAATTGAATGTTCAACTTTAATAAAAGGCAAATCTTAAGCTAAATTATAAATGCATTTTTATTTAGTTGTGCATAGTATTTGATGCCGTTTAAGTGGGCTTTGTTCACAAAATAGTAATAGCTAAAGTTGAAAATTTATCTATGACGTGATTGTAGTAGTTAATAACTTCACCACGGATAGAACTCATACACTAGAAGTCTAGTGATCACTGTCAAACATTTAGACGAATGTGTTGACATTCAACTGCTATATTTTTAACTTCAATCATAATCGATGGATAACTAACTCATTTACTATGTGACTAAACTGTACTGGTTATAGTTGCTCACTGAAACATCTAGAAATACCCTCAAAGTAAGTCACTATAAAGTATACAATTATTAGTAATCTGTAAAGCAAACTTTATGATTTACATGAAATTCCTTACTGACTTTTCTAATCTTTTAGTTCAAAAACTTCTGATGTAATTTTTCAAAGATACATTCATTGAGAACAAACAATAAGGCTGTAGTTTATTTCTGTGTTATGAATAGTTGTACAAGTGCATTACTTACTTAATAACCTTCACTTTTGTTAATCACTTTTAAAAAGCTTCAGCATTAATAATATAATGTTTATTAATCGATTCTTTTACACTTTGGATATTAGTAATGAAACGTAGAATCCACTTTATGTTTAAGAAGTAAGGTGAGCAAACTTATTAGTGATAATACTGTCTGTATTATTGTAGCAAATATGCTTGATAAAAAAGTCCTGAAGACCAAAATTAAATGTTGTTTCTTTGAGATGAATGGTTTAATTACTGAGCTTACACCATTATTCCTGGACTACTTTATTGGAGTAAACTTTTGACAGACTTATGTCTAGTTCAGAGAACCTAGAACAGCTAAAACCGTCCTACTGAGCAATAAATCTCCACTTCTACAACAGTTAGATTAACTGATTAATAACTAGTTATTCTGTCAACCACATCATTTGGCATAGTCACTTTCACTTAATTAACGTAATAGTTGTTTAATTTTGTTTGACACTTAAATGTACCTCTATGTTAACTGAAATGTTTCTTTAACTGTGAAAACGCTTCCTGACTTTAAAATGTTGTATATTTTTTTCAGAAAAAAGAACTAATCCTGAATCACATGACTGCAAAGAGTGTTTTTTCCTAAAATTTCGATATTGATATTTTCAAATGGCTTCATAATTCTCTTTATTACATAAATATAAGTTCAGGAATACAGTATTGTTCGTTTTGTCAATAATTCTGATAAATTTTTTGTAAGATAATTTACTAATTATAAACATCTTGGAACAATAAATGTCTACAAAGGAATCAGTTATATTTTCGATAAGTCCTACTTAAATTATTAGTGATTCAACCTTGTAATATTTTCACATAATACTATGTGTATACATTTCAATAAATGACATATCTGAATATTGTAAAATAATTTATGTATATATACTTATATGTAATGTTGACGTGTTTGAGGGCTTCTTTTTATTGACATCATACACATATAGCGTTTTCATTCTGCTTCGAGTAATGATGTTGTCAAAAATTCCCTTGTGATAAAAAACTATTTTAGTTACTTATTCTACCTAGTCTCAGTTCGCTCACGTGTTCTTAATACCACTTATAAATGGTCTGATCATGTTGTATCTATGTAACTTAATGTTTTCATTTCATCTCATTAGTTTATTGATTATTGTTAGTATTGCACACTAGAATTAAATGTTCAAATCACGAAATATTATTTTTATTCAAATAGTTGAGTGATTTATCAGTGTGCTTAGCTGAACACTATCAGCACTAATACACAAACTGTCAAAAATATCTACTCACTAACTCATCAGCTTGTACTAAGTAACAATACCTGCCACCCCCACTAATTGTGCATACTGAAATACTTTCGTAATCATATTATTATTATTTATAACCAATCTATTGGTCAACCAATATGAAAGAGTATACGAAAAATGTAACCGATATAAATTTATTAGATAGAAGGACAATAAAGAAACTGAAATGTACTAACATAATACACAGATTATCCAGTCATCTATTCAATTGTCATTCAATCGACTTCATTCATTCAGTCATATATATATAATATATATATACATATATATCAAACCTCCAAATACTATAAGATATTCAAATTTAACGAAAGATAAGGTAAGCCCGTTTACTATCCACTTACATTTACATTGTTCATTTATTTACTTACTTTTAAATAGCAATGAAATCAAAACGTTCGACTAGTAAAATACGTAATTCTGAACCAATTGACGATATATTACGTCATGTTGGAACTAAGCAATATCTCTTTCTGGAAACACATATTTGTACAATTTATCGAGTAACATGTTCACCTGGAGAATCATTTAGTGAATCGAAAGCATTATCATTAGTGGAGAAATATCATCGTAAAAGACAATCACATTGTAATGCTGGTTTATTGGAGGATCGATTTAGTTTGGAGCGCACGAAAACAACTGGAAAAATCCCGTTTCGTCCATGGGTGTCATATAAAGAAATTATGCATATGTATGTAAGTCATACCAGACCAGAATACTTTGTATTGTGCATCGATTCACAACGAAGTTTACAAAAATATTATGAAATATACAAATGTAAGAGTGCAGCAAATACTAGAAAAGTTGAAGAATTAATGAGACGAGCAATGAATGATCCAGACAAAAAACTACATGATGTTAGTGCATTAAGACAAGTGGCAGTAAAAGATAGTGACAGAGTTCGTTCGTTGCCAAACTTTGAAGAAGAAAATATACGTGATACTATGGTTGAGGATACGTCACCTTCGCCACCGTATCATTATCCATCACCACCACCAGTATGTCAGTTACCTTCTCCAGTTATGGTAAGCCCAGTAAAACAAGTTCCTGTATACAATGCTCTGTCACCATCACCTGGCCCTCTTAATTTTGAACGTTATAATGTTGATGATTTAGAAAATGTTACGTATATTAAACTGGATCCTAACAAAGGTCCAATGATTGATAAAGAAGGACCAATATATATGTTTTTCTCAAGACAGAAAAATAATCTTACTGAGCCAAGTACCTTAAACAATTACGTTAATCATAATACACCAGCTTGGAACAGTATAAATAGAAACACTAATGCTGTGTATTCACCATGATAGAAAATGTCACAATCATAAACTTTAATGAATTGCATTCTTGATATTTGATGTCCATCATAGAGATTCACTAACACCCTTCTGCATACTTACGCAATTAACACAAAAAAATGAAGAAGTTGTCTGAAGAAATTCTCTTCTTTTCACTGCAGCTCACAATTACTTACCATCTTTATCACTTGTCTGATACTGTCGTTCCTTTAAGCTTCGTTTATACACATTTTCGTTTCGATTATTTAGTACAATTTATTATTGTCATTATTACTCAGGTTAGTAATATTCTTTCTGTTGTCACTGCTTAAATTCTATGTTCTTTACACATTTTCTTTTGAAAATCATTTCGTTATTTCAACATCAATGTGAAATTTGTTATTTTTGTTTTGTTTTGTTCTGTTTTTTCAAAATGTAATCGACTCCAATTAACAAATCTCATTATGTTTCTATTCATTTGCATGCAAACTTACGTTATGTAATATGTAATTCTATAGCTATAATAATTAGTACATAATTTAGTCATCCATTCATTTATAAATTTATGCTCAATTAACAGAAGTCATATATACATATGCAACTTGTTGTTACTCCCACATATGGATAATTATTTCTTAAAGATTAGCTAACTGTTATGTAATATCTTACTATCACCAAAGGATATATTGATAGTAATGTTTGTTATACTCACTGAAATATATATATGTGTATGTTTTCATGTTATGTTCTTGTTTACTTAGAATTGAGGTTTGTTGACTTCATTAATAACAATAGAATTTATAAGATTTATATATTTACTAATTTACTTATTTGTAATGTTGATGGATAGATTAACCCTACTGTATTTTATTTCTTAATGAAGTGTTTCAGAATATAGTAAGTTCATGTCTATTACATTAGGAATAGAAATATTTTACTGTTCTCTCATCATTGATTATAATTATTGATTACATAATTATCAATTTTTTCAGTGATTTACGTCAGATAAAGTTTCAAATGAATGTTACAGCAAACTGTTATTTAGTACCAGTGTATAATTACTTGTTAAGTACTTTCTTAATATTCTTTTTGTCGACCGAAATCTCTCAATATAACGTGTTATATGACTGCATTTATGTATGATTCACTTGACGGATTACTTTTTTGTCACTTAAGATTGCAATTCTATACACTGAACAACATCACCATTGTTTTAAGCAATAGACTCCTACAAGTTTTTTTATGCTAAAATAAGTAAGCTACAGCAATATAGTCGAAGGAACCATGTAACCACTTATTTTAGTCGTTAAAGTATATGGTCGTTGCGTTAATTTTAATCCATAGGTCTTTCAATAAACATTTATTTACTTGCCTAACAGTAGCTCTCGTTTTTGGCTATATTGTTTTCTCGGAGCGGAATGGTCATTCTAAAAGTGAATTTTCAACAGAATGTCTCATTGATTTAGTAATTCATGATCTATTTACCTCGTAGGTGATTAGGTATTGTATCCATATTGTACATATTTATTTTGATTCTCTTCTCTCTTCATATGAATTCTAGCTTTGTAGTTGTTTTATGATTTCTATTTGAAGTTCACGCCAACGAAGTCGTCCAGAATATATATAAACTCTACAAACAAACCATCCAAATCCAAAGACACAGTATAACCAATATCATCTTCATGAGCTACAAAATTTATCTACCATCTTAGTCACTCTAGCTGTTTACTGTATATATTTATTTCTAATTTGCTTATGAAATAAGCAATAGAAATCATCCTATTATATTTATTTAAGGAGAGTTATTTAATGATGCACAAAATGACGAATTTCGGTAACATATTTAAAACTTTTTAATATCCATACAAGCCATTATATTTAGTACCTAGTCAGGTAATTTGCAATTTATAACATGTAACTAACTTGTTGCCTAAAGTGTTTGTGAAAAAATACATATGAATTACATGTGTGACAATTGCTTAAATTATTGTTTCGAAGATCCAAATAGACAGATAACCTGAAGTAACAATCCAAAAGGTTTTGAATCTAACATTTCCAGAAATCAATCGACTACTTATTCAAATACTAAGAAGTTCAAAAGAAATAGATGAGAGACTATATTTCACTTTGCTGAAATTATACAACTCTTACTTACATCTTCAACAAAATTCAATAAGTTTAAGCTTACCTGTTTCATGACTACTTTGAGTAATTATGACAGTTTATTATAAGTTTACCTGTCAGAACATAGATATGATGACATATGTAACGAACTCAGCATTAATTTTTAGTAATTTGTCAATGAAATCATCTCTAGTGCTTAATGATGGGTGTCTGCCTACGGATATTATTTGAAAGGTACTATTACACTTTGGATGAATTTAATAAGTCGACAGTACAGTAAAGCCTACTAAGTATTGTACATAGTTAAGCAAGAGAACATAAACTATAATATCTTGAGAATTTATCAAGCTAACATCTATAAATTAAGTTGAATAAATGCATTAAACAGTAACAATCAGTACTACTGAAATAACGTCGTTGAAAATATTGATGAAGTATATTTTTAGTAGATCTTAAATTAAGGAAATAGACATATCGAGTACAGCTTAGTCAAGCATAATATGGATACTATTCAGAACTACACAAAAGAACTGTAATAAGGAAGTTTACAAGGAACTCATCGGCTACTTAACACCGGAGAATGTAAATTTGGTGGCAGGATTTCGGAACAATATAAGCTACAAAAAATTTTTCACTTGTAACTATACTGTGATTGTCAAAATATGTAATCAGAAAATACTTTAAAATATAAGATTTCGTTTTAATCAGTATAATGTGTACTGAATAGAAGTAGTGCATCGCATAGATCATTTGCATGAAGTCATTCATTTAGTTACATATTGGCTATAAACATGCAACAGTGAAAATAATTTTTATCATATAGAATATACAGAAAAATTTTATATATGTATTAGCAAACGTTTGTGTATTTACCTTGCACAATGATTATTCTCTTCACAACAATTACGTTTCAAGTTACCACCAACATAGCACACTGCTAATACAGACTGGTATTGATTCGTTTCATGTAATATTCACAAAAGAAGATTAAATAAATAATTAATGCCAAAGAGTATTTAATGGATTTGATGTGTTACTTTCGAATAAAATTATTAAAACTGAGTTCATATACGACTTATTTGATTGTATTTATAATCTATCTACAGTGAAGTAAATTTATATAAAAGTTGGAGTGAAAGGTTAGTTGCTATGTGTTCTCAATACTGTTTTTATAAATGCTGTCGTTTGAATGTATTTTCAATAGTTCTGTTAAAAGCGATAAAAGGAGTACATAAATAAAATAAGCGGTTTGCATTCTGAAAAGCCATCAAAATGAATAGATCTGGTCACAAGACGTAATGCAGCCAAGAGAGAAATTTTTGAATCTTGATCGAACACAAATTGTGTATCCGTTAACATTTCTTGACATCGGTGTTTTTGAACGTCATCATTGAAAAATTTAACCTAGTTTGTGTTATGGATAATAGTGATGCAATATTACAGATGCACACCCAGCAACTAAAAAGTTTGTTACGATTATCTAGGGTGAACCAATTAAAAACTATTTTAATCAATAATACAAGTGCAAAGGAGATATATACTTCTCTAGGCATATTCCATATAAAAATTGATGCTTGAACGTGACTGAACATACCAAACAAAGTCCATATTATTGACTGGTCCAGTGTGGTTAGACCATTTAATTCCAATGCAGTTGTCTATTAGTTAAACACTGACTGCAAAACTTAACGATTTATCTCTAGTAGATCTTAAAATAGGCTTTGGTAAATATTATCTCACTAGGTTAAAGTAGATTTTTCACCTGTTCCCCCGCTCAATATTTCCAACTATACACCGACTGATACCATTCAGTTTTTGTAATCATCTAGTTTCTTAAGTTATTTAACAGACCTGGTACTATCTTATAATAGTAAATCCTTCTTTTACTATTTTGCCTAATGATAATCATAATGAATGGCTAGAACCAAAAACACTATTTAATAAAGTGTACTTCAATTTGCTTACTGTACAAATCTCTTTGTATATGCAATGATTTTTCATAAGTATAATAAAGTTTACCAGAGTGTATGTGAGAAATAATTAAGAAACACTTCTACGCAATATAAACAAAATGGTAAACATAAGGACCTCACACAATTACTTATATACACCTTTAAAATATATACAGCATAACTAAGAAGTTTCTAAACATAGTTAAACACAGGTAACATATGCATACTGTTATAAAGAGAGTTGATGGATCAATAAAATTCATTAACTATTAATAATATTACCAATAATATTCTAAATAATAATTACAGTGTGAATAATGTAAAGCAATATGCCAGTTAGCACAAATTTGGTAAAAATGTATCAAGAAGTGAAAGATGCATGTAAAGTAATTCAGCGTAGGGGATATGGACACAGTGATAGTGTTAAGTAACTAAACGCCCAACGTATATCCTTACAGTCCTTTGAAATGACATTTCATTGCGAATTTTAATAGTCTTAAATGGGATATATACTCGAAAACCTTGTACTGTTAAAAAGCAGGTCAATTAATTGAAGACAATAGACACAAGATGATAAACATTGTATTTGTATAGTGTTACTTTGCGACATCACAACGGAAAATCACATGGTATTCTTTGGTTGTTTGGTTTACAATTCATACCATAGAAGCTACAAATTAATAAGCTCTCAAAGTACATGGTATTTTTAAACAACTATGTTAGGATCAAGTGGCTCGTTGTTTTTAGCCTTAGTCAATTTGTGTATACGTGGTCATGTTTTCACTGTTATTCATAACAAAATGTAAGTATATTGTGATTCATTGATCATTCACTTCTTCACTTGATGTCCTTTGTTCAAAAACGTTCCTAAATAAACAAATTTTCCCCAGCCCAGACCAGTAAAATGAAATGGTTTGTTAGAATTATATATTAAGCTATATTCCACTTCTTTCTATAGTGAATTGAAAGTTTTTAGAAAGTGCAAATCTAACGTAATAATAATATTCAGCTGAGCAAACAAATGTTTCTTACAACTAGGTTTAACATTTTCAGTCACTCTTCATCTTGATTTAGCTACTTTTTTGATGTTTATAAAATTAAAAAGTAATATTTATTTCGTTTCTAGTATATTTTCTAACAGTCTGATTTGGGTTGGGTTGTGTCCGGTTTGTGGAATCCAGGATGTAAGTTTATCCAATCTGGAACTTAACAGATGCAATCCGACTTTAATTGTACTTATGAAATACATATGTAACGAGGCAAACCTCTAAGGAAATATATTTAGCATCAAAGACCGATTATTTCAAGTCCAGAATAACACTAACTTAAAGACAGAATCAATTTCAAAGTATTTTACAGCTGTATGAAATTTTCCTAAATTTTATTTGAATTCGGATTTTATATTGCCAAATGTTCTGAATTAGATGAACAACAAATACAATAAAGCACTAGGTGCTTTCTCTACATCAGTATAAGATTCCTTAGTAGTGCTTGAACAAGTTCATCTCCAATGAATTGACTCCAGGACCTTTAGGTTTTACTTATAGCGCTTAACTAATGGATCACTTGTCCATCCGACATTCAAAAGTTGATATTTATAATGTCTGTCAGTTCACAACATTTTGTGCAACATGATACTATTATAAAGTTGGACACTGTAAGAAGAACAAGATCTGTAGAAGAAAATAAATTGATTGTATCTACAAGGTTTTTTTCATTAACTACAAATGGTACAATTACAAAGAGTTATATACAATTAAATGATCTAAAACTTACTATATCTATTGAGGTTGAAACGAATGTTCTGAATAAAACTAGAAGTTGTAATATTTAGAATGGAATATGAGATATGCTTAGAATCGTAATTTAATTCGATGTTTATTTGTATGTTGTAAACTAACAACAAGTGTGTATGGAAACAGTCAATAAAATGGGATGAACAATTTTATCTTTGCATAATTAACCAAAGTAAGTATTACATAATTGAAAGAAAATCAGAATAGATGATTGCCTAATTATTCGATGAGCAAAAATGAGTAAAATCAAATACTATATTCACCATAGGAACTAAAAGTTTATAAGCCTATCATTCTGTTTACACAGGTCAGAGTGAAATAATTTGATAGCAACTGACCCTTCAACACGTAGCAATAACGGTGTTGTATGTTTGTCCATAATTTTGAATGCTACTGAGACATTTATAGTATACACACTGTCAAAATGGTGTCAAGAAATCGCTTTTATAAAGACTTTATTCATTCTAGACGGATTCGTAGGAACATTCTTAGGAAACCTGGCAGATGTCTTTCATTCAGTACTTCCAGCATACCTACCACCACAAGTGCATGTGGATTCATAAACACATTTATAGGTGACGCCTGAAGAACACTGATCCACCTTTGAGTGTTTTAATGAGCATCTGGTGTTGCGTGAGGTAATGAGTTGTGCTTTTGGTAGAATTTTTTCACTAATTCTTTCTTAGGTCTTGTTCCCTGTGAATGGAGATCAACGTTTCTTCTAAACAGTCAGATGCTTGTGGTTTTTAGGATACTTCTGTTTGTATTTCTTAATAAATTTCTTAGGGTATCTATTGATCATAAAACACGTTTCGGCTATTGTCAATTTTTTATCTGTCTTATCATTTGAGAATAAGGTTTCGCTTTTATTAAAGAGCCATTTTACTAGGTCAAATTTATAACAAGCTGGACAAAAGTTCTGTTCTATTCATGTTTCTTCTGTGCATATAATTGTTTCAGTTGTCCCGTCCTTTCTTTGTCCCAAAGATTGAAATGATCATTATTTTCATATCACACTGTAAACTGGATACTTTATGAACATTGTTGCGATGATGGAGAATGCAAGAGCGCAATTCCTATCATCAAATATAATAAAGGTATCATCGATATACCTAGATAAAATGAATATGAGTGACCTCATACATTACTGAAGGTGAGTAACTAACCCATAAACAATACTACTGAGATTCACTTATCGCGTCTAAGTTATTTATATGGAAAAACCAGAATATATGTATACCAAAGAAATTCATGGTTCATGTGAAATTACTTAGGTGAACGATTTCTTAGCATCACTTGATATCCTGTATTTCCTCTCATTTCCCTTGTTCTTAATTTTTAATAATTTATCAAAAAATTGCATATTTCATGTAAATGTTCTACCTCATACAGTTGTAAGTACTTTTCATTGTTTATTGTAACTCTTATGTTTTCATAATGGGACCTCAAATGTACAGTATAGTCTTATCATTTTCTTATACTATTCATTGAAATATTTTACCTTCTATCATTCTAGCATTCTAATATGCCACTTCGAATTATTATTATTATCATCACCATTTTTATGATTGATAATTTCGGCAATAAATGTCGATGTTTGTTCTCCTTTTTTACTGTTAATACAACAGGTAGGGCATACCTTTCTAACTCAACTAGGTCACAATCATTACCACGTCACTTATCCTACTCATCTACAATTTGAACTCCTCATTTTGATGTGTTTTTTCCGGCAGTTACCTAAATTTCTATTTGTATGTTGCATTCAGCATTACACTTGTAAAATATATGTTACTTATTTACTTAAATGTATCTTTATAAAGATGAATTAGGATACACATAATGAAATGTATTAACTTCTTTTAACAATAATAATTAATGTTATTGGTTTAAAGAAATTCATTAAGTGAACATGCTATAAAATAAAAATAATTAAATCAGTCAATTATCTAAATACATACAAGTAAATTATCACTGTGGCGCTGTTACCCACAGTCATTTTCTGCGATTACAGCGCCATAGTCGAAAAACGCGCGGTTGCTTCCTGGAAGTGTTCTACAATACATAACACATCTCTAATACCTTAGCACTGCAAACTCTGGATCTTGTTACAGTTGGCTTCATAAATAATAATTAATGTTTTCATCTAGCATGATTTCCATAAAAATGACTCTATATATTCCCTATTAAAAACAATCTACATCATTCTGATCATGCCTGTAAACTGGTATGCTCTCATGTACAAAATGCTACCTGAGAATAAACTATTATTATTATTATATTAATACATAAATATGAAATATTCTGTATCTATCATCTATGTTACGTACAATTTACTTTGAATATTTTAAGAGAGGAAAGAATTCCTCAAACTTCATATATACCTTTCTTTTTTTCTTCTTCTGGTTACTTATGACTATCACACTACACATTAAGCATGATCAATAGCATAGTAAAGAAAACAGTTAGAAGAAGAACAGTTTTTTCAAATTATGCATGAATATAATTGCAATCATAGTTGTAATGTTTAGAATTAAAATTTAGAAAAAAGAAACCACAATTAAATTTCATAAAGGAAAACTTCTTTTTTAATCACGAGGATTTTCATGACAAGAATGTTGAAAAGAAACTAAAAAAAAATTCATTTGATGTTTTACTACTAAATAACTATTAGATTCGTTTATTGCGATTATGATTATATCGAAACTATTTACTGTTTATGACAAGTCACATTGATACATTTAAGTATATTTGGTTATGTATAAAATCTTAAAGGAATAGTGTTCTACATACATTTATTCAACTCATATATATACATATCTTAAGCATATTATAGAAGTATTAGTGAAAATAATGCTATCATTGTAATAAACTGACGAAAATTTTAGTATTATCTCCCAGAAAAAAATAATAAAACGTATGGCCTCCATAGTGTAGGACGTTGTGTTATAGGTTTTACGACTGATACCGATTATAATTCCATCTTATCCAAGTACTATTTCATCCATATTACTAACAAATGATAATAATACTTATTATTAATATTATTAATATAGTAGTACTAACCTTATACATACACTGTGAATCCAAGTTTCACCCATGTCACTCATCTATTTCCTACTTTATTCGTATAATAAATGACGTAACGTTTTTAAAAGCAAACAATTCAACTACTTATAATCCTTATTTTTATTTTTATCTTTCGTGATAATGCAATAAAAATATGTTTATCAGAGTTATGTGACATATTTTCGCAACACATTTCGAACAATCTGATCACATATACAGTACTTGTTAAGATATGAAAATTAGGTCACTTGACGAATAAGAGTACAAGCTAAGTGAACAAGGATAATACAATAAATAATGTTAATTACACTCTACTAAGATAGGTTGAGTGAGATTACAAATTGTTTTTGAACACACAAGGGATGTTTGAACTTCCGTAAAGCACTTTTATACAACATTTGTTTTTAGAGCCGTTTAGGTATGTGTTCAAACACCCTTACGTGCAGATCACGATTGCTCCTCCCTATGTGTGTCCACAAATACGCGTATTTTTATAATTGTTATATGAAGAATTTTAATTATTAATCACTCCCTCCTTCCTATTTTACAAATTCTTACTTAACTGATATCATTTTTAGGATGAACTTGTATCTTCCCGTTGATTTGTTATGCACTGTAGCTAATCAGTTTCTGTTATATACGTGCATCCTGAGCGGATTGCGTCCATGTAGCGATTATTTAAAAGTACTATTTAAGTCGGACTCCAGTTGCCAGTAACAATCCAACTTAAATGATATCATTTGTTTTCCTATAATTCAGTTATTGACTAGTACACTTGACCCACTTTGAATTTTGTCACACACCATCTTCCCCCACCAATTCACCCATATATGTCTATGTAATTGTTCGAAAATCTTATTATTCCAACTGTCGTATAAACTTAAACAAGTTAAATACCATAATCGTATATAATGGTGCTTAATAAAACTATGAACTTAGTTTAACCAACATGTCACAGATTATCAATGGATAATTAAATACACAAGAAACTAATTTTGAGTCACACCCCATATCTATAACCTGAGGCTGTGGTTATCATGAGAATATCACCCACAAAATCATATTGTCGTGATACTACTCATTTGAATAGTTAATGAGATGTTGAGCTTGTATGCTAACTACCACTTAAACCTAAAGAAGGTACATGATCTTTTTCTACTAAAGCAATTAACATATTAACATAATATAAGGAAATTCAAAATAACACATTCACTTGTTAATTGTCAACTCTATCATCAAGCATTATATTCTATAATCAGTTGTAGACAGATCTAACCTTAAATACTGAAACCTTCATCAAAATTTTCAAATCCTAAATTGAAGTAGTATATTCATAAATGTATACATCTAAAAAGAAATCAAGTATCAGTTTGTAGTTTTCAACAATCACCAACACTGTGCATTATTGTAATAATTTCTATTTAAAGAAACAATAATTATTTGAGTATATTTTCACTTCTCAGTGATAAATTAACAAATGTCATATGCAATGAAACAGAAAATAATTGACTAATTTCAATATTTTAAGCAGTTCATATATTTAGATTAGGCTTGTATATTCCCGTTGATTTGTAATGGACTGAGACTGGTCAGCCTCTGTTGCCATATGTGCATCCTGAGCGGATTGCCTCTATATGGCGGTAGTACACAAGTTATGTTTAAGTTGGATTGTGACTGGCAAGTGGAATCCAGGACGCGCGTTTCGTCCTATTTGGGACTCATCGGCTGGATGTACCTGCATCCGATAAGTCCCAAATAGGACGAAACGCGCGTCCTGGATTCCACTTGCCAGTCACAATCCAACTTAAGTTCATATATTTGTTATGTACAAATGTACAAAATTAATTCACCATGGATAATAAACGTTTACCGCATTTTTATTAAATATTCATATTTCATAGATACAAATATGTATGAATGTATGTATGACAAGTTCCTATTTCATTATGAACAATGCATAGGTTATGTCATTAAATCTTCATTTCATTGATATGTTTCAATCTGTGAACATTAAATCTTTCACTTAACCTCTTTGAAAATATTCTACTTGAATTCATTATAGTAAACTATGGTTAAAATGAAGTAATAAAAATGTATAGAACACTAGTATTTAATGAATTCGTTACATTTATCATTCTTAACAAAATATTATTTCATTAAGCAGCATCAATTAAGCTCTCTATTTTAATCTATATGATTCTAATTGATGATAATCAATAAATGACGTAATAAATTATTGATTATTGAAAGTAAATAATTTTTAAGGAATTTTTTCATATCATTAATTATATTGGAATATTTGATAGATTTCTTTTTTTTCTTCTTCTTCTTCTTGTTGTTGAAATCAACAATAGATTACTAATGTTATCAATTGTATTAAAAAGAGGTGTGTAGATTACATTTCATTTATTAGCATAACTGATACATTTGTTATACACATTTGTCTTATTAATACTGTAGCATATTTAGTAAATCATGGTCTATAGTTGTCAATTTATTGTATAGTTGTATAATTGAATAATAACTATTCTGAAATAATTATTCAAACAAAATTAATGTCAGTTATAACGTTATCACTGTCATTAATCATAGATATTTTCATTTATCTACAATGATTTATATTATAAGCATTTCAGATTGAATGTAACAATTCAATACACAACTTTTGTGAATGAAACATTAAAGAGAAAAAAAGAACAAGAAGAAATTGCATTGAACTATTACTCTTTTGGTTAGCGTTTTAACGATGTTGGAAATGAATAGGACATACTTTGAGGAAATCACCTGACTGCATCACGAGACAAGCACTAACTGGGAACCCTGTTGGAAAACGGAAAAGAGGAAGGCCAAAGAACACACTGCGTCGAGAGCTGGAAGTAGACATTAAAAGGATGAACAGTAACTGGAGACAGCTGGAAAGGATTGGTCAGGACAGAGTTAAATGGAGAATACTGGTGAGCGGCCTATGCTCCTCTGAAAGGGGTAACGGGCGTAAGTAAGTAAGTCTTACTCTTACTTAATCTCGCTTTTATTCAATCTTTTAAATAATACTTAATAAAAATGATTCAGTAAAGAAAATACTCTTTTCAACGAAATCATTTACAATTACATATGTAGTTAGCAATACAATTGTGACGTGTTGTGTTATTTTATAAAGTGATTAAAATACTTTCGAAAGTTAACAAGCATACGTCGATTAATCACAGACAAGTGACTATAACTAATCTTTTGTAGTTTTGTATAATGAAGATTCAATTCTGTTGTATAATTACGAATATCTCTATTAGTCTAAGTGACTTGACATCTTGAAAACTATTTAGTATTCGACATAAATTATATAATATTCTTAAACGTAATAATAACAGGAATAATAGTAGGGTAATTGTTGGGACGGCTCCCAACAATCTCAACATAGGCTCCAGAACCCTCGAAAGAGCCGGAGACATTCCGTTCAATCACTGATCAACAGAGCCTTCTAGAATATCGACGTGGTGCATTCTTATTGGGTAATAGTTGACTGAATGGGTCATAATAATGACTTCGTTGTTTCAGAAACCTTTAAATACATGAATATTTTGTACAGAACTCATTCTCCCTATCTTACTTGATTAAAGTTTCCTGTCAACTTGTCTTGCGTCTTCTGAAATCGACACTAGGAACGTTCGAGGCATTTGAGTGCTAAAGTTATCTGCAGCTTGCCAAGCTAACAAGTACGAGACATAATGGTAATAAGATAAGATTTCATCTAAATCCATTAACGGAATATTCATCAACATTTAGTATAGTGATTCTTTGAAACATGTGTTGTTTTGCAGAACATCAAATCACGCTGAAATTGAAGACAGTTTAGTAACCTGGCATTTCCTGGTATTTACATAATTCAAAGTATTATAGTATATTAGACAAAATATTGTGGAACCTGTGAATCTCTTCATTGGAGGATATATTTAATGTTCTGATAAATGTTGATGTCTATCTCAGCATCATTTATCTATTTCGATGCGAATCCTTTTATTATCATCCAAATGTAGCGGTTTCCATTAAGCGAAGTCTTAAACTTCAATTAGCGAATACTCTAATGAATTTTACAATTTTCTAGCTTAGGGTTCATTTAACTCCTTCATGTGTTTGCCTACAACAATTTATCAGCAGAGTAAAACTCTGATGTGGCTTCAAATCTAAAACATGTTGATCACATAACTTTTTTCTTTTTATTTTGATAGCTACTTAGAATTCCTTTTAATCAGAAACTATTTACTTGTCTCATAGTTTTCTGCCTCTGAAACTTTAGTAAACCTATTGTGTCATTGTCTCTTCTATTGTCAAACACATGACCAAAACTTGTTAACCTGCATTAACATTTCTTCATAAACATTTCCTACCTAACATTTTTTCGCACTTTTCTCTTTATGACTATCAACAACTGTTACTAATCATTTGATGATTTATTAATGCATTTTTTGTCGACATATAGGAATTTGTGTTGTAAAATTAAGTCATTAAAAGTACTAAGAGAAGAATCTACGAACAGTTATGAAGGATTTCAAAAGTAACTCATAAGTCGTATTAAAAAAAACAATATATTTCAACGAAAACTTCTATTTTAGGCGGACTCATTTTCAATATTGAACAATCACGAATAAATGCATTCACATAACAACAATTAACAATATTCGGTAGTGACAATCAATGAGTAAACTTAGCAATAATAAAAGAAACATTATTCAAATGTAGTTGAGTAATCATCAAAATCTTAAAGAAGTTAGATAAAAATCACTAAATGTGAAAAATTTTGTGTGTTATATTGTGATAAACTGTTTTCATAAAATTGGGATAAATTGTGTTCAAAAATGAAAAATTAGACGATTCAGGGTAAACAGTCAATAAATTGGGACAGAAAAGTAGTAAGAGAGTTTGGAGAATTTTTAAGTTCAAGACAAAAGTAAAAGTAAAGGATAAACATATTTCTTTTAGTTATATAATTCTGGATTGAGTAGGTATATGGTATAGGCTTCAGCAATTTAAAATAAATGAAAAGCTACTGTCCTAGCTAGGTATTTAATAATCAAATAAATGACTTTAAACGAAGAATTTGTTTTGTTTGAGTGGCCTGTGTTTAGTAATTAGACTTTTCATCGATCAACTGTTATAACTTCTCAACCATTCTGAATGATGTTTTGGAATCCTTTTTAGCATAGTCTTCAACAAACAACTTGTACAATGAGCTTCATAGGTGCAAGTAAATTGATAAAAGTATTTGGAAGTGATAAGATGCTGGATTTTATCACTCAGTCGTTATTGAACAACGGACGGCTACATAATAGTAATCTTAAGGTTGCTACATATATTGTTGTTATTAAAAATGTATATATTTGCAATTGTTTAGATTTGAAAATGAATTCACCGAAAAGAGTGCTCTTAGCTGGAATATTCTCTTATTTATTCAAATTCAATGTATACATCTGTTTTATTCTCGAAGACTTAAGAAAGCGTTGTTATTAAATTTAGATGGTATATTTATAGTAAAAAATGTTAAATTATCGGCGTTAGAAATTTGTTATTACGTAGGTTCTAGCTAAATTATACTTCGATGTAATTGAATAAAGTATGGTTTACCATTAATGTGTAAAGCTTGTGATCAGAATTTAGTTCTTAGGAAATAAGTCTTAAAATATAACATTTGGTAGGAATAAGCATAACGCTGAATTAACTTTAATGATAGGTAGAAATTTACATTATGCACTTCAGTCAAACTACTATGTTGATGAAACTAAATTACTTTAAGAAGGTTTACAACTTACAATGATCATTTGATTAGATGACTAGTCAACACTTAAGAACATTAGTTACATTGAAGTCAGTTTATACTATTAAACTATATTGCACTACATACTAAATCATATTGTATGACGACATGTTTTAGTACAATATGCAGCAAAACCTAATGCAATAGTTTCGCAATTCAATTATCAATTGTACATTAAATCTTACCCAAAATATCATATTACGACTAACAATGAGTACATTCATTGAAATGTATCTCTATGATATAAGTTCATTATATAATTTAAAAGATAAGTAAATTAACTTTAATTAGCTATTACAAATTAACTTATATTTGATAGAAGGTTGAAAAGAATTCAATTGTATACATTATGAATATGCATATATGCAAATAACCAAATATCACTATAAATGTTTGATATAAATCATTCCATTGAATTCAATCATTGAACTTTATCTTCAAACAAATGATCAAGTTAATTAGTTTCAATGATTAAGTTGAAGAAATCAATTAATGTTTGATTCTGAATGAATATACTAACGAAGCAATGATAATATATTTACATATCTTTCGTTTACTTATGATTTGGTTAATTTGTAATAGTATGAATAAAGTATTTATATAATGTTCATTGATTTATATGTTCTTCTGTTGAATTCATTTTGGTTTGTGAACATATATACGTACATGTATAAGTATAGTTAGCAGCTTTCAAAATTGAATTCTTTATATCACTAGAATAAAATTCATATTATATATATGTATATATGGTTGAAAAATTTTAGTTGAACCCATTAATCTACTTATATACTTATAGAAGTTTAACAAAACCTACTAATAACTCACTAATATAATTATTTTTCTGATCAGAAATTGGTCTCAATTAGACAACCATTGATTTAATGATAAAGCGTTAACTTTGAAGCCATCGAGTCCTGAGTTCAATCGCTTATGAGATCATGGATGCACGCTGTTGAAGAGTCTCATACTATATATATATATATATATATATATATATATATATATATATATATATATATATCAAAATACCCAGTGTGTATAACCTGAAAAACATTTTGAAGAGAACAAATAAATAAACCAACAATGTATTGATTCAATGTGGGCAGTGAAATTGTGTTCATATTTGAGGCACTAAATAACTCTTGTTGACAATATATAAACATTCTCTTGTAAATCTGCTGACAGTCTAGTGGTAGTGGGGTATTTGTTACCAGTCTATATTCTGAGGGGCATTTATCTGTCAACAATAAAGTTATATCAATTAAATGGCCAATTGCATAAATCATCGATTATTTCATCGATTATAAGGGACGTAGCATGGTAAGTTGTGCGAAGATTCTAAGTATAAATGAGGGTAAAGTTGTGTACTCTCTTTGTCGCTAAAATCTATGTTATAACATTGAAATTTTGACAAAGTATTTCGTGTTATTAAACAGTTTAGAAATCTTGGTGTCATAGTGTTGATATTCACACATGGACTCGAATGTAGCCCTTATGCTTCAGTTGATAATGTGTCATTCACTGAGATTCATCGTTCAGATAAGCATTGACCTCATTATCATATGTGAAGATATTAGTGAAGACTTTTTAAAGTTTAGTTGTTAATAAATAGGACTGCAATTAAACAGACTCTACTGTATACTAATTTTGATCGAATTGTCATGACATAACAAAGTTACTAATATATTTCATACGTGGCTAGTAATAGATGGTAAATAATATGAAACGCGAACTCTAAATCTCAATGTTTGCCACAAATCAAATATGTCAAAACCTTGCAGCAAAGTTATATATACACATATGTATATAGCAATAGATGATGATCTATTGATAGTTTCAATATCAACAACGGATTATTACAAATATTTACTGATTTTTGATTAAATGATAAGTTATAGAATATGGGTGACATGATTTTCAATGTTTGGAAATATGGTTATAATTGACTATTAACATATTCTGAAATACTCTAAACAGATTCTAGTTAGTCAGTATATTCTGTTCTTGGGATGTTGAGGAGATCGCTGAATTTTTATTCGATTTCACGAATTTGTCTAAATTAGTTAACCACTGATCACCAGGAAGCCCTGGACAGCTGTTTTGTCTTAGTATGGGACTCCGACACTACGTTTCCACGATCCTACCAGGGACCAAACAAGGACTCCTCGAGGTGACTTCTGGAATCCTAGTGAGAAGACGTGATCAGTAGAGTTCGACCGTGTCGGATGTGCGGCAGTTACCCAATGCATGAGATCGTACAATTATATCGTAAATTGACTGAGTCAGAAGTATCAACCATTGAAAGCTGGCTAAGTGGTTTAATGGTAAAACGTTCACCGCTGAGCCACTTTGACTTTTATTACGAACCATATATCTCTTTTGTGCTCTGGTGATTAGAAATGTAAACAGTTAAAAACCCCACTAAACAATAAATATTGTAAGACTTTGGTAACATAAATAGATGTTTCGTATGGATGAGACTTGATAACCATCTAATGAAAGCTAATAATATTCTATACTAATTAGGTTAAACATACTTTTCTCTAAAATTCAGGAGTTTATTCAAGTAATGACAGTTAAATTAGCGAAAATCTATGCTATACAAAGCAATTCAAATTTTATGCTATTGTAGGAAGATGGTAAGCGGAAAACATATGGGTATATGATTTTTATGACAGTATGCCTCATTAATCTGGCTCGCATTACTGCCTACACGATGCAGGTAGGGTTGGTTCATATATATATATATATAACTGCGGAAATACTGATGTCGTAGTTATTTTGTTTCTAGCAAATACTTTCCACACAGTGTTCGATTTCTTACTTCTTTAAATATGATGATCACGTGATTAATAGATATGAATTTGCAAACTAAATTAGACCCAAAATAATTTATTGTTCGTACATTTAGTTTACTGTTTATCTACTCAATGTGGAATAAAAGTATCTTGCCATAATAATTAAAAAATTAAGTACTGTATTAATCATTTTATAGTTTCATAAATCCACCTACATTTCATGTGTACCAAATGCATAGTACTGTAACATTTACCAGAATAATCATATCTTAATAAAACAAGATTCAGTTAAAAGTGTTCATTACAGATTGATGTTGGGAGGGTACGACTGAAAACGATGTAGTATTGAACAGCTTCTTTGTCACAAAATGAAACTTTTCAAAAGAAAGCACCCCCGGCTCTATCAAGGAATTCAACCTAGGGCTTTCAAGTCTCACGGCGAACGTTCAATCATCTGCACCAGTAGATCAGCCGGTTTCCAATAATAGGATTTCAAATTCGATCAATTTATGATATTACTCAATGATCATCCGATAGCTTTGCTGATAACTGTCTCAATATCCACAGGTGTGAACTCCACTAGAATTCTCACCTAGAACTTCAGGAATATCCTGAAGTTAGCCACAATCTAACTGTTTGGAGTAATTGAAGTGAGGTTGCTTTTATGGTGATTAGAGTGAATTTTACGACTAAATGCTGCGCAGTATTGTGTTGCACATGGTTTCAACATCTGTCATGAAACCTGGTGGACCTTGATTCGATCTCCATACAGACTCGAGGGTTTGCAATGTTGAGATGTCACATATTAGGACAAAACAGCTGTTCAGTACTCCCTAGCTTCATGTGCTACCTAACTAATATCAATCTGTGATTAGCTCAAACAACTATGTTCAATACTTATCCTCAATTCAGTTAATTTACATTATTAGAATGTTTTTATACTATGATCTGAAGTAAATTATTAATGACAGATTGTCTTAAAATCTTAGGATATACATCAGTTTATCGAAAGGACATATTATGAAAACAGAAGGAATAAACTTACGGAATTGAGAATTGAAGATTACTAAATCTGAAAAATCAGGCAGATTTTAATGAATCAGCTGAATATCACGGCTACTTAGAAACATGATTGGATATGAAATAGAATACAATATATATGATATTTCTATATGACATATACATATATCACTGACAAAATATAGTCAGTTATCAAATTAAAACTGATTAGAATATTTTATCTTTAAATCATGGATTCGTAATTTATGTCAAAATGGGTTTAAGAGAAGTAATGTAATCTTTGAACTTCTTACAATTAGTGAGCACATTAGACTGAAAACGTTTGACACTAGCATGGATGTAATGGAACAATGATTAACTAATCATGTATTGAGGTTGAAAAAAACATATTGTCGTCTCCAGTAATATGAAACGATCTTTAAATGTTTCTCTGTTGTTGCTTTACTAAGTTGGTATCAATTATGTATAATGATCACAGGTGCAATTACAGATGCATTATTACCACATTGGTAATTTTCATATTCCTACAGGACGCGTTTTAATATTTTGAAGCCTTTACTCTCATAGGTCGCAATCTGCATATATTTAAATTCACTGTGGGTATTATCTGTTGAAATAAGAATTTACTTTTCCAGTTGGAAAGATAAATGATAACTAGGATATACAGTTTCAGACCTAATAAAAGTTTGTGTATGTATCACTGACTACTATGTATTGTCCCCCACATTTGATTGCTAAATAACAGTATACAGTTTTGGGAAACTTAACTAATAGGGCCTAGTATACCTACTTAGTAGTTTCAAAGCATAAAGAAATCGGTGTTCACGCAAGCGGTGAAAATTCCTGTCTGATTGCTTCACACCTTAAAGTATGTCGTATGAAGGCAATACAATTTCACTTGAAGAAGAATAATGATTATACACTTTAATTTCGTTCTAATTCATTTATATCTGCTTAATTCATCTCGAAAAAAAGAATAAGATTATTCAAATCCCTTATTTTCAAAATATTTAATTCAACGCAAGATTCATATTTACATAGTAACTATTGACACTACTTATAGTAGTAAGACATGCAAAGTAAAAAGCTTGCTTCATATTCTACATATGTGATTAATACCACTAATTGACATCCTATTAATTTTTTTGCACATTAAAGCTCCGATGGAAAACTGTTCTCGGAAAAGCATAAAAAGTGACCGTGAAGAGAAACCTTTGATCATTTTAACTTGATACATCTGGATAATTAATTATTTATCAACATAACACAGTGGACAACATGGACACAACTAGGTGACTTGAACCTTGCAGATGACCTAGCCCTTCTATCCCTTACACAGCAACAAATGCAGGTGAAGACGGACAGTGTAGCAGCGACCTCAGCAGCTAGCGGTGAATCTCAACGTATAAAAAGGGGAAAAGCAAGATTCCCAGATACAAAACAATCAGCACGGACCCAATTACACTTGAATCGAGGAGAAACCCTGGGAAGATGTTGAAACTTTTACATACTTAGCAGTACCATCAACGAACAAGGAAGGCCTGATGCAGATTTGAAAGTGAGGAACGAGAAGGCTATAGCGGCATTTTTACAGCTGAAAAACACCTGGAACTCAAACCAGCTGCCAACCAACATCTAACTTAAAATTGTTAATATAAATGTGAAGGCAGTTCTGTTGAATAGAGCTGAAACTTGGAGAACTATGAAAAGCATCTTCCAAAACATGCACGTATTTATAAACAGTTGTCTGTGTAAGATTCTTTGGATTCGTCGGTCAGATACCATAAGCAACAATCTTCTATGACAGAGAATACACCAACTTCCAGTGGAGGAATAAATTAGGAAAAGACGCTGGAGGTGGATATGACACACATTCAGAAAATCGCTACACTGTGTCACAAGGCAAGCAGAAACTTGAAATTCTAAAGACCATAAGAAAAGAGGAAGACTAAAAAACACATTGCACCTGGAATCGCAGGCAGACATGAAGAGAATGAATAAGACTTAAGGATAACTGGAAATGTGATTGAGGACAGAATTGTTTGAAGAATGCTGTTTGGCTGCACGAGGGGTGGGGAACAGACATCGATTGATTGATTAAAAACATAATCAGTCATCATTTCGCTTAAAGTGATATTAAATTGTACAGTGTTTTGTTTACATTAACTATCTTTATGTAATGTAAATGTTTCATGTATTTCGCATTTTCATCAATCTATAAATATGGTAGGTTATGATAACGTGATGCTTAAAGCGCAACACTAAATAAAAAGCTTACCGCACGTAACTGGTTGAAACTTGAATGGTGAACATACCTAAAGCTAAACGATATTAGATTAGAATCAATGGCTGATTATTATTATTATTATTATGTTATTTTTAACCAGCATTCACGATGAAATTCGATACATCTGAGGCTTTTGCAAGGTCATATTATGAATGCTTATTATTAAATTGTTCTCCTGATTGTAAAAGCGATTAATAGGCTATTTTATAGAAGAAACACTAGTGCGATGTCTACGAGTTAAAAATGCTCATTGCTTTGTAACTGCGGCTGTTTCTATATATATATATATATATATATATATATATATATATATATATATATATATATATATATATATATATATATATATTCATAAACTAATTATTAACGATAACTCTGTTCTTGTAATATTAGTGTCTACATTAGTATATATTCTAAGAAACAAGAATATATTTTTCAGTAAAAAGATATCTTTTAACCGGATTCATTTTCAATGCTGAACAATCACGAATGAATGTATTCCATTAACAATAATTGATAATATTTGCTTATAACAATAAATGAGTAAACATAGCAACAATTAAACAAATGTTATTCATATGAATCTTAAAATATAGTTGAATATTCATCTGAATATTAGAGAAGTTAGTTAGAGATTATAAAATGTGAAAAACTTTGCTTAATTTTATTAAAATGAGATGTATTCACAAGTGAAAATATGTCATTTCAGAGTAAAAGGTTAGTAATGAAATATTCATATTTTTTCATAACATAATGAGCATTTTTCTATTATTCCTATAGTATCTATGTACTTTAAAATGATGTCATTTGTGGTTATATAGTGCTCTTTTACTTCACCATGCTAATATCTCAAAATCAATAGTTCAGTTAAAAAAATTTACGAACCATGTCATTTTGAATATTATTCTCTTATTATTATTATTATTATTACCATTATTATTATTATTATTATTATTATTATTATTATTATTATTTAAGTGTTACTACCATCTAGTATTAGAGTGGTCATTCTTGGTAGTTTGCATTCATATATTTTCTGTAATTATTTTCGTATATTATATTTGTATTACTTTACATACTTAGTGTAGAAGTAAAATAATGTGTTATCAGTTAATTGAATTTAGGTTTTGATTAAGAGGTAAGGGGGGGGGGCAATTTTCGTCGTCTTTTGAACAAATGGAAATTTTTCGTTAATAGATTTCGTTAGTTTTCACTAACATTTTATCATTGTAAAACTATGCCTACTTGTAACATGTTCATAGAATTCATAATCTAGTTGGGTTTAGTTTTGTTTATAATTAACTATAACCTAGAAAATATAACCAGAAATCTGTAGTTATAGCTTTGCAAAAAGACTTACTAAACAAGGGGATTTCTTTTCAACGAATATATTACTCAATTGTACAATCGTATGCATATATGTATATATGTTACAAAATATAGGTCACTGAGTAAGCTATTTCATAATCTGCTTTTGTAATTACAACTGAGACTTCAAATTGTGCATCTATAGGGCCTCTGCCGTGTACTGTAGATTCAAACGTAGGCCTCTTGGTTTCTTCGACTCAATTTTATAGTCAGTTTGATATGACAAATCAATCTTGCGTTTGGTAACCAATTGATCACCAGAAACCATTGGTTAACTATTTCGTCCTAGTATGGGACTATTTAGCAGTAGGCCTCCACTACCCTATCAGAGATTTTATCAAATGATGAGTTTAAATTTATTCTTTGTTTAAATAAGCATAATGTCAAAACTAGAATTACTTATCATAAAGTGTTCAACATGAGTTGCATAATAAGCGAAGTCTTACTTACTTACTTACGCCTGTTACCCCTTTCAGAGGAGCATAGGCCGCTCACCAGTATTCTCCATTTAACTCTGTCCTGACCAATCCTTTCCAGCTGTCTCCAGTTACCGTCCATCGTTTTAATGTCTGCTTCCAGCTCTCGACGCAGTGTGTTCTTTGGCCTTCCTCTTTTCCGTTTTTCAACAGGATTCCAAGTTAGTGCTTGTCTCGTGATACAGTCTGATGATTTCCGCAGTGTATGTCCTATCCATTTCCAACGTCGTTTCCTGATTTCCTCTTCAGCTGGAAGTTGGTTCGTTCTCTTCCATAGTAGACTGTTACTGGTGATTTCAGGCCAACAGACATTCAATATTCTGCGTAGACAGTTGTTGATAAATACCTGTACTTCTCCATGAGGATGTTTGTAGTAGTCCTCCACGTTTCAGCTCCATACAGACAGGAACTGACTTGACGTTCGAGTTGAAGAGTCTAACTTTGAGGATTGGTAGACAGTTGTTTGGAGTCCCCTATATTTTTCAACTGTAGGAATGCTGCCCTTGCTTTGCCGATCCTTGCCCTTACATCTGCATCGGATCCTCCTTGTTCATCGATGATACTCCCCAGGTACGTAAAGGTATCCACTTCTTCCAGGGTTTCACCATCAAGTTCAATTAGGTCGGCGCTCTGAGTGTTGAATTTAAGGATGTTGCTCTCTCCCTTATGTAAGTTCAGGCCTATTGATGCTGAAGTTGCCGCTACCATGGTTGTCTTCACTTGCATTTGCTGTTGTGTATGGAATAGAAGTGCTAGATCATCCGCGAAATCCAGATCATCAAGTTGCATCCTACGTTTCCATTGAATCCCGTGCTTCTCCCCAGATGTAGAGGTTTTCATGATCCAGTCGACCACTAGGAGGAAGAGGAAGGGCGAGAGCAGACAGTGTTGTCTGACACCGGTTCTTACTGGAAATGCATTTGTCAGCTGTCCTCCATGCACAATTTTGCACTGTAGTCCGTCGTAAGAATTCCGAATGACGTTGACGAGTTTCTCTGGTATACCGTAGTGTCGAAGAAGTTTTCATAATGATCTCCTGTCTACGCTGTCGAACGCCATCTCATAGTCGATGAAGTTGATGTACAGTGACGAGTTCCATTCAATTGATTGTTCAACGATGATGCGTAGTGTTGCGAATTTGGTCTGTGCATGACCGATCCTTACGGAAACCAGCCTGTTGGTCTCGAAGTTGAGCATCCACTGAGTTTTTCATTCTATTCAACAACACTCTGTTGAAGACTTTCTCTGGTACTGACAATAGTGTGATTCCTCTGTAGTTCTCGCATCTGCTCAAATCCCCTTTCTTTGGTATCTTGATAAGGTATCCTTCTCTCCAGTCTGCCGGCACCTGTTTTTCCTCCCAGATCCTCTTGAATAAAACGTGGAGCATCCTCGCCGTTATGTCTATATCTGACTTGAGTGCTTCGACTGGTATATTGTCAGGTCCTGTTGCTTCCCCACTTTTGATCTGTCTGATGGCTATCTTGATTTCTTCCATCGTTGGTGGATTAACATCAATCGGGAGGTCTGTAGATGCTGCTTCGATGTCTGGTGGGTTTGGTGGAGCTGGTTTATTCAAGAATTCCTCGAAATGTTCTACCCATCTTTCTCTTTGTTCTTGAATCTCGGTGATTAGCTTGCCTTCTTTGTTGCCTGACCGGTCGCTCTGGTTTACTGTAAGCGAAATCAATTAGTATTTTTAAAAAAACATTAAAATCGATGTAGTTACCATAACAAATTTGTAGAATATAGATTATTTTCTACTAACTTCAAAATCTAAAATAATATTTTGAAATTCTCATTCATCAAATTAAATATTCAATTGAAGTTTTACATGTTATCAGTAACTTTAGATAAATCTGAATCATCCTATTTGTTGTATGTTTAATCAACGAAATCATTGATATTATTCACTTAAACTAATTTATAGTTTAATACTTACAATGATTAACTGAAACTAAAGATTTTCAGTGTTCAGATGAAAATCATTTTCATGTTTATACTTTACACTGTTTTACTTCGTGACAGAATATCAAGTAACATTTGAAACATAGAGACGGTATCATACATTAAATGTAAGTGAATCTTTTCTAAACGTTGCATCAACTTTTCTATTTGATAAACTACAACTAATATAGATCATTTGGCAGTTATATATTCATAGCATTCCATAGTTAAACATTCAATTGTAATTAAATATGTCATAAATCTTTTATGTAGTACAGATCAATAAAATTATCAGGCGCCTCATGATTTACTGCATACATTATGTATGTAATCAAAATGTTGTCATGAGTATAATCATTACGTACATAATTAAATGATTATGATTGATGTCAATATACATATGAAATGTGATGTTCAAATGTCTAGATCAAAGAGTATTCATACCGTAAACAAATCAATCAATCAGTTTAATTTATCAAATTTAAAACTATTTGGCTCATTAGTTAAGTTATCAATTATGTTGATGTCATATAATTTTCGTTTTGTGTTTAATACACACATATAGTTTGGATGTTTTTCAGCTAACAACATAAACTGACTGATTTTTAATCATTTTGTTTTATAAAAAAGAAAATAAAACAATTATGGTACTTACAAAGGACTGTATAAAAATTCATCATAGAGATTACCAAGTCAACTATTAGTGTTTGGTGCGATTATTTAAAAGGAGTTGACAGTTAAATATTTCAACATTCATTAGTATAAGTCAGTCGGTCAGTTACAACGTAGAACTTGGTACATGCGTAAATCAATTCAAGTTGCCATGCCCCAGTTAGTAGATAGAGTTTAGATTGTCGGATCAAACTCCAGAATAGTGGATAAAGTAACAGAGTTAGCATTGATGAAAAGGATTAGGGATCGAAGATGAAATTAAAGAGACTAAAATTCTGTAAAAAGAAAATTTCATAAATTAAGAAGCTTAGAACTCGAACGAAGACAAGGAATGGATGCACCATGGCGGACGATTTTGAGCCATATTACTTAAAGTCTCTAACCATTTGTTATGACAATCACGTGGGCCCTAACCATGTAGTCTGCATCTGTTAACATGGCTCAGCCCAATTGTCAATGACTTCATAGACTGGTGCCAAGTTTTCGTTTGGCCGGTCCTAGCTTTCTTCAAGCCTACTTCCACAGCAGACAACATTGCTCATCGAGGTAGGGGTGATCAGACATACGTAACACATGTCCTAACCACCTCAGCTGGTGAGGATTTACTACTTCATCAATTTACTTACAATATTTACCTAGCACTCTATTCCTAACCCACGCATTGCTTACGCGGTGGTCCCAGCAAACACCAGCGATGCTTCGAAGATATTAGTGACCGAATACTAGAAGTCTTGAAATATCCTCTCTTCTTAATGGCCATGTTTTACATTCATAAAGTAAAATGGATCGAACTGTTGCGTAACAAACGCGTCCTTTCGTCAGTAGACGGACGTCTTGCCTACGCCACAAGTGATGCAAATTGGCTAAAGCTAATCGGGCTTTATTTATATGAGCCGAAATTTCAGCAGACACCAGACTGTCAGGATTGATGAAGCTCGCAAGAAAAGTGGAGCGGTCAACACATTTAACTACTTCACTCCCTATCACTAATTTCGGAGTCGAATCAAGCCAATCATGAAGCAATATTTTGCATTTGCATGAAAAGAATCGTATCCCAAACATGCTTGCGTCAAAGTTTAAGGTAGTTAAAAAATTCTGCATTTTATCAGCATCTTCACTCAGCAGAACTATATAATCGGCATATTCTAAGTCAGTAAGTTTATCTCCTGGGAGGAGGTCAACCCCAGAGAAATCAGACGATGACAATGTTAACTCTAAAAGTATGTCAATGATAAAATTTAGTAAAAATGGGGAAGCAAACAACCTTGACGAACACCACTAGAAGTGATCAATTCCGAAGACAATCTGCCATAAGCTCTAACACGACATGTGGTGTTCGAGTAGAGAGCTTGTATAAGGTTAATGTACTTCTTCGGTACGCGTTTCAATGATAGACATCGCCACATAACCTTACGATCGATAGAGTCAAATGCCTCCTTAAGGTCAAGGAATACAGCTATTGTTGGGCGTCTATAAGTGTGCCTATGTTCCAGGATCTACCGAAGTGTGAGCGTTTGGTCTATACAACCACGTCCAGGTCTGAAACCAACTTGATTTTCTTAAGTTTGCTCTTCAAGAGCTTTAATTAGACGTCGAGGCCAATATTTTAGACACTATATTCGTTAAACTGATTCATTGGTAATTGTTACACGAGGACTTCTGTCCTTTCTTATAGATTGGGACGATTAGTGTTCAGAGCCAATCAAATAGGATTACATTCAGTTCCCGATTTCTAGCCAAGATCTCAGTTAATCTCATTGCTAAAACTGGACGACCGTTCTTAGATATCTCAGGGGTTAATCCATTAGGACCTGCTGCTCTCTCTCACTTTAGATTTCCTATAGCCTGCTCAACCTTATTAAGACTTGGGGGAATGGTGTAAATTCGCCACTTAGATTGCTTGGGGATAATAGGCAACAGAGATGAAACTGAGGACCCGTTGAAGTGTTCCCTGAAGTGTTCTGCCCATCGGTCTAAAACTTCTGGATTGACAGTGAATAGTGAAACCATCTTTCTCGGATATAGTTTCACTTACAGTAGGAATTCTGATACCCGTTTCCTTGGTAAGTCTGAACAGTTGCTTACTGTCATCAACTGCCGCTGCCTTTTCAATGTATTTTGCTTTCGCCACCCACTACTGCTCACGATCATTGCGTAAGCTTTTAACCACGTTGTGTTTAAGTTGTCTTCGATCCTCATCGTGTTCAGAACTATACGGGATGTGTTGCCGAGCATCTATCAGTTCAGTAGATGCAGTTGAAATTCACTGAATTTCCTTAACTTTGTGGTTTGGTTTAATAGTAGATATCACTGCTGTTTCGATAGCTTCTTGGATATCATTCCAAGCTAAATCGAGATGGGAACAGTTTACGCAGTTGACTAATTTGTTTTTTAGTTTTACCTGAAATGTATTCTTGACTTTTTCATCATTAAGTTGAACTCTAAGGGAAATCCTTACCGAGTATCATTAAAGTTCAGTTAATCGCAGACTAATACGCGCTCGTAAAAAGGCATGATCTAAATCTAAACATGTACTCCAAAATAAGTGGCAGTCTTCTATCAAGCCTCTCCAGTGGTGGCTAATAGCAATGTGGTCAATTTGAGTCCGGCGGTGAGTTGATTGTGGAGGTCACCATGTCAACTGATGTCTTTCCTTTTGCTTAAAAGAGGTGCTTGCTAGAAATAGACGGTTATCTGAACATAGTTATAGTAAACGGTTGCTATTATCTGTTCACTGAGCCTCAATACCATAGGATCCACCTAGATACTTTTTGATTACACTAAGTCTACTTACTTGGGCATTATAATCACCACCCACTATCATTACATCAATGCGTCACGCTTGATGAAGGAGGTCAAAAGGCTCTCTGTGAAATTCATCTTTTACTTCATCTGAGCTGCAATTAGTGGGAGCGTATGCAGAGACAACAAGGAGGTAACGTCGTATGTCCGTATCCCTCCAAGTTCTTACCTTCCTGTTCAGATGGACAGCGCACAAGCGACTGTTTATTGGAACCCAGTCAACGAGAGACTTTTGAATTTAGTCCTATACCTACACCTGCATGGCCTCGAGTGGCAGCATTGGGGTCTCCGGAAACACGAAAGGGTGAACAGGGTCAGGTCTTTATTTTGACAAGGTGAGGTCAAGCAAATGACTGTGCTTGGATCCTGTAAATGCGTTCCAGTGACACAGCAAATATCGATGGAGCGAGATCCTAGAGTCATAGTTAAGGTAGCTTGCTGTACTATCTGGTATAAGGTTCGAACATTATAAGCTCCGATATATAGTTTAGTCCAAGGTTTTAAAAGACCAGAAATAACGTTTCGTGAACTCGAACCATTAGCATTAGACGTGCCACGTGATAAAGTTATGCTAGAAGGATTAGTTGCAATGACAAAAGAGTTATTAAGAGTTGAGAGTAGGATATGATCTCAAACAAGATAATCTCGTGTGCTATTAAAGGTATGAGGGCGGTTGTCGCTTTACGAATGCCTACACTATGGAAGGATATTACTTCTTGAGGTACGTGCAAAGGAAACTGGGTGAGTTTTAATTATAGTGACCTCAGAGCGCTATCGCAGAGCCAAAGGGACAAGTGCTTGGGGTCAATCACGCACGACCTTGTGGTGGGAAGATTTTGAGCTGTTAGCTTTGTTCTTTAGAAGGCCTTATTGCCGGAGACGGAAATCCGTGAAGTAATGTGAGGTTACAGTTTTAGGGTTTACCTTTTCTAACCCCTTCCTTCAGTTAAGAAGGCAGCATCGCTGCAGATGCTGATTATCCGAAGGAAACACTTTACTGCTGTCACACCTTGCTGCAGTCGGTAGTATGACTTTGCCCTCAGATCTTGGGTTGTTTTCATTTAGTTTTATCGCTCTCTATCAGACATGCATGACATGGTAGTGTCTAGTGGGACATGTGTTCCAGCCAATATAGCTCAGTTGGGTCATCACGATAGGCAAGCCCGACCACCACGTCAAGGTAGTAGCTAGTATATGAGTTTTATTTAGCAATTAAACTATAAGTAGATTTGCTTCAAGTACAATTTTGACATTAACATACTTTGTCCTATGGCGATAATAATAACCCGAGCATGGACTAATTGTCAAAAATAATCAGTGACATATGAAGAAGATATTTACATCTTTAGTGTTTCTACTCAGCTAAACAGTGAGAAATGGTCAATTTAAGTAGAAAGGTATGATTGAGCACCAGCCTGAAAGATGAACAAAACAGGATAGAACTCATGCATATGTACATCAATAACATTCTAATGATTATTAAGTAAATTATCACAAAAATAACATAAATGATTATTGTGTAATAATTACATTGAATTGTTTCAATGATTACAACTATAGTTATCACACTGGATTAAATTAAGTAAGGTGGAAGTTAATCCAAAACCACTTTACAGAAATTAAGACTACATTATCACTATACTGTACAATATCACTTGGCTTTCTGGATGATTTATTGTTTTACGGATCTAGCATCCAAATATTAACGAATTAGTTAATGTCATAATGGCGAACTAAACAGAAACTTTAGGTAAATTTAAAGTGTATGAAGTAAATTATGATAATTTTCAGTCGGAAAATAGCTTTAAATCGTTCACTGTAATCATCTGCAGGATGAATGAAAAAGATCAATAAAAACATACCTTACTCTACAAGGCATCTACCTGAAGAACTATCAATATAAACCAATCACCTTCAATATTCTCAATGAATAGCTGTAAGCTTAGTGGGAGGTAGCTTTAAGGTGGATATTCTCAACTTTCAGTCAAGTTGTGTGGCTTTTCAAGTCATTTTTGTGAATAATAAGATATCCACTCCTTAATGATACATGATACTAACCGTGATATGCAATAAATTCAATGAAGTTATTAAATTTAGACCTTGAAACACTGATTATTTCATTAAGTATTGCTGTTCAGTCATTACAAGCAAACAAACCTTGGCTAAGGAATACTTTGAAATATATTAGCAATATAACTTCGTGATACTGAATAAATTAGCCTTTTCGTCCTCTAATGTAATCCAGTCTACAAATCCGCCTCTGTTATGGTTTTCAGTAACCCTGCTTCAAAAGTCAAAATGTCTTATTTTAAACTCACCCTCATTATGAATAGTTTATCACAAACTACTTATAAAACAGTATTACTTTCTGTATTTAAACAACATGTTGCTAATATAATTATATTGGGTTCTCTGAGCTGAATGGTTTAACTGTAGATGTTCACTGGCTTTAATTTCTGATAAAAGTAAGCTATGTGAGTTTCTCCACAAGTAAGTAGGAGCTTCTCCAGTTGACTTTAAACATGACTGGCTGGTGTCGAACCTTGTCCTGTTATTTTTTGAACATGTTTTTTGGATTCCTTGATAGGTATATTTATAGTACTTTAATGTTTTCATAAAGCTGATAAATTTTTTACATCAGTGTGTATGATGATTCCTGACTGGCCTGGTTCCCAAGCTTCTAAATCTTCCCTATTTACAAGTATATTTCCTCTGTTCAAGGTTAAACGCGTGTCCATAACTATCTATACCCATTACTATAATGAAAGATATGTCGTGGAGTTTTTCGGCTGATTGATGTTCGTGTAGATGAAGATGAAGAGGTCGGTCTCTTTGTCCAATGTAATATTCATCACAACTGAAGCAGTTTGTTTTGTAGAAAACCTTCGGTTTGTTTGCTCTTGTCACTTTTCCTTTGGTATGTAAGGACATGATTGAAGCAAAGTGATTAATTTTTGAGCACTCTTACTCCTATTAGCCTCAATAGTCTAGTCGTAATTTCTGATATATCTTTAACTTAAAGTAGGATGACCCATTTGTTGGTTTCCACCTTCGATTTCATGTTTCTTGCAAATTTTTGAAGTTGAATGAATAACTTTTCTTTTGAAAGACAGCCATTAAATTTGTTTGGCTACTTCTTTGTGTGGCAGGTGTATTGCAATGCTTTTTTGTAGAATAGAATTTGAAACTCAATTAATTTTGTTTGTTGTTGGAAGTGGCGCTATTGTAGTAAAAAATCTAGTCTGTGTCTGTTCATTGCCAACACTCTCCAGTCTTCAGTTTCCCTGTAGTGGTTTTGGTTATCAAAACATCAGTTTGTTACCTAACTCCTTTTCTAATACTGATTTTGTGACTTCACAGACAATGTCGATGAAACTGTAGGCATTTTTCAACCTACATTGTTTTAATCCTCACCCAAGTCACATTTTTGATGTGATCATTGGCACTGCTTAAGTTTCCAATCTCTGCTTCACTACTTTTGCAATAAGTGAAGGTATTAATAACCCAGTTAGTGCTTATTTTCATTAATTGTAGATTTTATTATTGAATTAGATATTTGTTGATAAGCATGCATAGATGTGTTCTAACATACCTTGACTCTGAAGCTTTGTGTTTTAAAACATCAGGATCATTGATGAGGAGAAGAATTATGGTGACTTTTGGCAGCTCCGGTTCAATGAAGTGAACAGGGTTGTAACGTCAAAGAATATCATCATATTGCCGTTGTTGATGCTTATAATCCTACCAAAGGATGACATGGAAGATTTGACAAAACATTTGCATGAATCCACTATATGTTTTAATAGCCGTGAAACTTTTCACGATATATTATATACTGAAGTTCATGAATGTAAGACATTTGGTAATTCAGAAATTGATCCATTGATTAATACTAATAACTTGAGTAATAACTAATGTAAAAACATAAACAGAAATAAAAACAAGGGTCGAAATTAAAGTAATCGTAAAGATTTACGTTGATTACCATAGAAAGAGGAATACAAGAGTTTCCTGAATGCGACGTTTGTTTAAATAGATAGCTACGGCTTCTATAGTTTGTAGGAGACGACCTGTAAAGGAAGTGAGTAAGTGACTTCCTATTCCATTTTAAATAATAATATTTTGTTAACTTGTCGGCTTCTGTTGACTAAATGTGTCAGCACAGAGGAGTGGTTTGTCACTTTTTCGTCATTTTTAGACATGGAAACGTTCATTAAAAAATGTTTATGTTTTCTGAACGAGACTGAAAGATGTATAAAATCTATAGTGTTTTCAAGTGTTCTCTTATTAAACTTGGCCACTGATGTATATTTTTGTTAATTTCACATACATATGCATTCTCAAACGTTTGGGTAACTCCGATTCCTCAGTCGAATACATCAAACAGCCTATATAAACGGTCGAATAAAATCGGTCTTACAGTCTATTATATAATGAAAAAGTTAACTTGCTTATACCTGAGAGATTAATAATAAAATTCGCCAGTTTATAACTACATTTGAAGAGGATTCTTTAATATCATTCTAGGCCTTGACACTAGTGAAGCAGAGCATCTGTATACGGTGATCTGAAACACATGTATTGTAGCAAAACACAGGTCTCACAGAAATACGAAACTTAAACGCTGGCAATTTGAAATATAAATAATATACTTCTCCTAGAAAAATCATTAGACTAATTTAAATCTCAATGATTATATCTGCGTCCTTGTAATAGTATTTATACATTGCCTCATATTGTGTAAAGTTGGTTGAATCAACCACAACTCATTAGGACTATGTAACAACTCAGAAATTTGCTAAATTTATTCTTATCTGAAAAATAAATCTTATTTACAGTGATGTCTTAATTCATATAGTCGTTAGCAATATAGTCTCCTTAAATGGGTTCCTCAATATTTTCTTTGGTTTTAGTCTAAGTATATATTTAAGAAATTAATTATTGACATTACTTCTATATATAATGTTAGTCATCTGTATCTACAGTAAATTCGTGTTAATAGGATTAAGTGCAGACTCAAATTTCAGTATCGGTTACTTCAAACAACGGTGTTACTCATTATGTTGATGTGCCTACCCCTTCCCCCCACCACCTACCCCTAATTGATAAAATCTCAATGGAAAGAAGTCAACTATCATGACTATCTATTGTTCAAAGGATAACGAATATTCTATTTCTTTTCCCTATCATATAACACAAATTATGCATTCAGTTAATGTAAACACATCTCTACATGTTATTTTCTCACTTACAATGTCAACAATTCAATTAATGAATCTTACATGATTCATTTGTTACTGTTTCAAAACACATTGTTACTATCACTAACAATCAATTTTCTATTAAATGAAAATATTTTCAAGTAGTAACAAAAATTATTACCTACTATTTCTCATTAGAAAATACAACACCTAAAATGATTGTTGTATGAAAAATACTTTCATCAAGATATTAATTGGTTAATTAGTCATTTATGTTACATTATTATTGTGAAAAATAAGAAACAATTTGTTTTTTCTTTGCCTTTCTCTTAATGGTATATATATATACATGTATATATATAAACTCATATATTCACAGTCGATCTAATAAGAACTCATCTAATAAGAGTTTTCTCCAACTTCATACATATATATTCTAACATATATATCTGAAAGTCAAATAACACTTAACAATTTATATCATGAGGAATAGACGAATAGTAAATTATCAACAAGAACGTGATTACATTGATGATTGCCTACGTCATGTTGGAAGTAAACAGCATTTATTTTATGAAACACATGTATGTACAATATATCGAATTAATGCTAATCCAGCGGAACATTTCAATGAAACAAAAGCACTTTATTTATTAGAAAAATATCGTCGTAAACGACAATCACATTGTACTGGAAGTTTATTAGAAGATCGTATTAGTTTTGAACGAAATAAAGCATCTGGTAAGATACCATTTCGACCATGGGTAACATATAAAGAAATTAAAGAAATTTACATGAATCGTTCAAGACCACATTTTTTTGTGCTATGTATTGATTCTATGTATAGTTCGATAAGATATTATGAAATATATAAATGTAAAATACCTGAAACAGCACAAACTGTCAGTGAATATATAAGACGTGCTATGAATGATCAAGACAAGGTATTACGTGACTTAACATCTATTCGACAAGTTTATGTTGATGACATAGGTCGTGTACGCTCAGTAAGTAATTTTGAACTTGAAAATAATCGTGAAACAATACAAATATCAGAAAGTAATCAAAATTATTATGCACATAATAATGTTAGCCCTAGTTTATTTAACATCACCAGTTATGGTAGCACCATTAAAACATAACTATAATCCAGAAGATACTAATGCTAAACGTCGAACTATTGAAAATCTAATGGATGTTACATACAGTTACTTATGATCCACATAGAGGTATTGTAACAAATAAAAATGGTCCAGTCTACTTATATATGTATCGACCAAAAAGTCAAGGGACATTAGGCAATAATTCAATTTATTCAGATAGACGAAGTAGTCTTGATTATAGAAATGAAAGTCATCATAGAAATTATAGATATTGATAAGTAAAACATTAATAATTATTAACATTATTAAACCGTATTATTACCACTTATGATTCTTTTAATAAAGCTTTATATGTAACAACTAATGTTTCGTAATTACGTAATAATGATATACATTTTATTCAAACATAATTAATACAATTATTAAACTAGTTTAGTATATGTCAGTTATGATTGAATCACTTATCAATCTATAATATTTTACACTGACTGATCTAAATAAAATTTCGATTTTGTATTTCGTATACTACTTATTACTTTATTCATTTATTTATTGCTTAGAAAATAAACATCAGCATATAATACTTAATTATATGATACTTTCGTCTTTTCAAATAATCTTCATAATAATTCTATGTAAATATCAATCTATAATGAATTATGTAGTTTGTCAGATTGTAAACATTAATGAAAAAAAATTACTGGAAAACATAAAAAAGGTTTTTGTTTGTTTGTTTGTAGAAAGTAAAATTTGATTTCTATTAAGGCATAAAATTCAATGAAAATTGAATCATGAATTTAAAAAGTTTAAACAATTACATAACAGAATGATGATGTAATACTCTACAATTATTATTATTAATAATAATAATTTATTAAACATTATACGTTATTAAATGTAATATATACATATCAATGTGATTTGTTAACTCTTGAAATAAATAAAAAGAAATAAATAATCACAACTAAATGAGTAACTTGTTAATTTTTTTTGTTCTTTTGGATACTAACGATAGAAACAAATAGAAAATGTTCTGATAATTTATTATTCTTAGACATTCATCAATTGTGAATTAGGTAGGTTATGAAGATTGATATTAAGTTTTAATTGATTGAATTCGTCATAGATTAATGTTGGTAGGGTACTATTGAAGACTAGAAAGCATTGAATAGTTGTTTTGTTAATCTATTATGAATTCAATAAAACCTAGAAATTAATAATAATTCCCTATAAACCATCTCAATCCAGTTATAATAATCAGTTCACTAGTAACTAACTTCAGGATGTTTCTGAAGCTCTAGTGAAAAGTTGTGACTGGTGGAGTGTAGACATATAGTGAATGATATGATTATTACAGATTACAATGGATAATCGTCGCGTTATTTCACGGATTCATTAAAGTGTAAGTTCTACCATTGGATACTGGCCCAGTGGTGTTAAGGGTTAGGCATTCATCAACTTGAGGCCGTTTGAGCGGAACCTACGTTGCTCACAACCTATGAGTTCGATACTAGAACAAAACAGTCGTTTATTGTTCCCTAGTTTTAAATAGGGCCCTACCAATATCAATCTGTGACAAATTCAATCGAAAAACATTAAGTGAAGAGAAATATGTGCTATTTTAACCGGTAGAAATTGAAATTTCCGATATTTTGCGACTTACGGTAAACGACTTCTTCAGAAAATATTACAATTGAATTAAATGATTACAACATTGAATAAGGCAGAGGAATAAATCAAATTATTTAGTACAATCAGATTTCACGTCTCAACATGTTGAAATCTTGTCAATATGAGTCATGGTATTTAATCATTAGACATAAGTGGTTGTTAACATTAAGTGGGCATAGAAAATTGGTGTATGAAGTGAGGAGAATGTTGATGAATTGTTTGTGTTCTAAACATACGAAAAATTTGATACAATTTAGTCTTTTGGATAGATAGTCCAGATAAGATGAACAGTAAAGTATTCCTTTTAATTAAGCGGAATAGAATTTACCAGCATGTGAAATGATTCAGCTACTAGTCTCTCTTAATAGTTTGAAGAATCTTTCTGGATAATTTAGATGTTATTTATGTTGACTTTATGGTCAGTGTAAATGGAATATATCAATATTGCTGATTTGATTTGCAAATTATCGAACTTTACAGGAAGACTACGCGGTTGTTTTGTGTAGTTTTTATGTATTTTAACATGAGTCATAATATCTTCTGAAGAATGACTGGTGTAGAAAATATCGCAGTCAATACAGACCAACCTTTAGGTGGTTTGTGTAAAGGTGCATTGTAACATCACTTTTATTTTAATCTAAACACCGTGAAGCTAGTTAGTGGTTTTGTAGAACTCTTCAATTTCCTGATGCTATAAAATCAAATGCAATTTTCCTCTCATGTCATGGCGATATGTTAGAACGACTATATCAACCCATGAAATTACATTAGATTTACTATAAGTCAGTAATAGGTCGTTCAGTTTTTAATACAGTTTTAGTAATACATATATGAGAATTATTAAACTGGAAAATATTAATTTGAAATCACCAGGAAGCATTGAACTGTTGTTTCGTCATATTATGGCACTTTTTAACACTGCACATCCACGACCCCATTAGGAACTAAACCCAGGATGTTCTAACTTAGCGGCGACTACTTTACCAGTAGACCAGTTAGTTGGCTACCAACGGCTGATATTTTTAATGATATTCTTTAATTTTTGTTGTCTATCTATAAGTCTATCTTGATAATGCAATAAGAAAACGAAGTTTATGAGTATTATACGATGCGCAATACTTTTCGAGCAATCTAATTACACATAAAATTATTGAAGCATTTATATTTTAAAAATAAAGGTCAACTAAACAAATCAGTGTATACGAAAACAAAAATAAGAAAGAGAACTTTGTGAATCACTCTGCTGAGGTAGGTTGAATGAAAGTATACTTTATTTTGGAATATATGTGGGGGGGGGTTGAACTTTCGTATAGCTAAGGCTTCAACAAACCTTGGTATTCTTCCTAAGGTACTCTTGTACAACAGCACAAATAATGATTTGATATCAATTTTGTTTTCTTGTCTCAACTAAGTGTTTAAGCATTGACGATGAAGGTTGTTTAGTCTGTACTTTTATTTTCTCATTCGAGTCCATATAATTTTTGAGCCATTAAGGTATGTATTCAGCCACCCATACATGCAAATTACAATCGTCTCACCCTACGTATGTGTGCTTACATATATGTGAATGGATAGACACAATGGGATGTGACGCATTCGTTAACATACTCTTATAGTTTGTTGTCAGTCAATGACCTAGACTTATAAATCCCTACTGCATAGAATGTCTTGTTAATGACTTAAGCCACTGGTTTAACACAAGGCTATTTGAATCACCTTTGAATAGTAAAGTTGATATAAACTGATTTCTGAGATGCTAGAAATACAGTAAGTTTAACCATACTTAGACCTTTCCATTGACTTAAAACCTTTTTCTGGATATCCGTTCAACATTACCGTTTCTTTATTTGTAATAATAACAACAACTGTGAATTTAGATAGTTTTTAGCTGACAAGTAGCCATCAAATATAATGAATCCATTCTACTCTACAAACCCTGATGTTACTGCTCTGTTCAAATGCTATGAAAGATCACTATGTATGAAATTAGCGTTTCTGTCAACAGACTTTTAACTTCTTTAATAGCATAATTGCTACAAATACGATTGATCCTACTGAATAAACCTTTTACTAAGCTTTTTTATTCTCTCCCATACATCAACTGTAAAATTTCATATACTGCATTGTCTATGTAGATTTCCTGCATAAAAAACGTTTGACTGAACCATCCTTTCTCTATTTGAGTAATATATTTAGAAAAGGGAGTTGATTATTCCTCTCCTATTCACAGAATAAACTTATACGGTCCTGCAGAGCGTTATGCTCACTTCGCAAACTATTTACATAATCGATTTCCACACAAATAACTGGGATATCATCAACATACCGCCTATAGGAACACATCTCTTCTATTGAATCTATAGTTAGGTTTTCCATATGTGTCATAGACATATCAGCTAACAATGGTCCTAAAGAACTACTCGTAGAAACTCCATCAACCTGACGGGAATATCCATCCTCATATGTGAACCGTATATTTAGGTAGAAAGTATAACATTTACATTGGTAATAAAATTAGATCCTTAAGATTATTTAGAGCGCTAAATACCATTTATTTAATTATCTAATAACCAAATGTTTGTTTTTAGATTACTTATCTGTACTGTTTCTGGAATAACTTTGTCGAAAACTCGAATTTGCATTATCTGTAACTATTTTAAAAGTTATTTCAAAACTAATGATAACCAACTACATGAAATATAAACTGGTTTAGTTAGTCATCCTGCTCATAGCTATTACAGTAAGCTTATATTCATTGTTAAACATTTATAAAAAGTTTGCTACTAAGTGAAAACATTCTTGTATGATAACTTTTAGATATAATTTTCCAATCAATTTACAAAGCTACTGTTACTCAGAGTGATAAAACTACTGTCGAGGAAATGTCTTTCAGTAAACAAATCCCATCAATAGTCAAGGTTACATATTAGAACCCATTAATTACAAGCACATTCTAACTAAATGCTATACCAGGTAAGAAATGTAAATAAATTGAATCATTGTCCCACTATGATAGTAGAATTTATTTCGCCTTAACCTTTTCACCATATCATTTAATGAGCTAAATATGGTTTACAATTCATTTTAAAAGCTGCTTAGCAGTAATATTGTAACTATGTTAGTAGCAAATTGGTCTGTATGTAACAGAAATTATAGAAGCATTTGAGTGTCTTTCTAATGAAGTAATTAGTCCAATATCCAGTTTTACTCGATTCACTCAAAATGTTCCATCTCTAAACACATGATTCTAATATGTAACCTAATATTATCAGGTTACTAAGAAAAATATGAGAATGAACATTTTATTTATTACGAATCTTGTTCTTTATGTGTCGGTGCTTCATCTGATGGACGAAATATGTTAAACGGATGTCAGTATTTATAATTTACGGTGTTTTGTTTATAGTTGAAACCAGGTGACTATCAGTTAACTTAATCAGATAGTCTAAATTAGTATAAACTATACTGACATTTATATAACTACCGTCAGTTATCAATTAATAACAATAAACATTATGTAATGTAACTGAATTAAAGTTACGACGGATAGAAAGAATAAAAACGCTGCTTGCAGGCATCAGTACCCTAACTATGTGTGATAATTCCAATTTGATTGAGCATTAGATAAACAATTTATAGAATTGTATCGTTTATTTGTAATATTCCAATAAACAGAAATTGACATTTCTAACCTTTCGCTATAGTGTCAGTCGCTACGCCAGTGAATAAAATTCTACAAAGGGGCATTTTATTATCTTTTACGTAACATGCTTGATACCTAACGACTGTATAAACTTGAAAGGTATCCAGTAAACATTTATTAAGTCTACGTTAACCAACCTTAATCAATCAGTTTACTTTGCCTTTTATTTTTACGCTGTATTTTTGTTACTAATCGTATTGACTAGAACTAGGTGACAATAAACTATATCATGCCAATCATGTTTTGACAGTCATAAGGTAGTGTTCAATTCTTAGTTAACTGAGGCAAACAGCCTTACTCTTAAAAGACCTCATAAACAGGATTATTAATGACTCCATGGATGACTATTCATTCGAATACTAAAAATAAAATAGTGTTTGATATAAAGTTTGAAAAGTTATTGGTTCATCATTATATGATTATATTTGAAAGAAGTCAATATTTCGTTCTACTTATAGATAAATGTCAGAAAGAAATGTCTCGCTTAGTCCTTCTGTATCTCTAGTATTATCATATCTACCCTGAAGTTGCACTGTAAACACCTTAATTGTCTAAGTAAACATATTAAGAGAAGTAAACAGCTAAAGAAATAGATTGCTTCAGTGATGGGAAAAGAAAAGAATATTCAGTGCAAAGGATTTCATCTTCGACTATTTCATCTACACTTTATTTACACAATTAAGTAAATGGTAACTAATTTTATATGTAAAGTGCATTAGTATGAAATTTATAGTTTATAACATTATCAGAAATCAAAATTGAAAAGTATACAAAGTTCAAAAGTATCAGACATATTATGTAATCGCATTAGAAATAATAGGAATTGGGTGAATGTTTTTCATTTATCTAATGTATCGGAATTGTGAAAAATGTGGAAGTTAAGATAAACGTAGATAAATACATCTATACTTATATATATGATCAAAGAAATAAAAATATATTACTAATCCTTGAATTTTTACATTATTAAGACCGATTCAATGAGCTATCAAGTAAACTGCCAATACAGAATTTGAATAGTACCATTCAATTACGTAATGGAACGCTGTATGATCTAATGGTTATTGCTATGTAATGCTGTAGAAGTAGTTACATTTTAAAATGCTATTGAAGACATGTTTTGTAGAATATCAATCAGGGTACTATAAATAAATTTTTAACGAAATTCGTTACACTTAAGTTCTTAATTTTTTTTGAGTTGTGAATTTACGAATTTACAACTTCTGATATAAATATACAGATATGAGAGTAGAACACGAAATAGTTTAACTCAACACATCTGGTCTTTGATAGCTATAATTTTTCTATGTCCCAATATGCAAATTCATTTTACCAATGATCTGAAATTTTCTATTTGAGGCACCTAAGAAACTATAACCACTTTACAGTAATGTTATTCAACAGTAGAATCATTGGAAAAAAAAAGTATGAATGCATTTGAAATAAGCATTCAATCTCATGGTTGTATATCATTGATGAATTCATATTCAAACCATAAGCAAAGTACATATCATATAATAATTATTGTGAAATATAGGCAAACTTTTTAAACGCTCACTGTAGATTGAAGTGCTACTTAAATCATCTAGAAAATGCAGAAATGAAAATTAAGTTTTTAGAATTAGTTTATTTAATAAATATCGCCATGTTGTTACATCTGAAAATCAAACAATAAACAACTTTTATGTAATACAGTATCATCTGAAACTTTATACTTTAAGTAAATGATGACATTGATTCATCAAAACAGTCCAACGTGAATCAGTTTGATAAAAGTTCAATTTTAGAAGTGATTTCAGGTATTTGTTGGCATATAGGCTACCAAATCTGACTAAATAACGTATATTTTAGCATATTAACAAACTTCGAAAGATCATCATTGATTGAAAAGCGGAAAAGATTGATTTGTTTCACTATCTGACGTAAACCGTGACTATATCCGGTTTATCTTATAGAGGCCCAGATTATCCTCAGAACATATCAACTTTTAAATTACACACTTCTTTGTGCATGAACGCTTAAGCTGTGGTTGAACTTCTTCTTCTTTCGGCTTTTTTGAATCTTTACCGCTTGTCGGATAATTCTGGTTCCAAAATAGATTTCCATATAATTCTTCGATCTGATTTTATTTACGTCCATCTAATCAGTTGTATATATTTGTGAAGTCAAGTGATATATAAGAACTATGTGTAGATTGGATTTATATCTAGCCGAACCTAATACAACTACTATCCTGCATCTGTAGTTCACATAGTAGGTGTTGTACGTGATTGTCTGATCGTCTCATAATAGCTATTTCTACAATCTTGGTGTCGGAGTGTTCATTTAGAAAACCAATTATTTATCAAAAAAAAGTCCTATCAACAGAAATGTTAGTTAAGTTAACATATACTTTGAAAATAACGTATTCTGTGAGACCAAGTTCAAGTGTAGTTTGTTAAATATATAAATTCATAAATCTCATCAACGTAAGTAGAACAGTTGAATTTTTTCGTCATGTTGCATTTTTTTAGATACGTCTCCGTAATCACATGATTACATTATTCTGAGTTGTATATTCACTGATCGATATGCGTTAATAATTCGAATAGTACAGTGAAATAATCAGGTTTTAAATAGATTCTCAACAGAAACTGCTGATAAGTTCATGTTGCTTTTAACTAGAAAAACAAAACATTAATTCATAAAAATTATGAGTTTATCATGTTCAAATGTTAAAAAAAGAAATTCTAAGCCTAAAATTATACTGTTATGACTATTACGTAAATATTACAGTGAAAATTAAGTTTTATTAAATGTGAATAAATGGTTTATGTTGCTTAAATATGCCGATGCTTTAAAACGATTTATAATCAATCTTATATCTGTAAGATGAATTGAGAAAAAATTGCTGTATTAAGTTAACGTATACTTGAAGCCGAAATGTCAACACTAATTAACACAGAATGAAGTGACAGAGCATAGTATGCCAAAAAATAAATTATGCATAGTAACAAATAAAATATAACCGTGCATCACAATAAATTTGGGTTATTGAATGGAATTACAAAGACTGAATGGATAAGTGAAAGTAGTTTTTGTTCACGAGAAACTGTTAATACCGATCTTAAGGAAGTCTATTTCTTTCATCTACCAAGATATAGAGATAGTATTTAATATGAATTATATTTAAACTCAACTATTTTGTGCAAGATCACCTTAACAATTTTGTAACAAATAAAGTTTTCTCTAGTTCATTTTGCAACTCATGCAATGACAGCAATAAACCTGATCATATTTAGTTTACTGTCAATACAAAACATTTGCAAAATGAATGTTAACATTTAATACATCATTATTCTTAAAAAATAACTTACAACCAGTCATCTACCTTCTCAGCACCTTGGTTGATAGACTATTTTTAAGCAGCTTAGTAATATGCACCATTCCACAATAACTCCCTTAATGTTTTATAACAAGCAATGTAACTTAACAGAACAAATGAGTAAAAAGAAAATGAGACTCCAATCATATACGTATATATCAACTAAGGTAAAGTATTACTTCAGTGACAAAGGAATGACGAATATTCTGTTATATGTTTCTATCCGACATTCTCATGTACACCAAATGTACAATTTCAAATATATGATAAATTTCAAATGTAGTAGGCTGTAATAAAATAGAAGTAATAAATGAGATTTTAAGATCAAACTTATCAAAATAAAATCGTGAGGAGTCAAAAAGCTTCAAGAATCAACAAAGTTCTGTAATCATTTTGAAACCAAGACAAACTAGGTAATAAATTACACAGTAATCTACATAATTGTAAGGTAAAAATATGAATCTACTAAATGGCTGTTCATTTAGTGAATATGAAGAATGAAATAATTTGATGTGACAAGTGTTAAATGATACCTTTGAAACAGACTGAAAGTAACTAAGTAAAAATTGACGGGAACAACAGAAAACTAAAGCTACGGTTATATGAGTGCTTGGAAATGTTACCTTTGTGCACAAGTTGATTCTTGAATTTATGTAGCTGAAACTACTATTATCAATACGTTTTCGACTTATACTTTATCTGATTCACTTTGAAAAATTGACTCTGAAGGGAGGGGAAGTGACCAGAAGTTACGAGGTGTTCGATAATTGAGTTGTTGATAGAATTTTGTAATCGTTTAGACAAATACGTTAAACAGTGTTAAGAGATGAGCTTTAAATGAGCTTGCTTGCGCAAACACTGTAACATGCTATTTAGTAAAAAATAAATTTGCAACACACATCAACGTGGAACCAAGCAGCAGACTGTCTGTGATACATACACGAATAAAAATCTTGCTAGAAAAGACGGTGTAAAGAAAGGCAGCATAGAATATATTTCCGTACAGCTTCCAAAGGCATATTCTTCAAGTCTTTGTTTGGCGTATTATCTTGAAAATTCAACATCTATGAACAAGTTTTACCTTGCGATATTTGGTATTCTTTCATGCCATTGTTATGCATTCAAGTTTCTGTCAACAAACCTTAAAGGATAGTCTTTAGTGATAAGTATTGGTTGTAGTTTATTCAAGTTGATTTTGTACTAAGTCGTCAGTAGAAATACGTCAGACGCTAGATGCAAAAGAACAAGTCTAATTACTCTTCTTAACCATAGGCACACAACTACATTGGGTATTTTATCTTGGTTTTCCGTATACTGATTTTTGTAGTGAGCTCTCATATTTTCTTTTTAATAACACATTTACGAAGTGAAATTCTGTTTATTATGTGATGTTAACTGAATGACGGCAACTGCTACACTGTTTTACGATTTTTCTAGGGTCGACATTTTCTGTTTAAAAGGATGAAAACATCATCCAAATATCGCAGGTAAACATGAAAGTTAAGAATCGTGGGTCCCGAATTAGTATTTTTTAGACAGACTAGGAAATAATTGACTACAAAAGACCTAAGTGGTAACTACACTACTGCTCTATTAGTTTGTCTTTATTCCTCATTATCAAATCTAATTTACACTTTAAAGGTACACCGAAGGAGTGATCTCATTGGATGTTGTTTTGGAACACTGATATCGAAGTAGTTGCTTTAAATATACTCATTAACCAGAATAATTTTAATGAAAGAAATTACATTCAAAGATATTATTCACATTTTATGGGCAATGAATCAACAATAGTATGTTTGTTTGACTTACTCCTGACTAGTCAAAAATTTCTCAGCTGACCATTTAACAATATGTAGGTATTTTGAATTATTCATAAGCAATATTGTACGTAGTGAGTAACTTATCTTATTACTTTAGAAAGGCTATATAATCATTAAAACACAAGTTCAGACAGTCCAAAATGCTCAAAAAGACAGTGATGAACGATCAATCCATCTTCCATCTTTTTTGTAAATTGTTGTTCACTATGTTCAGTGACACTTAGTTGACAGCGATTTTCGAGACTTTGAAAGATAACTTATTATTACAATCTTATTAACTCACAATGACAGCCCTAGCATCCTCATCTAGACGACTTCATAGTAAGCCTTTATATTTTAAAAGATAAAATAGTTTGGATTTATGTTCATTTGAAAACAAGCGTCTTATCACTGGTTTTGAATTTGTGCACTGATTTCTACATTAGAAGTTATTAATTAATCAAAACTTATCGGTAAGTATGCAAAAGTAAAGGAATTTACAAACATTTTTCTTCTAAAATGTACATTTCCTTGATTTAATGATATTCCCTGGAATTTTCATTGATTCAGTAAACATGAGTAATAAACAAATCCCCTTCTTGATTATACCGAGCACTGCCATTTGTTAGATACTAATGAACTTATGATAATTATGAACTGAACTAATTCACTTTGGTTACACCAACAATGAAAACCGTGATAAACTGGACAGATATTTCTTGCAATTCCTCTGTACTCAATGAAGTGCAGTTCAGTGTTAAGATGTAATCACTGTCCAAAGCTGCTTGCTTCTCAAAGGTAATTTCACGAAAGTCACTTCAGCACTAAATCCTGTAGTAAGTGAATTCAAATTGTAAATTTCATTAAACGTAGTAGGAAACATATCCAGTTAAACATCAAGCAAAAGTGAATATATACGTTACAAACTAAATAGCACAAAACTTGATCAACAGTTCAATATGATTGTTTTTGACAGTTTATTGATTTATTTGGAAATTCTTGATTCGATTGTCCAATGAAACGTTAGAATTTGTTAATCACTGAGATTGTCATAGATACAGTTTATGAAAATGAATCAATGTTTATTTCATATTATATCTTTCATAATATATTTCATTAATAGAAATTATCCATATAATACTTCAAGCAGACTAATAGTATGTCTATGAATGATTTTAAACTAACATGTTCATCACTTAATGAAACACTGATTAGTTAGAAAAAGAACTACGATGGTTTTGTCATTTTATCATATTTTGAACACTTCTGAATGAATGATAAGACAAAGAATAGGATCTATTTTACAACTGTAACTGTAAGTGAACAGTAATGCATATTCGTATTGACCCTTTTTATTTTTTTACCTATCTGTTATATACTCTCGGTGATATATCAGTCATTACGTTAAGTTATTCATGTTTTATAAAGTAGATAAATAAATAAATATTTAGAATGTGAATAATGCAAGAACGATAACATTTTGCAGAATACTTTGAATTCAATGCATTTCATTGCATCGTCATCAACTGCGTAGATGCTATTGATTTTAGATAACTGAAATTTTTAATATACATGTTGATTTCGTCAACTGAAATGTTTATCAGATAACATTAGATTGTCTAAGTAGTGAAACTGTAATTATGCATCACTTGACTGACATGGGACTTGAGGTCGATACAATAAATGCTTTGGAAATTATCAATAAACAACATAAATCAATTCTGTTAAAATTTACTGAGGCGATTGCAATTAGATTAGAACCTGACCTTTGTATTTTAAAGGAACCAGTAGTTAATCTTCAATCGCCCTGATAGCATTAGACTGATGACCCAGTTTACCTATCCAACTATAGATAACAGGAAATCAGTGAGTTATACTCTTACTTTTCTATCTTATTCGTTTTCTTCATATAATCACAACAATAAAGTATTCAAGTTGGACTGTAACTGGCAAGTGCAGTCCAGGACGCTTGTTTCATCCGATTCGGGACTCGTCGGCTGGATTTACCTACTTGACAATGTTGGTGTTCATACTGGGATTCGAAATCAGTCCGCTTCGTGTCGAACGCCACTGCGTTGCACACTAGGCTACTGTGTCCAAACAGTCACACTTGTGCAACGGGTACATATGTAATCAGAATAAGTTTGTATCTTCCCGTGGATTTGTAATGGACTGAAACTGGTCGGTTTCTGTTGCTATATGTGCATCCTGAGCGGACTGCCTCGATGTAGCGATAGTACACAAGTAATATTTGAGTTGGATTGTGACTAGAAAGCGGAATCCAGGACTCACGTATCGTCATAATTACATAATCGAATCCTTCCAATTATTCACAAGAACTCTCATTCTTACGTGACCATTTTTGAACCTTTTTTCATTTTGCGTAATTAAACTCTAGAATATTCATCTAATCTATTTATAAATACTCAAAATTAAACCTCTTTACAGTTTCATTACTTAGACAATCTAATGTTATCTGATAAACATTTCAGTTGACAAAATCAACATGTATATTAATAATTTGAGTTATCTGAAATCAGTAGCATGTAGGTGGTTGATGACGATGCAACGAAACGCCTTGAATTCAAAGTATTCTGCAAAATGTTATCGTTCTTAAATTATACGAATTTTTGAAAGGAACAAATTGTATGACAAAATATTAAGAATACTTACCTTTAATCTGATTTTCTTATCAAAAATAAACAGATTCAGTTCTTGTTTATTTCTGAAAACATGCATTACATAGCCTTAAAAGTGCTTATCATTAGTTGAAGGACAGTTAGAGTTCTAATAAAGTAGGATGCATACAGTACTAATGTACACAGATATATGATTTAAACAAAAGAAAACTGTAAGATTAGTAACTGTTTCATAGTTTAAATATTATGCATAATTTCTTCCTATGTTAGGAAAAAACACCTAACATTTATATCTGTCAAATAGAATTTAAGCGATTTACTCAATTTGATTTATCAGATAATTGAGCTCACTATTCGGAATCTTTATTTAGAGTATTAGGACAACAAATAATGCAAATACTGAACAAAAGACAAGAAAAGTAGATTTTATTGTGTTGTTAAACTGTAAGAAATTTGGTTGTTTGATCGAATGTCAATTAGGTGTGCCTAGTCGACAATTGCGCGTCTGCCCTATGCCCAATGAGTTCCAAGCCGGAATAGGAAGAACACAAGCTGATAGACCAACCAGACAGAATCGAATCATGTCCCATACATTGCTTTATATAAACATGAAACCTGACTGCACAGTCAACCAAATAGAAAACTAACATTAATACAAATTAGAAGTAAAAGTAAGTGTGAACTGGAGTTTGTATACACAATCAATTAACCATAGTTCATCAACGAGAAATGACATTAAAACATTAAATGTGTCAAATGGAAGGGTAGAGCAAGGGGGACTGAATGATAATAGAAATAAATTGTTCACTTTGAATATAACCAAAAATACTTAAATAGTCTACAGATAAATAACTCTCGAAGATAATCAATCCTCTTTAGGTCCCCGGTATATCAGTGTAATATTTCCTATGTAGCTTAATTAATACCAACCACCTAGAATTTAGAATAGAGCAAGATATTTAGTAAAAGTGGGTTAGTTCTACAGCTTAATTTTTATAATGTACTGATAAAAAATAAAGTACGATTAATGATTAATGAGCAATGAAAAGCGGATACATGTTAGTTTTGAACCAACAACTCTACATGACATGTAGGAAATTCATCGCATACACTATTTCACTGAAGCACTTAATCAGATTCTAAATGTTCAAAATAATAAATAATTTAAGAATATCAATCGAAGACTGTCCATTATTACTGGCAATTTCTCTCTCATTCCAGTTATTAATGACAATTATTGATAACTACAGCTCGAGTAGTTTGTCTCAAAACTAGTCAAGTTTAATGATGTTGAAGTTTTTTCAAGAGAATTAAGGTGGATTATTTGATTTAGGTATTAAGTTTCACTATTTGTATTTGTAGCAGATTAGAGTTTTTGGGAAGCTCATGCTAACTATAACAAAACTTTAATAATGATTTGATTTGATTATGACTACTACGAACACAATTGTTCAAAGTGAGCTTTGAAATTACGTTGTTCAGTGAATGCATAAAACCTCTATAAGTTATTCCTACTTATTTGTTTTCCAAAAATTCTCTATACATTTTGTCACTTTTTACTGAAGAACTAACTTCAGTGTTTAATCAGAAAAGGCTCTTTCTAGGTATTAAGTTTCGAATTACAGTCTATTAAAAAGGATTAAAATTAGAAATGTAGAGCTTAACTAGATTCATATCATTTGAATTCACTAAGGATAAAATACAAATAGACATTAAATATTAACAGATCCCTCAGTGATAATAAAGACCATGCTTTTAGTTCCAAGTGCTCATGTTATCCGAAAGATTAGAAAACAATCCACCGTTGCTACTCAATATTTAATGCTAAGCGATTAGGCGAAATTCATAAAACTCCTAGACTTTTATTTTATACAATGCTTAGTTTGAGGTTGAATTGAGACATGATAAAACCTGTGACTTAGATACGAATTCTTTTATCAAATAAGTATTAAGTTCCAATCAAAATGAGGGAAACTCATAATGACAAGTGCCAAAAACCAATAAACTTAAATTTCTGGCCTCTTATTAATTGTTTCAATTTACTTGTAACTAAACAACAGGTTTAAGACAAATAGTACAATAATGAAAACAATAAATGAATAATGATTAGATCTGTGGGAAATGTAAAATCCGCTTCAAACCATCAACCTACATGTAAAAGTCAAAGAAAAGAACTATAATCCATTTTGTTAAAGTAAAGAGATTCTATGCTATCATTCTACTTATTTTTATAAAGCAAAATATTTTGCTAATGTAGAGCTACTAATAAAATACAACTGAAAATATGTATCAGTTTAGGGACTTTTCATAAGTGTTTACAAGCACATTTTAAAGTTACTTAGTTAAAGTGACAGTTGGAGTTATTTAAAATTAGTAAAACTATGTATGCATGAATATAAAACAATACTAGACTTAATATTGAGTCTACCGGTTTCACTTCGCAATCAATAGTCACACCATATTACTTGCTATTGATTTCATTCTCTACAAATGATTGACGCTTCGTGATAGGTAGATACTTAAGGTGTGCACACAGCTATCTCGTTAAGGTGCTAATAATGAACTAAAGGTTAAACATACTGTGGAATCAAAGAAGAAAATTTCATTTTAGCATATAGCAGGATATCAATTAAAATTAAGTAATGTTACTATTTACAAGTATAATCAAGTATACTCCATTTGTTCATGATAAAAGGTATATGACAATTGTTTTGAAGGCGAATATGAATAATGTATTCAATATACCAAAGTAACAAGTATGCAGTTTATATGTCTGGCTTCTTTGATAGAAATGTCTCATATCTCATTAGTTTCACAGAAACAAAGTTTTGAGTAAATGTAATAAACATTGGTATAAACATGATGAAATGACAAGAATTACGTCGACTCAAGTTTAAACACTTTGATGACTATAAAAATGAGTTACACACTTCTAGCTAATGGGAAGCAGTTTTAACGTACATAGGTATAGTTGAATTGATGTGAATCTAATTAGTCCTTTGCACAATCTCACCAGTGTTTATCTATCTACTTTACACACAATTAAACATCATCATTAATCATAGCAGATGTAAAAAGTAGTCCTCTGTTGAATTTTATTTACATTATCTTTATAATAGAGGAAATTTGGATCATAATAACAGACGAAACCTTCGTGTTGTCATTAAACTTGTTTTAGTTATAATAAACATTTTCTGTAGGTAAATGTCTTGGAATGAAGTTTAACATTACACAGTCAACTCCATATTAATTGATAGCTGAGTAATGATTAATGTCATATTTACCTAATCCTTTAATAGCGGTTAAATTCAATAGATCATGTTTAAACATCCTGATGCTGTACTGTAATTAAATGTAATTTTGTTATAACGCGAGAAAATTTTTTTTCCGATCGAATGTCAATTAGGTGTGCCTAGTCGACAATTGCTCGTCTGCCCTATGCCCATTAAGTCCCATGCAGGAGATATCAGAACACAAGCCAATAGACCAACCAGACAGAATCGAATTATATTTCATACATTCCGTTATATATATTAAACCAGATCACACAGCTAACCGATTAGGAAATTAACATGAATACAGAACAAAGGAAATAGTGACACTGAATAGGGACAACGTATACACAACCAATTAACTGTAGTTCATGGTAAGAGACAATATACTAAGAATAAATATACTAATCGGGAGGATAGTGTAAGAGGAACGTAAAAATTATAGTAACGAAATGCTTACAATACCCACAGCTAGAATAACTTAATTAGTGTTCTAAAACATAGTTCTGAGAGTTTGTTACTCTTCTTTAGTGGTCCGACATAACGAATTTGCTGGAAACAATGGATCTTGGTTACGTACTAGTTGATATTCGTCAATTGGTTTGAATCTCACATAGGATTATAGTTATAATGAATATGCCATACTGTAGAGTGTCAAGCACTTTACATTAACAAACTAATTAATTTTAGTTTCAAATCCTAGACATGATTTATATTAACATTTATAATTAACGTATATGGTTTTTCTGTGCCACGTTGTATACACATCATTGCCTAACTCATCTCCATTACTTTTAAATGTTTAAACGTTTTTGTGAAAACTATTAATAACTTGGATACAACTCATATTCTTACCAATTAATCAGTGAAATTACACATTATTATAATTATTACTATTATTATTATGGATACAATTATTATAATTTAATTAGTTTACAAGTAAACCTTTTAAGGTCATCAGTACAATGTAAGCACAATCGTAAATAGTACAATATTTTTTTATGAAAAGGAACGAGAGTTGTAACTACTCTAAAAGTGTACATTAAATCAATAAACTAACTACACACTAAGTACATATATATATATATATATATATATATATATATATATATAAATGTATAGTTAAATCATTACACATTAACACATTTTAAGTGTAATTCATATTATCCATTTGTATAAAAAGTGAAATAATACTATTTAGAATAGATAGTTTCTTATAAATTAGTATTGTTATTAATGATTATCTCATTCATGTAGGTGGTTAGATTACTGTGTTTGTGCTAATGACTATCAATAACATGGTTTATTTTGTATTTTTGTGTATGTGTATGATTGAATGAGTAAATGAATGAGTACATCTATGTGAATGAACTGCACTTAAGTGAACATACTGAATTAGTTTAATCAATATACTTGTGTATCTATTCATTCATGTGATGATGCACTTTTAAGAAATTTTAAGATTTTACATTATTAAGTTTATTGTATGATTTTTTTCTGTTTTGAAAGTTTTTTTAATTGAATGTGGTGTAAAATACTGAAAACAGCATCTTCTACAATAAGCAAACTATAGCTTGAGTTATAACGTCGACATGATCGTATTAATTGAATATTATTGATCATTGTGTTGTCGAGTAGCATCACGGCAACAGTAGCAAACTATAAAGCCAGGTAACTCGAATTCGAATCCTTAAGACACCATTCATTCTTACACCACTGCACCTATTCACTGATGATGATTATTACCTAGCACAAATTTTAGTTCCAACGTTCCTTAAAGATTACTTATAATCATCTATTATTTAAAAGTAATACAGATAATGTTACGTAGACTAGTAGTTAGATCCAAACATATTCAACACGATTCGAACAGCAAAGACGGCCTAAACAGACATGAAACAGTGTTCCGTTAGTTGAATTTAAGTTCTTTATAATGTAGAAAGAGATGTATTCATGTATACACACTGTTGCATTCTAAAAGTGACTTAGAATTCTCTTCAAAGAAAATTTGCTGTAAAGTGGCAAAATGATCCAGATAGTTCTCCATCTTTAATTTTATTTTTTAACCTATCAAAGTTCAGGGTATATAGAATAGGAAAATAATTCTTGTAATGACTGTGGATGAAATAGACTTAAGTGTATATAAAAAAAATGCACTGGAAATGTTGAATAATCGAATAAAATTACAAAATGAACTGCAGTGATGAAACCACATCCTTTATCATACCCTAACCCTCCAAAAGAAAGAGACCTTTAGGAAATTGAATAAATCTTTAGCATTGGATAACATAGGTTCACATCCTTGAGTAAATTCACTTAAATAACTTTTGAAAACTAAGAAGTATTGAAAAGTTGTTATATCCTAGTATAAGATACGACATTAAATCAATCCTGTTGTAGTTATTCAAACCTGACATCTAGACAAGTGAGTTGGTAGCAAGTATTCTATATTTCCAAATTCAGTCAATTCTGAATAATGGGCTGTCAATAGCCAATGACGATGGTGACTTTCTTTTTGGCAACACCATTGCAAAGCTTCATTGGTTAAGCCTTCTCACTAAAACTCTAGGAATTACTTCTCGGTGATAAGCACTTAATAGCGCACATTGTTTTTCAGTGTAGAGGGGTTGTGATGATTATCAAACTATAGAATAATTTAAATTAGACAACTAGTGAAAACCAGAAGGCACTAAACAGTTGAATGCATATTATACAAAAGTCTCATATTAGCAAAAAGGAACTTTCTACTGCTTATCGGTTTTCGGTAGTTATCAAAAAGAATTGTGAAACTTCATGAATGACTTTCTACTTTATACATACCTGCATCTAAATTTAAAGAGGGAGACGGAAAGGTGAGACAATTTTTCATTTAAACATGTATGATATACAAAAGAATGTAACTATTCGTTAATACATTAGTCAATAAATAATGATAATGTTAATAATACAATTACTATAAGTCACAATATTATATACTATCTATTACCGATCAGTGATCGATTCTAATCATTGTCATACATATAACTACAAAATATTGTTGTTTCTATTGGGTGCATATTATATGTGTACACCAGCATTCACAAGTATAAGCACATTCATACACATAAACATAAATTTTATCAAGTTATTGAAATTATGCTTTGATTTATTTCGTTTCCACTTTGTAATGCATAACTGAAATATTTTTAATCTATTCAGTTACATACAGTAAAAAAATCTCAACAACAACAACAAAAAATAGTATCTACGTATAAAAATTTTCTACTGAAGATATTGGAGTTGAAAATTATGTCAATAATTTAATTGATTATATGGCTTATTGTAAGTAAAACTCTATACTACTAACTAATCAACTATACAGACAAAGTCATTTAAAAGAACATAAAAATGGCGGTTATTTACACAAAATGAAAATTTCATTAATCAATTCTGTTGTATTACCACCTCGTGAAATTTTTACAGAATCTAATGCAACTGAATTTATTAAAAAATATCATAAAATAAAACCAATCAAATATAAAGCTTTTGTACTTGCAGATAAAATTGTCTTGTATAAACAGAAACATAAATTAAGTACGTATTCAAAATTGTGTATTCATTATTCTGAAGTAAAATATATTTTTACTTCATCAGTCATTTCAACATCTGGCTGTTTTGTACTCTGTATTGATTCACAAGTGGATAATCAATGTCGTTACGAATTGTATAGAATTAATGATCCAATATCATATAATTCTTTCCTAGAAACATTGAAATATGTTATAGGAGTTAAAACTCCCCTACAAAGTGACAATATCAATAATGATTATCTTCTATATCATTCAATTGCATATAAATCAGATACTTTAAAAACTACCAGAAAGTCAAGTTCTCAAGATGAATCTGAATCATTATTTAATTTTGAACCATCGAAATCAAATCATGCATACAGTCAATGATAATAAAAATTCAAATAAACATTATAATCTATTACTTAAGTTGAATCATGACTGGCAAGTAAAATCCATGGTGAGCGTCTTGTCCTATTTAGGACTCGTCGGCTGGATGTGCCTACAAGTTCATCTTAAAAAAAATTCTAATCTTTCATATCTATATCTCCCTCTTGTTAATTGTATCAGTCTCTACAGAATAGTATTAGTTTTTACATTGTGTTTACACAAAACTTATTTGTAAACATTAGATTACAATAAATGAATTATATTGTTGTATACTGTTAAGTGAATTATAAAATATACAATATTTGTAACTTACATAATATACAATCAAGATAGAGTAGTTGTTTTTCTTTTCTTGTTTTTTTTAAAAAACTTTTTTTCACCTTTAAAAACAATCCTTTTTTTCTTTGTTTTAGTTTCCTCTTTTTACATTTGTTCACTTTTCAAAACGATTATTTAATTTTGTTTTATTTAGATACTAGTAATGTAATACAAATGATCTCATATGAGTTACCTAATGACAAATAATAATGTGCTTGATTAATAATTTTATTACAGTTAACTAAAATTATTGAGTACTGATAATGAATTCACTAAGGAATAAACTGTTGATAATACGCTTAGTAAAACGAATGTAAAAAGAAGCCAAATGTAACTTTTATCAAGAGATAATACCAAAAAATAAACTGATCATAATCTAGGAATCATTAAATGATTAATGTGTGACATTATTTAACAAAACATATTGTTTAGCTAGATAGTATTAAACCTAAAACCTTCAAATTTTGAAGTAAGTATGATAACAATAAGCAACCTACTTACGCCTGTTACCCCTCACAAAGGAGCTTACCAGTATTCTCTATTGAACTCTGTCCTGAGAAGTCCTTCCAGTTGTTACCAGTTGCTGTTCATCCTCCTGATGTCTGCTTCCAATTCTCGACGCATTTTGTTCTTTGGCCTTCCAATTTTCCGTTTCTTAACAGGATTCCAAATAAATACTTGGTGCTCATTGTGTTGAATTTGAGGATCTTATTCTTTCCTTTTATGAATGTTCAGGCCTACTGATGCTGAAGTTGCTGCTAAGTTGGTTGGCTTCTCTTGCATTTGTTGGCCTGTATGGAATCTAATAATTTTAAGTGTAGTCAGTAGAAACGATTCACTTATATTGTTATTGTTGAGTTAATAACCGAATTATTTCATAGGTTACAGCTATCAAATAAAACTTTGAATATACGAGCGAGTGGAAGCATAATTATAAAACAACCAAGTGGTCTGGATTAGTACTGTATAATTTAGGAATATTTATCGCTGTAAACTAGAAACTTTTTAAACTGTTCGATACAGCTGTTTAATATTCTGTGGTTTTCAATGATTCTTCTAAATCTATGCAGCATTATATCCGAATGCGTTAATATGATTAAAGTATGATCCGAATTGCTTAGGCTCATTCCAACATTGCCTTTGATATTTGATTAATGTCATTTCCTTCTATTGTTAACTGAGGAATCGTAATAACGTTAGTTTCCTAACTGAATTTGAGATGCTTAATGCTTAAAGTGATATAATTAGTGAACTACCTAAAATGAACTATTTGAAGCAATAAATCTTCATTTAAACTTGTAAGTTATTTTTCCCTCTCTTTCATAAGATTTACATGGTAGAGATCTACTACGTTTTCCGTAACTGATTAATCGCTGTTGTTTACAAGTGATTGATCATAAATCCAGTAGTTAAAGTTGAATATCATTTAAACTAAAAATACTTATTACACATACTACTTATATTTAAGTTATAATCTACTTATCAAAACGAAACCGAAATTTCTGATCAGAAATTAGTTAAACGCTCATATAAGATCTTCTAGTTCAAACCCAGAAAGTATGTACTTTTATGCTTTCAAGAAGTAACTTACAGTAATTAAAAGGAAAGCAAACAACTATTCCTATTAAAGGTTATTGAATGTTTTCTGCTGTTGATATAGGTAGTTCGTTTAATGTTGAACATAAAATAAATTTAACGGTTATTAATGAAAATACTTTGTCTGTTTACAGAATGTAGTTGTTGGTTAGATAACCGTTTGTCTATTACTCAAAACAATTAGCTTTGTGGAAATTTCCAAATCAATGCACTCAATTTGAATAACAGAAGAAGAACAAGATTTGTTGAATATAATAATTTCATTTCATTTCTAGGCTTCGTATCAACTACAAACAGCTTAAACTTACAGGAAGTTATGTAGAATGAAATATTTGACAGACGTCATCAGTTGAGGTTGAAGTGAATGCTCTGAATCAAACTATTAGCCATGATAATTAAAACAGAGATATAAGAGATCGTAATAATTGTAGTTACATTTAAGAAGTATTTGTGGGTTACCAATTAAGAGTATACTGGCAGAGAATAACGTAACCATTAATAAGTTTAAATGAAGAAAGTATTACATAAGAAAATCAAAATAAATGGTTACCTAATTACTCGACGGATTTTGAAAGAAAGTCATTTCCATTTCTGAACATCTGAGTAATTGTGTAAGTTAAAAAATTATTGTATTCATCACGGTAATGAAAGACATATCATACTATGGTTTCGCATACAATGATCAGGTTTAAAATGTTTGATGGTAATGACTCCATTGAACATAGTAATAATGGCAATGGTTTTCTGCTGACAAATATAAATACTCCTGTAACATTTATATTATGTCCATTATCGAAAAGGTGTTTATAGATTGCACTTATGAGAGCGTTACTGTTTTTCAGACATATGTTTCTAGGAACATGCTCAGAAAACCTGCTAGTAGCTCATCGTTTAGTCTTTCCTATTAACTTGCTACTCCAAGTACCTTCACTATTATCTCAAATTAGACAAATCTATATCTTTCATCATTTCATTTCAAACTGTTTATGAAAGTATCAGATCTCCATGAGTAAAATTCAGTTATATGCATTTTTAAATACCCAATAGTTGTAGTCACAAACGTAATTCACATGTTAAAAAACCTCAGTAAATTGATCAAACATAACTAATTTTATCGTCTATATATTTAAAATAAACATTACATAAGTTTACAAAAGGTATATTAGTGTTTCAGTCTGTTACAAAGTGTAAACTAATGTACATTTTCATATATACGCTGAAATTTTATGAAATTCTTACCTTGTTATCTTTCAGTGTTTGTAAGAATACATGATCAGTATAGAAATTCGATTACTTAATCTGTTAATGACAACTGCCTGACTTATCATACAATAATAAATCATAACAAAACAAAATACTATTAACATATGAATTATTCGTCAAACTAAATTTATTGGAACAGAGTATTGAGAAATAAAATTGTAAATTGGAATGATGATTTTTAGCAGCTTTCTGGTTTTCTATAGCATACTGACTTTACTTTGAGATGTTTAATTAAACCTTCAATGGTATTGAATTTTCTTAATATTACAGAAAAGTTCCTACAGTAATCAGTATGTCATTATAATACGTGACAAAAGACAGTCAGTAGGAATTTATGGATGTAGGTTTTGTGCTAGTTTGGATTACTAAGTAAAGTGTATTTTAAATTACTGGAACTTTAAAAGGGGTTCGCTCAACGACGTGTTAAGTTACCCAGGTTAATAAGTATTTTGTAATTTATTCAACAGAATTCAATCATCGTTAAATTACAAAGGTAACATAGCACTGTTAACTTCTAGGAGACCAATCAATGAATATAGACTTTATTAATCTACGTCGTAGAGATGATGTTTACTGCACTATAATAAACTACTATTTGCATATGTTACGATACATTATTAATAAAAATTTGTTAACTATTCTAAAATCACAACAATGAGTTCGTACTAGAATATTTCAGTAGAAGTGTGTGTACATTTGAGGGAATCTTAGACGTAATTCATTGGGTTGTTTATCTTGCTCAATTCAGTTTTTTTGTTTAAATATAATCAGCTAGTTGATGTAAAGAAAATTTAATAATGAGTCTTAGTGATGTGCTTGCCAAAAATATTTCAAGATATTTTGTTACCATAGAAGCAAAAATATAAATTTTCTTCAAATAAGAATCCTGTAAAAGTCTTTCTATCTGACTATAGTTTAATCAATCGAAAAATTAATTCTAAATTAATCATCATCAGATATTGATTTCAACCGTATATCTATGTTGTAATTAACCTGAATTTTTAAATTAACCACCATCATATATCAATATAAGTTCATTTGTTTTAACTAACTACTGACAAAAGCAAACTCATATTTATGAATTATTCGAATATAAGTTTACTTATATCATTTTATCATGTACTGAATGTTACGTAGATCACTATGGCACACTCATTTTAAGGACATATAAACACTGAAGTACAATTATATATCAGAATTTATTTATTGAACTTCATTGATTACACTATATAAATTAATATTTTAAGATAAATAATCGTGTTGGGAACCTTTGGAGTTAAATTTTGATAGTTAGTAAACACCGTTAAGGCATCTACTATCTACAGTAAACCGATATTAATAGTAAGATTTCAAATTGTCTTATTCATATCTATAGTCAAAGACGTTAACAACCAGCTGATAAAGTCATGATTGATTTGCTGTAGGATACATTTATCAGTTGGTATAAATATCTCAGTCGGTTATTATGATAATATATGACTACAAAGCTAGGTGATATAAGTTTGAATTAAACTGGAGGTTTTGATTTCGTTATTATTCTACTCATACTTTATTAATAACTTTCAACTAGCTATTGGTTATCGCTAACCATCAAACGTAAAGCCATAGTACACATCATTGTACTCAATGTCCACTGATAGATAAACATCAACTTAATCGATAGAATAACACCACTGAATATTCTTCTTAAAAAGATGACGTGAAATTCCCGTTTAAAATGTTCATCCTAGAGAAGATAACGCGAAAACATTTGTTCTTCTAAGCTACAAATACTTCATTTCATCAATAAAGCCGCGTTATGTATAAATCAACATAACCACACTACATTAACATGTAATTACGGTAAACATTTTGCTTAGAATTTACATAAGGAATTAATATTAAAATACAGAGCAATAAAACTACTAGGCAGCTCTTTCATCTTAGCACGGGGAAGCTCCCATTTATTTGAGATCAGTGACCTCTTTAATTCTCTAACTCAATTCTTTTGGATTTTAAACTAAAAGTCCCACATTTAGGCCGCTGAGCTGGAATCTAATAACTCGAACCTCCAACAACATTTTATTATTATTTCTCGTATTCTTAAAACAAATTTTTATACGTTTCTACAGAGCGTTGTTTAACTTTAAATCATGTTTAATTTTATGTTATGTCAGCTGTATTTTTCAGACATTTTACAAGTATCATGAATACACGCTAAAAGTAGATGTAATTCTTAAGTGATCAGTTGTAAAACAATTGAAATGAATAGTCAAAATGATCATCACCATTGCACATAATTAACAGTCTTTACTTATCGTTACAATATAAAATTATTTTCGCTTATCAAATTAAATTGAATTTACTGCTATTCAAATCAAATCTACATATAGAAAATAAATGATTAGGCTATGAATAGATTAATTTGAAGAATTCTATTTGTAAAATGAAAACATTGTCTATCAGGGGCACTGAATTCAATTTACTTTTCTATTAGATAATTCACTGTTAGACATTTCATCTTATGTTTTATCTCAAACTTAATGTTTTAAAACTATTGTTACTTAATATATATGCATTTTTTTTTCTAGTTGAACAACATTAATACATTTTCTTGTATGCAATATTGTATATTGAATGCGAATGCTGTAGTGCATAGGATTAGGAGATGGCCATCAATTCGAAGATTCTGTTGCGGAATCTGGAGTGCATATTGTAGAGAAGTTCCACGCTAAAAGTAAACAGTTTTCTAGTGCTCCCTAGGTTACAATGGTATCCTGTCAACATCAATTTGTGACATATTCAATCAAGTAAAATTACCAATATCTACAAAAATAATCATCTTAATTGAACTAATAATCTATAAGTTTATTTAAAAATCAATGTATTACTCAATAGAACTAATGGTTACAACCTACACACTTTTTATCGCATATATATACATCTATGTAAAGAAAAAATGTATATTCATATCTTCGAAAAAATAAATTTTCTCTAACTTATAAAGAATTTCTTTATTGAAACATTGAAACTGTGCCAAATATTAAATGTGAATAAATTGACTGAAATTTAATTCAACTATCATTTAAGTTGAATTGTGACTGGCAAGTGGAATGCGTTTCGTCCTATTTGGGACTTGTCGGCTGGATGTACCTGCATCACAATGTTGATGTTCACAGTGGGATTCGAACTCAGTCCGTTTCGTGTCAAACGCCACCACTACTAGACTACTGATTCCAGACAGTCACACGTATGCAATAGACGCATTGGTATTAGGATGGATTTGTTTATTCCCATTGATTTGTTATAGCCTGAAGCTTGTCAGACAAAATGCGCATCCTGGATTCCACTTGCCAGTCACAATACAAATTAAATGATACTTATGAATAATCGCTATATCGAGTCAATCCGCTCAGGATGCACATATAGCAACAGTGACTGACCAGCTTCAGTCTATAACAAATCAATGGGAATATAGAAATTGATCCTAATAAAATTCAACTATATTGAAATATTTCTAAAGAAATGAATAGTCCATCATAACGAAATGAAAATGTTATTATTTAATTTTTGTTGAAATTAATTGCTGATTCATTTTCTATCAATTAAAATAGTGTTATATTTAGCCTATTTACTCTGTAGAATAATGAATGAAATATATACATTTAAATTGAATATTAAAACAAATGCGATTTCACAAATTTAGTATACATCCAGATATTTCAGCAACTATTGCCTTTGTTACTATTGTAAGGAAAGTAGATAAACAGTTTGAAAGTTGATTCATATCAATACCTGTCAACATGTCGAATTGACATCACTTAACTGTTAGTAGGTATTTCCCCCCCCACCCCGATTATTACACTCCTTTCCATATCATGTTATCTCATCTGAAATTTTTTTTGTAAGGTTGGCATCATTTAATTGTTCTTAACGGTTCACTTATACACTAAGTTATTATTCATCTTAAAATTGTAAAAATCATAATCCAAGATGTTATTGTCTCAGTATAAAGTAAATCACTGTAGGTATAATTACAGTAATGAATAGTCATATACCATTATAACTTATGACTATGCCAAAAAAGTAACTATAAAGTAATGAAATAAATTATAATAGTAGACAAAAGATTATAGTTTCTATTACAGTGAATATATCAAATACGTATCATCTGTAATTTTTTCTAGCAATAAATCATCGAAATTCTACTCCATAAATCAGATTGACATTAGCGTAGATAACCAAAGAAAAAAAGAAACATCTATAAAATTCTTTCACAATTTATTAAATAAAACAAATCCCCCCCCTTCTCTCCCAAAAAAAACAACAAATGAATAAATAAACTATTTTATCTCACTAAGAAAACATTTCTCTTTTTATCAATATTCATATTACTTCTGTCCATAAAGGTAACACTAACTATAATAAACAATAAGAAAAACTATTATATGTAAATAGCGAAACATTCACATTATTCAGTTGTTTAAGTAAAGCTAATTCAATGTGTCAATACTTGATTAGAAAATGTGTAAACAATCAAAATGTTACAGACAAGAAAAAAATAAAACAGAGTTACATAATCATGCAATACATTTTCAGTAGTTTTGTTATTGTTGATAACTTGCAATCGATAATTTTAAAAGAAAAAAAATGTTACATTTCAAAACTTATTACTTTTCTTCAAAAAACAAAATCAAGTTTATTCTTATTTTTTGTTATATTAAGATAAAATTATTGTTATTTTGTAATAGATAGTAATTCGTTTCATTTCCTCTTCTTATTTTTATATTTTCCTTAATCAATAATTCATTTATTAATTATGCTTCATGGACAAAATTTGTCATATCATGTTGTGATGGATGTCTGACCATAAACATATAAATTGGACCAACTTCATTAATTTGTGGACCACGAATAGGATCATAATCAAAATAGGTTGTATTTGTATTCATATCGTTTGTATCCGACACATAAGCTGAAGTATTGATTGTATTGACTGGTGTAACAACTAATGGTTTTAGCCTAGAATCACGACTTATTGATGTGTAAACAGGTGATTGGTAAGATAATAGTGGTGATCGAACTGGTGATTGTACTGGTGAATGAAATGGTGATTCATCATGTATCTTTGGTGTATTCCAACCATCGTTTAAACTATGTGATAATGAACGCTGTAGTGGATTCTTAGATAAAACGTCTACGCTTGTCTGAGTGTCAATATATGACATAGATTTTGATTTCTGTGAAGTAGCATCCATTGATGGTATACTGCGCATTGGTGGTATGTCATGTATTGTTTTATCAGGTTGTCGAGAAGCTTGATAGATTACATCGGACAAACTGTTAACGTCTTCAGGAAATTTACATTTGTAAGTTTCAATATAATTTGAATTTGGAATATCCGATTTCACTGCTAGCATTAATATATGTGGATATTCAGTACATTGAAAACAATATTGAATATCTTTATACATTAGATGATTACGAAATAATGATTTCAATTTCAATTTCTTTCGAAAAATCAATCGATCTTGTAAACATATTACTTGAATATTATGATTTTGACGTTCTTTTAAATGTGAACGTAATAAGTCACTTAGTTTGTCTTGTTGCAACGGATCTCTACTATCAAATAAAGTTCTGTCTAATGCACAAACAGCGCATTTATATATCACTTTCTGATTTGTTCTTTTATCATATTCTTGCTGATGAATAGCGCTATCCGATTTAGCACTGCGTATAGTGCTGCTTTTACTCGAACGACCAAATGGCATAATAATTTATTGAATGAATAATCTGTATATTGAAATATATATGATTTTGTAGAGTTTCAGTAGAAAGTAAATCAAATAAGTAGTAAATTATTACTGTGTACACATAAACTGTACACTACAATAATGTGAGTAAAGCCAAAATACTTAAATGAGAATCAAAGAATTTCAATTAATTGTTTTAATTTGGTTTTTATATAAAAATCATATCGATTTATGGTCGTTTTTCTTTTTCTAAGTAACCCGGTTAACCATACAATTCTATTTGATATAGTGTAAATATGATGTACTTCAATCACGTTGGTGAGCTGAAAAAGACTGGACAAAAAAAAAACAGATGCACATAACGTAAAAAGAAAGAAGACAGAGAAAGTGAATGAAAGAGTAACATAATGAGAAACTTGGAATGCTATACAATCTTCATGTAACCTTATGTGGGTGGCTAAATAACTGCTATACTCTCTGGTCATATTGATTGTATACTTTATAAAACTCCAAATTGTCTATAGACATATACATATATATATTAATGCCTTAGTTAAATAAAAGTTTTCTTGACTAATAAAACTTATCATCTACATCATAATTTATAAATTTATTATTAAGAAGATACAATTAACATCAAATTAATAGCAGTAAGAGTATAATTTTAGTCTGTATGTTATTACATTGTCGATATTATAGGTTCATTTTGATCAATACTATGATGATGTATACATATCACCAGTGTTTGTCTTGATATTGTTTATTGATATAAGTTTTAGTACATTTATAGAATATCGTTAACATGATAATATAGAACATGAGTTTTCATTCTGCCTTAAAATTCGTCAAGAGATAAAATACTGAAGGATGAAATATTGATTTACATATGAAAAACATGATAATACACACCATTATAAACAGATGTAGTAGTTGTAGAATGAATTTAATACTCATCGGCTGGATTCAGGTACATCCAGCCGATGAGTCCCAAATAGGACTGAAACGCGCTTCCTAGATTCCACTAGCCAGTCACAATCCAACTCAAATGATACTTGCGAATAATCGCCATATCATATCAATCCCCTCAGGATGCACATATAGTAACAGTGACTGACCAGCTTCAGTCTATAACAAATCAGTTGGAATATACAAATCCATCCTAATACCAATGCGTCCAATGCACAAATATGGCAGTCTGGACTCAGTAGTCTAGTGGTGTACGCGGTGGCGTTTGACACGAAACGGACTGAGTTCGAATCCCACTGTGAACATCAACATTGTGATGCAGGTACATCCAACCGATGAGTCCCAAATAGGACGAAACGCGCTTCCTAAATTCCATTTGCCAGTCACAATCGAAATTAAAAGATGTAGTAGTTGTTACTTTAGAGTTAATTGTACATTTTCTATTATAAAAAATGTACATTAAACAATAACGACTGAATGGTGTTAATAAATTTTCAGAAACTGTGTCAGGAATACACTTTCAAAAAAACAAAAATGAAAGTTATTTCAAAAAATATTCAGTTTTAAGTACTGAATTCCTTGACCATTTACCTACATTCAAATAATATGAGTTTACGGTATCTTTAATAGTCGAAATAATCTTCTACTTGAACCACTTCATCATAGTAGTTAAGTAAGTGTTTTACTATGAAACTGTTTTAATCAAAAGATAAAATAAACGTCTTAAATAATGTTCTATATTTTGGGAATTATTAAATAATGTCTTAGTTTTCTCAACTTTTCTGTCACCTGAAACTTTCAATAACATCTTATATCTGTTTGGTATTAGATGATTGAAGACACATAAAAAGGGTGTAAAACTTGACTCCTAATCTCTTGACTTTTACTAATTATGAAATAAGGCAGTTCTCAGACTACTAATTCATTAATTGAGAATGTCTTAATCATTGAAGCTTTTCAATCATGACTTTACTCAACTAGGACTCATTGATCTCCAAATGATTTCATACCTATTCGTAGACAGACAACAATTGATGTAGGACATGAATTTGTGATCAACTAGAATGTTTTATATTACTTTAGCTTTAATTATATATTCAGGTTTTGCAATATTCTGTTGTCCTCTTCATAATACTAGTTACGTTTTTCAGATCAAGCTTTTAATATTACTAGTACTTAGAGGATAGAAAACATTGTAATAGGCTATAAACTCACGTTTCATATTAATTACCATCTAGTATGTCTAAAACCTTTGAAAAATAAACACGTCATCCACAAATAAATTTTACTCATATAACCATTAACTGTATAGTGATATTATGGCAATCTGCTCTCCATGTAAATATCCTAATATAAACGAATTAGTTTACGCTTCTACCTTTTAAAAAGAGAAAAATTATAAATCTTTGCAAACGTAATAACTGTTACTACACAGTTACAGAACAGCTTTTAGTGACATTTTATCAGCGTAACAATTAATGTAGTAATTAGGATGAATTCGTATCTTCCCGTTGATTTCTCATGGATTGGACCTGATCAGCCTCTGTATGAACATCAACAATGGGATGCAGGTGCATCCAACCGACGAGTCCCAAACAAGACGAAACGCGAATCCTGGATTCTGCTTATCAGTCACAATTAAAACTAAACAATTAATGTTTCGTTATTTTTCTGATATGAATCTAACCCATCAAAATATATATTGAGTCAGAGATGTCTTTGTAACAAATTTCTTATCTATTTAAAGTTAATGTTTCGATTATAAGAATGCTATTTTTTCGTGCTTGTGTAATTCCTTATTTTAATCGGTTACTTACATTATTAATTATAAATGCAATTGATGTGCTTACTGAGTAGCCAGTTTACTTAGTTTATTTTCAAATTCCCTTGCACACGTGACCCAGTACTTTCATGGAATACAAAACACCATCTGATTATAAGCGAATCATTAATTATAATCCTAGTTCCGGTAAATTCCAGTTTCATTCAAGTTACCCACCAACATACAAGAAAATCAAAATCTTTAATATGTAACTATTTGTAGCAAAACTTTACTTAACACGTACACATTTACATAACATGGAATTAACTACTGTCCATGAATGTAGCAAAGTAGTTATTTATTTATGTAATCATTTATAAGATATTTACTAAATATTTCATCAGAAATACAAATCTCCTATAACTTACCAATGTTTTATTAAAAGAAAACAGCTTACTTCTATACAAAATTAAAAGTAACATTAAATATTATTCAGATTTTATGAGAATATTAGTAACAATTTTCATTGATCCTAGTGTAGTTTAACCTGCTCAGGTTATTGAATTCTACCACTAAAACTAAGCTTTTCATGATAGACAAGTAAATTTAATTGTATGTATGATTATTCTTTACATGGGAATGCTTCAAGAGATCATCAAATAATTCTGTTAGACATTCAAAGTTATAATTTTTATTATTTGTAGGTATATTAGAATGTACACTAATGTTCATATGTATAGTCTAATCATTTCAATATCGTTCAAATACTTTTAATATTTAAATAGTTTCATGGTAAAATGTTGTCAGTCTATAAGTAAGTACATTGTAACTACATAGTATTCTTAAAATTCCACTATCTAACACTTCTATAGCTCAGTGAATTATGTCATTCACTAATGTCATTTCATCTAGTTAAAAACTTAATTTCCTAGTATTGTAACATTGAAGAAAGTATTTTACATACTGATAAAGTACATTTGATCAGAACTGCATCACTAGCAATCATTCAATATCAGAAACAAATCATTCATCATATAAAACTATTTTTTTAGTATCATCGAATGAAATCATGCTTTCCTATCCTTGATTAGAAACATAATAATAGGATATTAGAACTACCGACTGCCTCGACGAGCTATGTTTTGCGGTGTAGGAATAGGTTAGAAGAAAGCTAGAGGCGGCCAAACCAAAACATGGCAGAAATCGATGAAGTCACTGATAAGTGGACTGAGTCATGTTGGTAGATGTAGGCTGCGTGGTTGGGGTCCGCGAGACGAAAGTCACCAATGGTTAAAGACCTTGAACGACATGGCTCAGAATCGTTTGCAATGGCGCAGGTGCATCCACTCTTTGTGTTCTCTCAAAATCTAACCTTCTAAATTCTCTATCTTTCTCCTTTCAAAGTTATCTCACTGAATTATACTTTTCGAATCATATCTTCGCTCCCTAATTTTCTGCATTACTGCTAATACTTCTACTATCGCTATCACTCTTGGATTTGAACTGACAGTTGCGTCTCTGTGCTGATGTGGTATGGCAACCTGAACTGATGTGAGTACGTACGAAGTTCTGCGTTGTATCTGTCTGTCTGTCTGTCTATTAGAACTGCAATGTTAAAGTTAGTCATTCTGAATAAATCTGATTATTGTGATGAAATGCTTTGTTGAAATATAATGTAAATAGAATCACAAATATCGGCTGTATATCTAACTTATGTTAACTGTTTCTATAAGCTCTAATACACCATTATTTCAGTGAAAAGCTATTTTCTATTTTAAGATAAACTAATCTGTTTTGACAAGATCATTTGACACTGTAGCTTACCAAATAAATGTAAGTAACCTAATGAAACAAAGCCTAGTATATGAAACCGACAACTACGTAACTTACAATAATAACACTTATCATGTAATCATTGTCATTAAAACAGAGGAAAGAAGATATGCAGAAAGCACTAACTGAAAGCAAGTAGCGTATCATAACCTATATAAGTGAAGATATGTCTTAATTAAGGCTCTGGATATCCAGAACTTTGCTACACAACATAGATTCAATTAAACTTCACTGAAATTAAAATTCTGGAATTGTAGACTCAACATATTCTAACAGAGTAACAACATTCTAAATAACCAAAGCTTCCTAAACCCGTGGACAATAGTAATCAAGATAGATATAGTTATTTGCATAGTCAGTAAGGTATTTACATGTAGTCAAAAGTCAAGAATGTATGAGATAACAACTGCTTTCGATAAATTCTTCCCCAAGCTCGACAGTTATTAATCCGTAAATATCATGTTACAATCAGATAATGTAATACGGTAGGCATATGTGTAAACATTCTTGCTAAGGTTTCGCGAGTTTATGGTGACACTGAGATAACCGCTAACGAACGTAAGACCAGCGACACAGTAACAGGAAGCTAAGCTATTGCGCAGCGCCCCAGCCCAGCTAACTAGAGTAAGAAGTCCAAAGACGGCAAGAAGCGTTTATTCCGCAGGCAGCCTGTCAGACGACATCATCACACACAACTCATGCGTATATATACAAAAATAGAGAGCGTCCTTGGAATGTTACAAATAGCGTACTAAAATAAACAACGAACCAATAAGATTTACCGTCTTACCAAGTGGGAAACACGAACTGAAGGTGAGAAGGGGAAATTTTGGCGCGAAAAAAGGAAATTCAAATTTACACAATAAAATCACAAAAATAACCGGTGTGCCAAGTGAGTTTTGGGGATCTAACATCCCTAACAATTCTGACTGAAGATGTCGAAGTCGTAGACTGAAATTAGCACATTACATGTCAGTTTGACCGTCAAATACTAAAGATGGCAGTAGACAACGACAAAGCATTATGTAACCAAAACACCAAATATTTTTTTGATTTAACACGATCAAGAGAGTGTGAAATGTGATGATATTTAAGTGAAACGGTCAAAGTGGCAAATAATATAGTGGTAATAGTAGTGCCATCAGTACAAATAGTCTAAAGTCAAAGCTATTGTGATGCAATAATGAGTGTAAAGACAAAATAAAGATTGGATGAGTTATATTTTAGTGACTTAGAAATATACCAGATACCCGAAACTAATAAAGATTTTTTTAAAATACTGATGACGAACTCTAAACAGTTGGTTGCTTTAAATAAAACATTATGTTCAATTGGGATGGTTATTTTTGTGGATATTGGTATTTTTACTTGATTGAATATGTCACAGATTGATGCTAACAGGGTACCATTGAAATGTAGGAAGCACTGGACACCTGTTTCGTCATAGTGTGGAACTCCTTAGCAGTGCGCACCCCACAGAATTCGTGAATGGGTGAATTTAGATTTGCCGAGAGTGAGACAGTTATTACCAACGACAATAGATGAATATTGCGCAATATATATATATATATATCACAAATTGATGGAAGTGAAAATTTCGCCATTTGATGCCGACCCAGTGGTGCATACGGTTAGACGTTGGCAGTCAGCCTGAAGCTCCTGGTACAGACTCTGGTGTGCATGCTGCTGAGGAGTTCCTAACCAAAACGAAACAGTTGTCCCGTGCTCCCTAGTTTTCAGTGGTACCCTATTAATATCAATCTGTGATATATTCAATCAAGTAAAAAAACATTATATTATGTTTAGCAGGTGTAAATCACTTTACAAATTTACCAATAGGGTGAAGCTGGAGACACGGTTTTATTGTACTAAAGCAACTTATTGACTACAAAAAAATTTGCATTACTAACTTGTTACTTTGGCCTTTAATATACATGCGTTTGATTAGGTAGATAAAACTGAAATGAAATTTTTGTAGGGTAAAGTAACCAAAATTGATGACATATTCTTGACACATTGATCTGTTAAACATTATTCTGGTTTTCGTTACGTCGTCCCATCAGAATCTTCATAGTATCTACATAGTAAAACCAGCATATTCGAGAAGAGCACTTATCAAATTTAGTGAACACCAGAATCTTTGACACTTTAGTAGCTCATCAAGTAACGCTACGTACCACAACAGAACGCGCAGTCTTCCATTTTACCACAACTCTAATATCTTTCTCAATTTATCAGTTTGTTCTGTTTCCGTATTCGGTAATCGTTTCTTAAAGACCTATTCTAATGTTTCATATTATCTCAAACATATGCTTTACCTTATTCTTGTATCTATAATATTGATAATTATATTTCATTCTTCTAATTTTTAAATTATTTTTCATCAACACTTCAACCATAATGTAAGATCCTTGTAAATGTTTGTGACCCATATTTTTCAGTAGACTAATGTGCTTTAAATAGCATCGACATAAAGAGAATGTTCTTCTGTGAATTATTCTTGTTTCTTTTATTTTAACAATAGATTTTTGAAATACAAAGACATTAAGAATGATTCATATGTTTTCTAGGCTTTAAAAAAATCCTTTCATTGCAGTTTAAGTGTGAGCTTATATTCCAATGGAACGAAAGTTTACGATGAATACGCTCAATTAATCTAAGGTAAGTAACCCTTTCTGTTTAGCTGATTCAATTGATTTTGTAGGTACGTGTAAACTTATAGACGTAATTGGTAGTGACATAATAAAAATTTTAATGACTTAAGTTACTTTCTAGACTGAATACTCTTATATTTAGCAATTACAGTAGTAATATAATATTCATAAATCTACTGAAATAATCTATTCATTGTTACTAAATTTATAACAGATTCTTTGTACAATATCAGTGAGTTGGAAAAAATTTATTAGTTGTAAGGTAATACTAATGATAAACATTTAGAGACTGTTATATCATATGTACTTCTTCATACCTTGTGTAGTTCTATAACATCATGAAATACTAATGACCTATATTCATAAATATTCTTAAGACATGTAAACAAATATATTTTAAGATAAAATATCTAAAAGTATTATTTACTTTGTCTCAAGTAAACCGATTAATCTAATGTAGAAAATATTTAGTTTCATTGTATAGAATGATTATATACAGACTTTTGAGTTCACGTAACTTCCATATATTTTTAATTTCATCTTCCAAAAGAATAACGATTTTTGAATATTAATTTATTACTATGTTGCAGAACTGTATCGAGCTAAAACTCTCTCTAACTCTCTCTTTATATATATATATATATATATATATATATATATATATATATGTAATCCGACTACAAGTGTATAACAGTTCACAAGCATCGTCATGAGAAATATAAAGTTTAAATTAGTAGGGCGGATGTTCATAATTAGTACTAAGTGGTGATTTGTCATATCTTCAGTATATAAAGAATATTATCCCATATTCTGATGTCATTTTTATTCTAGATAAAGTTGGTTATTATTAGATATATAAGGCTAAAAGGATTATTTTAGAAATTATCTATCCTACACAAATATAGGAAGATGAGGCATTTAGATGCATTTAGGTTTGCATGATCTGTCACATAATGAAGAACGTAAGCTATCATATGTGCAAATACTTTGATATATATATATATATATATATATATATATATAACGTGAAAATGACAAGAATGTATACTAAACATGACCAATTTACTATAAAAGAAGCGGCATTTTTTAAAATGACAAATATGCTTTATTTGAATAAACTGGGTTCTCAAACTACATTAACTGAACGCTTATCACAGAGTTGTCAATTCTATCAAGCAAAATATACTTTCGAAAAACATGATTACATGTAACATTGTTTTGCTAAAACTATAGGATGATGTAACTGAAATAATTGTTTACGTGATAGGTAAATCATTTAAGGTTATAACAAACTGAAAAAGAAATATTCATTGAGTCATGTATACTATGATAGTAAATGAGTTTCACGATATCTTAGGTAAGTTGACGATAACTGGAGGCCTACGAAAATGCAGATACTTGCAAATTTAAGGTGATTAAATTTTTAGAATGAAACGATTTCGATTTGTGAACATTCGGTTATGTGAAATAGCACTTCACTAGAGGTACATATAGATTGTAAGTTCAACATTGATAGTGTATCTCAGAGAATCATATCGAAGTTCAAGTATACTGAGAGTGATGACAACTGCTTAATGACCGGAAGGTGATGGATTATTTAAGAAATGGACTAAAACCATAAGAAATTTAAGCTTCCAATAAGGAGAAACGTGATAATTATGCTCAATTCTAAATGAATACCTCCTCATGTTTGATGATAGTATCTGTTAGTCAACATACTGGATTTAAGGACGAATTATTCAATTTTTTATTAAGCCAAACTTCGTAACTATAAACTATATCATATACGAACCTGTGGATACTATATTAAAAAAATAATAATAAGTGGATACTTTCGCGAATTGATTGTCGCAGCAAAGACTAATTAGTATCAACTTGGTTATCATATCGTATCTTACTATATAATTACAGAAGATCCTTCCAGTGAATTGGGTATAATACTAAGAACTATTCATAAATACTCTATAGGATTGTCTATATTTCATTGTAAGTAGTGTAGAATCTGGAATGGTTGTTATGAATTAGTCTGCAGGAAAACCCTGAGCCTATGTCCCTTGCTATTTCGGAAAGCATAGTGACTACCTGAATTAATGAGAAGAAAGATGCTTCTCAGCAGATTCAAACGCGAGTAATACATTTTCATAGCCACTTTTTATCATCATTAAGAGTCATTCAGGACTTAACTGAACCACCCTTGAAAATTAAGTGTATAAATTGCTTGATCTATTAGTATTGATCAATGTGATGCTAGTCAATTTCTTCGTAGTACACCATTACGTAATCCACTTAGATTAGTGGCTAAGTAATAACTAGGATCTACAGAAATCAGTTAGCAGTATAAAAGGCAAGGTATACATCATATTGATCAGTACTCAGTGGTCAATAGGTGTATTGTACAAAAACTATTTTCTTGTTTTTTAAGAAAATGATCTGTCAACAATAACAAATTTTTATGTGAACTTCCTTTTCTATAAATTTTAACAATAAGGTGGTAAACATCGGAAAATTAGAGAATCATCACCTTGAAAACCAGTTATACATTAATAAGTAAGAATTTTTAAAATATATGTAGTCAATTAATGCCTGTTACCCCTCGTGAAGCATAGGTCGCTGACCAGCAGTCTCTAACCAATTCTGTGCTTTCTGGGCTTTCTTTTCCAACTCTTCATAAGTGTTGTTCATTTTCTTTATGTCTGACTCCAATTCTCGACGCAATGAGTTCTTGGGTCTTTCTCTTTTCCTTTGGCCTTGAGGATTCCATATTAGTGCTTTTCATGTGATACAGATTAATGATTTTCTCCATATTTGTCTTATCCACATTTAACGTCATATTGTAATTGCTTCGTCGGCTGAATTTTGGTTGCTTTATTCTCTACCTCAGTAGGTTGTTGTCGACGATATCTAGCCAACAGTAAGCATAACATATAAAAATCAAATAATTATTTTACTTCTTATTTCTTTCAAACCTCTAGTCAATAATATTATAACAAATTTGAATGTATGTTTAAAAAATAATAATAATAATAGAATTTTAGTAATTAGTAACAACATTAAAATGTATGTCAACTTATTTAAATTAACTCTGATAACTTTGTGTAACTGACTTATAGTCATACAATTATTGTAAACTCTTTAAACTACATTAGTTATACACTTTTTTATGATGTGATGAATTCCTTCGTTACTTATAAGTTAATGTTAATAATTATCTTTCAGACAATTTCTGTAAGCATATTATATGCCTAATATCTATCTTCTTTTTCTTTTTTGGCATAATAAATGTTCAAATTCAACAATAGTCTTAAGCTAATGTAACATAATATAAACTTAGAGTTATATTAATCAATATTTTATGCTTCTTATTACTAAAAGATAAAGAACATAATAAAATCAACCGGTAACAATAATAATAATAATAATTTTACTATTATTTCTATTTGGTTTTTACAGTTACGTCGAAAAAAACTATCATTAGAGTTTCACATCCTAGAAATTAATTAATATTTTCCAAGTAATCAATGTGAATGTATCTAGTTTATGTAGTTTATAGCGCATTTGAAACTATTAAATGTATAAATGCTTGTCATGGTTTATTGATAAAACTTAACTGATAGTTATATTTTAGTCAGTCAGTAAACAAGTAAGATGTAACGACACGAATAAGTGAGGCCGAAAAAAGGCAGCTATTTCTACAATTGATAAACATCTGGAACACAGATCAACTGGCAAACTACATCAAAATCACAATTTTTAACACAGACTTCAAAATAGCTCTATTGTATGAAGCTAGAGTTGGAGCTAGAACTCGGAGAACTATAAAAAGCAACAATCATAAAATACACGTATTTACAAATAGCTGTTTGTGCAAGATACTTCTAATCCGTTGGTCAGACACCATCAGTAACAACCTACAGTGTCACAGAACAAATAAACTAATATCTAGCTGAGGAAGAAGCTAGAAAAAAATCACTAGAAGTCGATAGAATATACATTTAGGAAATGATCAAACTACGCCACAAGACAAGCACTGACATGGAATCCTTAAGGCTGAAGGAAAAGAGAAAGACCAAAGAACACATTGCTACGGGAATCAGTAGCAGGCATGAAAATAATGAATAGCACTTGAGGAGAAGTGGAGAGGAGATTTGAGGATAGAAATGGTTGAAGAATGCTGGTCAGTGGAGTATGTTTCACGAGGGGTAACATGTTTTTATTGAATTCGGTTGATGTTAACCCTTAAAGTAATATTTCACATAATGTATGTTTTCTTTGTTATGCGTATGTTCAACTTGTGACAGGACTTAATTTGAAGGTTGATAATTCAAGGAGGTTGGTTTAAATTTTTGCCTGCTGAATTTACATTCAATTAAAGTACAATTCTCATAGACTCACTATTACTGACTTTCAATAAATACGCTTATCCTATTGCTTGTGGGTGTGTACTAGTTAATCTGATATATGGAGATTTATGAATATATTGGAATTATGCTAATGCTCAAGTGAGCTTCATTATAATCCAATATACATGATGAATAATATTTTTGTATTTCAGAATTTTGGTTGGACATGTAGCCTACATATGACATATATAACTTTTCTATAATCATAACATTAACTGTGGTCGGCTATCATCTCAACTGCTTTTTGTTTGTGTTGCTGTTAATGATCTCCTCTGTGTAGGTGACATTCGAGGGGAATTTTTTCTAAGATCACTATTTTTAGATCTAGATGTGGCAAGTATTTTAATCCAGTATGGAAAATCAAAATTTTCCAATTCGTATAATATCTTACACTAATTCGAATATGTCTACATTGCATTTATTTCCATAACCCTTACTTATGCAAATAGAAATTATGATTGTAAGAAAATATATCGTGTTTTTCGAAAGAATAAACTACATGGTTATGGGCTAGAACTCAAACCACCTAACTAATAACCATAAAAGTAATTACAATAAGCAATTTGTTCCGTAAATAGTTAGTGTCTGACTCTTCTCAGTAAGTACCTTATAGTAGGCTTAGAAATAGTAAAAATCAAGAACCACCATTTGACTCCAAATAGATGTTCAAAAACCCTAAGTCTGATATTCCGTTTCCATGATGAACCCAAGTTCCTCTTTGTTTGTGAAATTTTTTTCCATGAGTAATAGTCAGGATGAAAAGAAATAAAAGTTATACTGGAGTAGAGGTAATTTCGTAGAGGCCCATATTATCCATTAAACATACGAACAAAATATTTTCATTTTCTTTGTATGGGTATATTCATTGTATGATTGAACTTCCTCAATATCTGCTGATTCACTTGAACCTGTTTTTTCGTTGAATGTAACTGTTTACAAGCACAGCATCACACATCTGGTGTAACAGTTTGTTATTTTACGTTCATATGATCACGTATGTCAATGTAAAGTCGAAGTGTCATACTTGCAATAAAATTCTCTACAGATAATTACGTATCGAAACCTTAAATCTCATAGGAGACGTCATAAGTGATTTTCCGACCGTCTCATTAATGGTATTTTACACAAGTTGTGTAAGTGACATAGCAGTTTACAGGCAAATCATCACACACAAATTTATAAAAAATTAATGTCATGAGATAACGGTTAAATTAAATGTAAATCTTTAAAAATATAAGTTCAGATGATTTAAGAGTGAACATGGTGCATAAATACTTTAAATATACGAAACAAAATGTAGATTTTGATAGATTGTAGCAGTAGTGTTTGCATATTGTATCTACAATAACAATTACCAAATTAGATTGTATTTAAAATACTAGTCAGTACTTATTCACTGCATTTATATAGGCACTAAACACATTGATACTGAACAAAGTAAAGAACTTGTAACCTTCGAACACGTTTGTTGATTGTTACATTAATAAATTCTATTTGTGATTCGTTCTGGCTTCTGATATACACTGATCGTTGACTGTGTTTTGTCGATGTTAGTCGGATTGATAACAAAATGCATAGTGTTATAATATATCAGTCAGATCACGCAGCTTTTCCATTAACCGCAACATTAATACGTCCTCACACATTCACCCAAATACTAAGAGATCCTTAAAATAGTCATAGACTGTGGTTATCACTAACATTCTTCATGCTTATCACATGTGATATATCCTAGTTTTCCTATCACTTACTCACTCATTTGGTCAGTTCATTTACCATACCGCTTAACTAAATACATCAATTTAAGCCATAACGTTTACTGAGGTTTGCTGAATATGCGCTACGTTTGCTTTGTTCAGAAAATTCATTTTCGGGTAATTTTAAAAGTTTAATATGTAATTTCTAAATTGCATGACATTGTAGTATGCAATTTGAGTGTTTTTAAATTTTCCCCTTGGTTTTACATGGGCTGAAACTAATCAATCTCTGTTGCCATATGGGCTTCTTGAGACCCAAACACTTAAACTATATGCAAGTACCGGTTGCACAAGTGTGGCTGTCCGTGCTCAGTAGCCCAGTTATGAACGCAGTGGCTTTCGACACGAAAGAAACTGAGTTCGTATCCCCGTGTGAACAGGTACATGCATGTACATCCAGCTGATGAGTCCGAGCAGGATGAAACGAGTGTCCTCGATTCCACTGATCAACCACAATCCCACTTAAATCATTTCAATATGAAACGTTACCCCCATCCCTTGATAAATTGATACAAGCAAATTAAATTAGTACTTGTGATACACTTATTAAAAATTGATCAGTAAAACTGTTTCATACAATGTAAACCTGAATCTGAATTTATTGAAATAATACAATTAAGTATGACGATGTCTTTTTGTTTTCATCCAGTCAACGTAGGTGACACAAGTTACAAGCCATACGAGTTCGGTTTCCCGTAATACGACATTTTTAGAAACCTTGAGCCTAATAGATCTATAAAGGATATTTCGCATTTAAAGCCTAATAGGCTGGTCGTTCCTTTTTGGCTCTCACAACATATTAGTAACACTCAGATGTGTGGAAAAATGTGGCTAATACTAGGCAAGCCTTTAATTTTTACTAATCTTCTCATGAAATGTTAGTTGTGTAAGCCTGTTCCTTATGAGAAATAACTGTGGATCTGGAAACAACTTGTTTATCTGTCTTAAAATAAAGGCAGTATATTTTAAAGTGGTTCATGCCTTGACAACCGATGCAGTCATTTTAGCACTCTAACGGTTTATAAACAGCAGGGAGATCACTGAAGATAATATTTAGCGATAGGGGCATCAACTTAATTAGGTAGTCGAACAGAAAATTCGAGATCTTTAATGGGCTTCGAAGGGAAAATTTCCAAAGATCTGATAAAAATAAAGATTCAATAGAACTTTAACTCACTATACGCTGGTCATACAGGTGGTATATGGGAAAGGCTAGTAGGAATTTAACAAGTTTTTAATAAAATAATCAATGGGGGGAACTTAACTGGTGACACCTTGGAAACCTTCCTAAGTGATGCAGAAAGGAATTGAATAGTGAACTTTTGCAATCAGTTATTGACGACGTTATAAATTTTGATGTTTCGATACCAAACAGGCTATTTTTGAATTTAAATGTAATAGTGGGTCTCATGTAGCTGACTGTGAAGCCAAAATTATGATTGGAAGCTGAAAGGAAGCGAAGCACTTAGTAAATGGGTTTGTAGTTAACATGGTTAATGGAATATATCACTACCATACAATTAAGCGACAAATGGGGGAAGTCAATACGGAATTTTCAGACTGGTGACGTCATGCATGTGGACTTAAAGATCAACATCCAGTCAATAGCCTACTGAGTATGGTAGTCGACATTCGGGTCAGTGAGGATGGACTTGTGGGTGCCGTGGTAGTGAGATAGATGTTATCCTCACTAAACGGAATTGTTATGATAGAAGATGAAGCACAATAATATAGTTAGGAAATTCTGTGCTTCATCTGGTGCATGTTGGGATGCACGTTAAGTGGTTTTCTGGCATACCACTGTAAGTACTGAACACTAACTATTTAAATAACAGCATACTTAGTGTATCCAAGTTGTGAATCATCGTTACTATATATTAACTATTTTCAGGTTCTTTGTATACCATAGATGATCATAGGGTAATACAATCGGGTTCAATTTCATTTGTATCGATTGATTTAATGCTTATCCTACTGTACACTGTTTATTTGTTGCTGTACTCATTATAATTGTAATCTGTTTATATTACTTTTGTTGCAGTGATTTTCAAATTTTTGTGTCCCCATCAGCAGGCCACTAAGTATGTGAGAGAGACAAGCTGAGTGGTTACACAGTCAGCTGTGGTATTAGACCCTACTGATATAACGTAGACAGTCTTGATGCTCAATATTCACGAGATTATGCTTGGTAGATTGAGAAATTTTTTTATGGTCGGTGACAACGTTTGTGTATGCCACAGTATGTTTAGGCATGTTTGTGATTACTTGTTTTTTTCTGTTCTAGGCCCTACCGCGGAAAACCTAGGTTCAGTTCAGGGATGAAGGAAGTTACCGCTTCATTTTGTAGGAGAGATGTCCAGAAAGATATGATGTTGGAACTATTACCCTGTTGTTTAGCCAGGATTGAATTTCATTAGTGATAGACAGTGATTTGGGAATGGACTGAAGCGAGGTACTTTTATTGCTGCTGGAAGGTCAATATTGTCTAGGAGTATAACTTTATCTATTGTACATTTAATTTTTTGTGCTGCTTTAGACCTTGTATTGTCATGCTGTCCGTCATAAAATTAAAAATCGCATCTTAACGGCAGGTATTTTATCCCAACTGGCTGACCAGAAATAATACGATTACGGTATGTAGCGGTAAATAATCCCAAACGTATATAGTTGCATAGACTTCTGTCATTAATGATGACCAAGTTTGTTTTAAAAGACACGACTAGTTGAAGGCGCTCAGTCACGCATTACCAATAGATCCCGACAGGATGCACCGTGGGAAGCACTTCTCTTTTTTGTTTTCCAGCCTAGACGTTGCTGTTCTGATGACGTTCTATTTACGATTTAATATAACTTCTCTTTCATCTTTCATTGACTTCTGATTTATTCTCATTCTTATGAGTGGATTTAATCGTTACAAGTCACTCTATTTGTACGACAGACGTTATTTGGTCATATCCAGGGGTGCACTTCGGGTCAGTTGCAGCTCAAGATTAACACTTGGTGCATAAGAGAGCATACATAGTATTCGGCAAATCAATTATCGGCTCAGTCATAGAAGATTAGTTAAGCTAATCTGACAGATCCACTTCAAAAAACTGTGTTCAGACTTGATTATTTAGATATATGTACTAAGCTGAAACACCAATACACACTATACTGTTTTAGTAGATTGGCCTTTAAATAATGTTCGCAGATTGAATCTTTTGATTGGGCTTATAAATAAAATAAATGCCTGTAGACATTTTTATATGCTATTCTCTATCCTTGCTTGAAGTGTGGCGGTGAGCAAATCAGCATGTAGTTTGCTATCATATAAACAAAATTAAATAAACACTGCCGAAGAATCCACCGCTGAAGGATTCTTAATAGCCCGATATAAAATATTACTATGGCTACATTTGAAATTGTCATATCGAAACTACAGAAAGAGGAAGCAAATAATCTTATACATATGTGGACTTCATAAAATAATGCCAAAATCATCCACGATATAGGGCTTGATATTGAAGTGTACCCGGTATGTGGCCAAGTTACGCTTGTCGTACAACTAGAGCCACTTCTATCGATTGGACCCACTCTTACGAATAAGAAATCAGAAGGCACTGAAGGATGGAAGAGAAATTATATTTGATCGTCAACAGAGCTTCAATGGGATAGCAACGTCTAGGCTGGCAAACTAGAGAGAGATGCTACCCACGGTGGTTCGAGTCGTGATCTGGTGGTGATGCGTGACCGCGCACCCTTAACTGGTTCATGTTCGCTAAAACAAACATGGTTAGCATCAATGTCGAGAGCCTATGCAACTACTTATTTTGGGGATTATTTACCGCTACAGCTTACTTCGCCCCCCTTCCTAATGGGTTCGTAAGGACCCTAAGATGTACCAGCCAAAGGATAAAACTCAATGTGTTAGACATATGTAAACGTTCCTTCGATGGCTTGCGATGTTGTGTAGCTTCTGGACGTCAGTCTCTACGTTATGGTGTCGTTGCATAAAATATTTGTACATAGTAAATCTTTTTTCCTTCCACGTTCTTCTGTTTGTTTCCTGGAAGTTGAAAAGAGAAAATAAAATTTAAATCTGTGCGTTTTGTATACGAAAATAATTGTTCGCTCAATGGGTCTGTAAGAAGACGTGTTGAACACCGATAACAAATAATCAAACGCTTTTTTTAACACGAAACTTTATAAAATGCACACTGTAAATGTTTTTCAAAAACAATAACAATCGCTTTATCAACTTTTATTTATTTTTTCCTCTTATTACTTTTTCTAGGACAACAAAAATAAGTTGTTATTACGTACGTAGGATAGTGGGAATCGGGAGGAAATTAGTACACATAATATTCGTTTAGGTGTTCTGGAAATCGTACATTTCTACCAGAATGCGTAACTCTCGGTGTTATGGAGCTCTTTGATATTTCCACTTGCATATTAGTCGTTGCTTGAGACGTAGTGACCTCCTTCATGTCAAGTTTTGCTGGTGTTATGGCGAATTCGACACTAAAAGGTTTACCTTCTAGGTAAGCTGCTTTTAGGCAGTCAATGCTGACATTATCCTCGTGGCCATTCTTGTCAATCGTATAGTACTTTGTTTCACGTTTAGGAACCTTGTATGGCTCTTCGTAAGTTGCGTCGAGAGTTCGGTGTACTAGCATCACGACAGTGCGAAAACGTGTGTACTATATTTCAGGGCAGGTTGGATAAAGGTGTCTGTCGACATGTTGTCGAAGTCTTAACTAGGCTTAACTGAACGCATAGCATTTGTAAGCCAAGTCTACGTAAGAATTAAGATCCAGGTTTGCCGTAGTGGAAGCGGTTTCCACATACTCACCTGGTAGTCGAAGAGTCGTTCCATAGACTAATTCGGCAATACTGCATCCAACATCTTCTTTTACCGTGCTGCAAATCCCGAGTAACACTAATGGTAAAGCGTCGATCCACTGAGAGATATTTGTAGCTGAAAGTGATACTTTCAGTTGTCGATGGAATCTTTCTACCAAACCGTTAGATTGTGGGTGGTAGGCGGTCGTCCCTGAAACGCGTAGTTCCAAGAAGTTTGATCAGATGCTTGGAACAATCTAGATTCAAACTGACGTCCACGGTCTGTTGTTACTGTGGATGGACAACCAAAGTTGGCTACCCATCGTTAGACGAATGCGCGAGCAATCGTTTCACTAGTGATGTCTTTGAGTGGAATCGCTTCTGGCCAGTGTGTGAATCAGGTCCATGCATGTCAGAAGATAAGAAAATCCATTTGATTCTGGTAAAGGTCCTACCAAACCAAGGTGGACGTGATCGAATTGAGCGTCAGGGGTTGAGAAAGTGTCTAGGGGGCATTTGTTGTGCTGAATTACTTTGTTTTGCTGGCGGGCCACTGCAAGTGCGCGCCCATTATTTGATATCCTTATTCACTTTCGGCCAGCAGAATATCTCAGTAATCAGTTTACTCGTAGCACGAACTCCAGGATGAGAAAGGTTGCGCAATGTGTCGAAGATGATTTATCGATAACTCCTTGTGACGACTGGACAGGTTATACCTGTAGAATAATCACAAATGAAAGTGTTCTTACCTTTTCCAATCGTTTTAGTTTGGAGTTGGAGCGTTGCTTGAGGCTAACTCGTGATAAAAATCGATGTCTTCACTTTGAAGTCGAGGTTATTCAATAAGGTCGATTCCTTAGATACGATTCAATGGGATGTATTTTCGATAAGGCATCGGCAACTACATTGTTAGATTTTGATATATGTCGTATGTCAGTAGAGAATTAGGAGATATCTGTCTAGATGACGCGACTCTTGTGGAGAGTACTAATCTGAAGATAACTTCATCGGAAACGTCAGTGGTTTATGGTCAGTAAATATTGTGAATTCCCGGCCTTCGATGGAATGTTGAAAATGTCATTACAGCACAATATATGTCTAGTAATCCACGTCCAAAATAAATGTATCTCGAATTCAGTGTCAGTTTAGTCGTCTTAAGAAGAATGCTGAAGGTCGCCAAGCTTGGCCAATCCATTGTTGCAGAACTGTGTCAATGGCTGAGTCAGAAGCGTCCGACCGCAATGCTGACAGAAAGCTTCAGTATTGTAGTGTGCCAGCATAGTTACATTGGCTATTACCTCTTTAGTTGCAACGAAGGCTTTCTTTGATTATGAATCCATTGTGACCAACTTTTTATTCCCACGAAGCTGATCCGTTAGTGGTTTCACAATAGATGCAACAGTTGGGAATAATCACCTATTGTAACTTACCAACCCGTTGAAAGCTCGTAACTGCTTAATGGTGGTTGGTTTTCCGATACTCCAGAATAGCCGCCACCTTGTGTTTTTGAGGCTGTATACTATTAGCAATAATAGCATGCTCCAGGAAGTCTAACGAGGTTGTTCCGATTTGACATTTCTGTATATTAATGGTAACTCCGTATTGCTGCAGTCTTCTAAAAGCTGTGTCTAGATGTTTCATATGTTCTGGGCTTTCTATCAAGCAGTCGTCGACATATGCGTGGACATAGTCAAGCCTGCGGAACACGTTATCAATAAAACGCTGAAATGTTTGTGCTGCATTCCTCAGACCATATGTGATGGAGACGATAATAGGCTACTGGATGGGCGGATTATTCTCAGGTCAATCATATGATCGAATTCGTTCTTCTCGATCCTTAATTTTTCGGGTGATAGTCGGCGTGATTTGGAGAATGCAGGTTGACCTGTGGCCGCGATGTGATGTGTAACATTGCTGGTTACACATGATAACTTTGACGTTTTCTTATTCACCTCCAGATACTTGTCAAGTATTGGCTGAAAATAAGGGTTAATTGAATGTTTAAAGCGAAGAGGACATAAGCTACAACCTGTACCATTGGTTCCACGTACGTATAGCTTTATGTTGCCGTCAACTAGCCTCTTCTTGCAAGGGTCCAAAAGCAAGTAGTTGTGACTTAGTAAATCTAAGCCTATGATAGGTATTTTCACATCGGCAATAGTGACAATCCAGTGTATGGGTTTGCACAAGCCCACGTTCAAGTAGACATTTTTTTCCATACTTGGCTATTTGTTTTCCGTTGGTTGCCTGTAGATCAAATGCAGCTTCATGTTGGCGATCAGATGAAGTTGCAGGAAGAACGCTGACTTCTACGCCAGTATCGACGGGGTAGCAAACCTTCGTTATCACATCAGTGATGCATAACAGGCGGCTGTTTCCGCCGGCTAAGGTTGCCGCTAGCGCGTCCCAACGGGATAGTTTCCCGAGGCATCAACAGTGTGTTTGTGGCTAGGGAAACAACAGGGGTCTCTACACTACTTTGACTTCTTGCCATAAGTGTTGTGGAACCAACACCAATGTGAATTTTCCCTCCGTCGAGGTCAAGATGAGGATCTTTTGCGTGATGAACTTCGTTGTCGAGGATTGCTTAGTCGGCGTTGTTCCTGTAGATCGAGGAAACGAGAAAGAGTATTGCACAATTTGGTTATTTCGTTTTCGGTCTCAAGAGGATTTTCTGTAACGGAATAAACCTTATTATGGCGAGTTCTGGTGATCTCCAGATATCGATCAACAATGAGGCTAGTTCATCTACTGGGTTGTTGTTAAAGGCTACCAATACTGCTCGCACTTTTTGTGTCACTTTTGATAGGAAGAGTTGACGAAAAAGACCTTCGTCAAAAGTGCGTTGACCAATTACCTCTTTCATTCGCGACAACATTTCCGTCGCTGAACTGCTACTAAGCTCAATGGTGTGAAACAACTCGTCAAAGTTGTCTTTCGGACAAATCTCCTCGTTTGAGAATCGATCTTCTGAGCTGTTCGTAGGGTTCTAGACAGCCGGGACTGAAAAAAGAAGGGGTGACGTACCTATTCAATTCACGCGGAGGTGACCTTACAACCGCCAGAAATTGAACGCGTGGATCCGTCGAAATTCCGCTTCTGCGTAGCAGAACCAAGCTTCTACATTATCTGCCCACAAAGAAATGAGCTAAAAGCTTGGAGGCGTAGGCGTTTTAATCCTAATTAGCTTAGGAGTCTAGTCTGACATTATAAAAATAGTAATGTATGCAATTACAAAGATACTGTAAAAAATATGCGAAGAAAAAAATAAAAAACAACAGTAGTACTCAGTTAAAAACTATAATAAGGAACGAACTCACAGTAATGATCGTGTCCAGATCACGTCGGGCTCACCAATTAAGTGTACCCGGTATGTGGCCAAGTTACGCTTGTCGTACAACTAGAGCCACTTCTATCGATTGGACCCACTCTTACGAATAAGAAATCAGAAGGCACTGAAGGATGGAAGAGAAATTATATTTGATCGTCAACAGAGCTTCAATGGGATAGCAACGTCTAGGCTGGCAAACTAGAGAGAGATGCTACCCACGGTGGTTCGAGTCGTGATCTGGTGGTGATGCGTGACCGCGCACCTTTAACTGGTTGAGTTTGCTAAAACAAACATGGTTAGCATCAATGTCGAGAGCCTATGCAATTACTTATTTTGGGGATTATTTACCGCTACAATATATTCCTAATAATTACCGTACATCAAATTTTGGAATTTACCATTGTGTAAGGCTTATGTACTGATAACTTTTGAAATTTAGTGCATAATGGAAATTGTTGGAAGAAAAGAATGATTTCTGTACTAAAACATTTTTTGCAGTGGTATATAATCCTTCTCTCAAGTTGAATAACTGTGTGGGTGTACGGAAAAGACCAGCCTATTTACGTTAGTTTTAACTGACACTACTAGCTAAAGAATCCTCACCAAATTACGATTCGATAAAATATTTAGAGCACCTTACTCTGGTTTAATCGTTCCGAATCCATTTATATTTTGATTTAAATTGAATATAAATAATACTTACTTCCTATTTCACCTTTATGTCCGTACATTTGTCCTCTACTTTGTCCAGATGTGTAAGCAACACCTATATGCGACTACAATAATGCTTGTAAACCGGCGTGAATTCTATCAGGGGACGATAGTATCAATAGTACTTTAGACGTATCCACTGTTGTGTTTTACCATTTTATCGTTTGCAGGTTTTCCCTAGATCTACTCTGAACAGATGTCACATAATACATGACTACATTTGCAGTACCATAACAGCTATTTACGGGAACATAAGAAGGTTAAACGAATATATTAACAGCGAAATGTTAATTAAAACCTAAGACACCTTACGAAAGAAATAGCATGTTCTACAGCAATGCTTCAATAATGTCACTTTAAGATATAAAGATATGTTAATCCACATTCAAGAGCCTAATTAACAATAGGCCCAAAAGAAATCATTTTGTACCGTTGAGGTCAAAAAATGATTCATTCGGTAGTTTAAGTTCATGATAGGTGTGATTATTACTTAGTGATAAAAGTATCTTTATGCAGATGGCCATATTATATATTGGACTTTAACAGTTTTAAAATCGACTTTAGATATAGAGTATGACTTAGGGTTCTCTACCAAGTGTGTTATTTGTTGTATAGGTGTCATCAGTTGAATAACGGAAATCGCAATCGGCTTACTAACCACTGTTATAACATCGCACACAGTGGCAGTTATTAATATACTGACGGTAATAAAAATTTCAAAGTCCCAGTGTGGTAACACTACTGCTTTCTCCTTTGCTTTATTTCTCCATTCCATAATATTTTCTAGAAACTCTGAAACACCAAAACTAAATATGGTGGAAAGGTCTAGAATATCAACTTCGCCTGTTAAAATAACTTCTTAGGCATTTGTTAAACCGGTTTGCAAAAGTTATCTAGTAACATTCAAGGTATTCTTTAAAGTATGATTTTTTATTATTGCTGGAATTTTCTCTAATCTTCAGTGAAACTCTAAGCGACGTTATCCCTCCTGAAAACTATATTCTACCCGGAGTATTTAAAACTCAGGCAAATTCTATATCAAATATCAAATCCTGATAATGTTTTATTGTCATATATATTGTGGTCTATTCCGTGATAAAAATGTGTAAAGTAATTTCATTATTCATATGTAGAAATATTATCAATGGTTGGCGTAATACAGGTCACTGCTTTTTACTAGTTACATGCACAAGTCAACTACGCAATTCGCTCTTACTAGTGTACAAGTTTGTCCACAAGTGACTGCAATATATACAGAGGATCGTTGGTAAAATACTTTTTGTCACATGGATGACTATGTAGAATGTTGTATGCTGCTATTAAGGGATTGACTATATTCATATCAAATTCGAAATAGCTTTGAGACCAGTGAACGTAGATTCATAAAATTTGAATCAATGATATAAGAGAATTCTTTAGTTTTGCATTACATTCTGTCGCCGAAACAGAAAATGTATAAACAGAATGGCAATGCGATTCCAGGTTTTATCTAATGACCTTTGTTACGCTTACTACAATGAATATACGCCACTATGCATTGTATTAAGCACGATCAATGCCTGCTAACCCTTGTAAAGCATGCAACGCTGACCAGCATTCTCCAACCATTTCTATCCTCAAATCTCCTCTCCACTTCTCCTCAAGTGCTATTCATTATTTTCATGCCTGCTACTGATTCCCGTAGCAATGTGTTCTTTGGTCTTTCTCTTTTCCTTCAGCCTTAAGGATTCCATGTCAGTGCTTGTCTTGTGGCGTAGTTTGATCATTTCCTAAATGTATATTCTATCGACTTCTAGTGATTTTTTTTCTAGCTTCTTCCTCAGCTAGATATTAGTTTATTTGTTCTGTGACACTGTAGGTTGTTACTGATGGTGTCTGACCAACGGATTAGAAGTATCTTGCACACCCCCGTCATTTGTAAATTACTTGTATTTTATGATTGTTTGCTTTTTATAGTTCTCCGCGTTTCTAGCTCCAACTCTAGCTGCTACCACTCGAGTCTTTTTGAAGTCTGTGTTACAAAATTGTGATTTTGATGTGATTTGCCCGTGATCTGTGTTCCCGCTTGTTCATCACTTGTCGACAATTACTGCCCTTTTTCGGCCTCAGTGTTAATCTGACTTGTTTACTGACATAAATCAATATAGTAGTTTATCAATAACCATGACAAGCATTTATTTGTTTCAAATCTTACTAATAAACTAGATACATTCACATGATTACTTGGAAAATATTAATTAATTTCGAGGAAGTAAAACTTTAATGATAGTTTTTCTTCCACGTAACTGTAAAAACCAAATAGAAATAATAGTAAAATTATTATTATCATTATTGTTACTGGTTGATTTTATTATGCTCTCTATCTTTTAGTAATAAGAAGCATAAAATATTGATTAATATGACTCTAAGTTCATATTATGTTACAATAGCTTAAGACTATTGTTGAATTTGAAAATTTATTATGCCAAAAAAGAAAAAAAATAGATATTAGGCATATAATATGCTTACAGAAATTGTCTGAAAGATAATTATTAACATTAACTTATAAGTAAATACTTGTAAATACTTATATTTTATGATTGCTGTTTTTTATAGTTCCCTGAGTCCTAGCTCCAACTCTAGCTGCATACAATAGAGCTATTTTGAAGTCTGTGTTAAAAATTGTGATTTTGATGTGGTTTGACAGTTGATTGTGTTCCAGATGTTAATCAATTGTTGAAATGCTGCCTTTTTTGGTTTTGTTTCTCATGTCTTAACATTTGCATCTGATCTTCGTTGTTTATTAGTAATGTTGCCTGAGTTTTTGGAAGTTTTTACATATTTCAGAGTTTTTCCTTTAAATGTAGCTGGATTGGTGTCAATAGTTACGCATTCGAGGCTAATGCTTTTCCATTTGTTTATGTTGAAACCTATTGCTGCCGCCAAATTATCTGTCTTTACCTTCATTTATCGTTGTTTTTCTAACAAAAGAACCAAGTCATCTAGTTGAATTCATGTTGTTCGCTTTATTCCGTGCTTGCCTTTCGAAGTTATAGTTTTCATAATTTAGTAAACCACCAGTAGAATGGGAATCGTCCACAGTAAACAGCCCTATCTGACGCCAGTTTTCACTTAGAATTATTTTATGAACTCTCTTCCATATGCGATTTTGCAGTATAGTTCATCTTAATAGTTTCTTAAGATTACGACTTTCCATCAGTTTTAGTTACACCATAACGTTGAAGAAGGCTCTATAATAGTTTCCTGTCCATGCTGTCACATAATTTTTCGTGTTCGAGAAAAGTGGTATGAAGTTGTGAGTTTCATTTAACTGGTTGATCAACAATGAGTCGTAGTTTTGCGATTTTATCAGTACTTCTATGTCAAACTTCATAGCCTCATTCACCTGGAATGTTGTTTGGCACTGCTGACCTGCCACTTTTTATTCATGGGACGGCCATGTCGATTTTTTCGATTGTTAGTAGCTTTTTATTTATAGGAAGATCCGTAGATGCTGCTTTGATGACCGATGCGTTCAATGGGATCGATCTATTCAAGTGTTCTTCTAAGTGCTGTACCTATCTATTTTGTTGTTCTTTAGGTCTTATTAATTGGTTTGCCTTTCTTATTTGGTCTAACTCGCTTGCTGTATTTTTCAGTTTGCTTTTTTGCATCATGAATGTGTCTCATGTTCTTTCCTCTAAAAGCTTTCTCTGCTTTCGGTGAAAGGTCCTTTACATAGTTCCGTTTATCTACCTTTATTCTATTCATCACTTGCTTGTTACCTTTTGTGTATTAGTTTTGTGCTTTGGCTTTCTATGTTCTATTTAGACTAATACTAATTATTGTCTTCCTGCACTTCATTCTTGGATCTCATACAGAGTATCGACAGAGATTCACTCCTCCTGGTGGTGCTCTTTGAGACCCGAAACCTCTTAACATATTGATGTTATTGCTTCTTAAATCCCTTTCCATTTTTCCACCATAGTAATTTACTCTTCTTCCAGTAGATCATGAAATTAATAAGACTTATGTTTGAGTGCTCTTTTAAATTCACTAAGTCTGTGATTATCCTGAACATAAGTTGTATTAGACTCTTAAGTACTAATGCTCCAGTTTTCTAGTGTTTTTCTAGCGTCGATTTCACTTTGGCCACACACAAAAATTAAATACAACGGTCTTTTTGTGGCAGATTTATAGCCTCACGAAGGTTAATCCATGTTGTTAAATGTTAATTCTACAAAATTCTCATATTGACGTCCCTAATTAGAACTAATAATGGCCTCCGAGGACTTGTAGGCCATGACACTGTTGACTGCATTAAAGTAGGTATTCCCATATATTCTTGGCAAAATCCATAAGTAGCAGGTTTTTCAGCCCAACTCTGTCTACATAGAGACATTTAAAAGTTCCCAGCCCCCAGCTGACATATTTGTCACCGTTACATAATTGACGCTTGTATCAGAGACAGCTTCAACTGCTTTTCATGATAGGAGAAAACCACTTAGAACAAATGGTATGGCTCTTATCATTGAAACTATGTCCAAACAGCAAACTAGTCTACATTGAATTTAACTTTATATTACAAAAGCCATGAAATATACATTAATCAAAAAAAAAGCCTCGAGATGTAGAAAATCTGTCAAATAACGAAATTTTCGCACGCTAAATATCAAACACAGAAAAGTTAACGAAAACATTATGTAATAGAAATATGTACTTCAAAGTGGTTTATAATATGGAACCTGATGTCACTATATGCTTCTGAATGTTTGCTGGTTAGGCAAAAATTAAATGGTTGTTAAATGTAACCTTAGCTATAAAACAAAGCCATATGACGACAGACACAGAATGCTTGAACTTGTATCGCCGAATATATAAATCATTTTGAGGTGGCTTGAATACTTTTCACATTACCATCTTTCCCATAGTCAACTCCACCTAAAGGAAAAGCCTCCAAACACTCTCGTATCGAAAGGCCACATTACATTTCTTTGAATATAGAGTCTACTTATGCTGGAATGCACATTCAGGTGGAGTGTCCTAAGCTTCACTTCAGACTACTACGGAGCACTTCACTAAGAGATTACATAAACATGTGAGCCTTCACGGACTATCATCCATTTCCTAGTAAGCGAACTGACCCGTGCCTAAGCAATTTGATTATCTTTCTCTCTTTTCCCTCAATGTTTGTCTCCCACTATCCCACCATTCCCGCCCATGAACCTATGATAATCGTGTTTCTCCTCAATGACATCCCGCAACTTCTTTCCTTTTTCACTGTTAGTCTTCTTTTCTATTCTGCATTTAATCTTCACTGCCTGGAATTACAATGGACCATATCTGAAGTCATATATATTTTAGCAGGCAAAATAATAATAATGGCGATACTGAAGAAGCATTTAACTAAGAAAATAATATTGATGAAAATACCTATAGCAACAATAGGCGAGCAAAGCCTGCACGTACTAGACTTTGGGAAAAATTCTGTTTAGACATGTAACTTAATACGGTAGAAAAATAGTAACAAAGTTTTCATTTACCAGCTTCACCAAAGTTAGTTCATTTGGGAAGACAAATATCTACTATAGGCCAATGTCGAATCAAACGAATAGCATCAAGACGTGAATGCCAAATATTCGCAATGTTCATATTAGCTTATCAAGGAGTATTGGATATTAGATACTTTGTCTCTGAGCTGGTTAGACTCCTTTATTTCTGTAGGTCGAAAAGTCAGCACATGTTTTGAATTTTCTATAACTTTACACAAATGCTGGAATATTACAAAAGAAGATGTCACTGAACTTCTTAGTTTTATGCTGGATGCTGATTTTAATGAACAAGTACTGAAGTGTTATTCAAAAGTAATCGATACATCAGTAATTAGTTTATTATACGTTTAGGAAATACATAAAATAAATGATAACTGCAACTCATTGTCACTTGAAGATTGTCCAGCCGAAGTAAGCTGGTAAAAATGTTACCACTGGTTAAGATTTTAGAAAATTCAGACGGTTATTTGTGCGGACACTATCCACCGTTCATCACTATTCCACATACTCGTCACTTATCATCGTGAGAACAGTTGCCTTGAATTTATTTTGAATAGATCAGTAACCGATTTAGGCCAGCTTATGCTTCAGTCCAAGTTTGCTCGCTGCAGAACACGATTTGTTGTTCCTTCGTTTTCGTTTAACCATAAGGTTTGTTCAATTACAATTTATGTCGAACACTGTTTATAAGTGCTCCTATATTATTGCTATATTAAATGTCTACACTAAAGTCTCTATACGCATATTGCTGAGTTAAATTATACTTGGTTGTTATTGTAGGCGTTATTTGACGCTTGCAATATTCTGACCGAGAATTCCAAATTATGAGAAGTGGAAACTTTCCCAAGTTACGTTTATGCTTTACAACTTGTGCTCGTAACTCAAATATGGGCCCTGGCATTTAATAATTGCAGTAAAAATGCCGCTAGTGTTCGATTTCATTCACTTTTGTTCTGTCCAATTTTCATTCTATAACTAGCGATGTTCCCACTTGTTTCATCAAGGGATTTTAACCTTAACCACTCCATAGATTTGCAATTGTATATATCTTTTGTCATTATTTTGCCTATTGTGTTTACCTTGTTACTCGTTTCCTTGTTTCATTTAAAAAATAAGTTTTCTGTTTAGACCATTGTTCTTACTCCAACTCTCCTACTTTTAAATTGTTAGTTTATTACCGTCGATATGAAGTGTAACAACGAAAACTGCCAAATACCTTTAGAAGACCGCTTGTTGTTAACGTTCGATTCTTGAATGATTTTTTTATGTCCTTCTATTCCAGAATGTTTGTCGATGCAGTACCCTAAGCGGCCCATTGGAATTTTATGGTCGTCAAGTTGCCACAGCTGCAGGCTTGTTAATTTAATCTAGTATTCAGTTAATAATTATCTAGGTTTCACTTTTGACGGACATGTCAGTACTTTCTCTTCAGGCGGAGAATCTCCGGATACGAATCCTGAGTAAGTCTTATTTATTCGAACGTTTTTTTCTGCAGTGGATTTTCGTTGCTACTATACATCCGTTTGAATACTATCGATTCAGTATGCAGATGTTTTCTTTTTCAAATATCAGCAGCTCGTAACACACTACCCCTCGTTTTTCTTTTCTTGGAATAATTTATCAGTGAGTTAAAAAGGTAGGCCTTAACTCCGTCTCATAAACTCTGGTTTAGCTAGCCGGTTAGTATCACTAGTCCTCATGCTTGGCACAAAATTCGAACTTCCTTTGGAAATCGTTATTATATTCCCATAGTTTTTACTAAATTTTATCTTACTAAAGTTAGTATTTGACCACAAATACTATGTTACATAATGTAGTCAATGTTAATATTATGAATTGTTTGAACTAGATGGATTACAGACAGACAGACAGATACAACGCAGAACTTCGTACGTACGTACATCAGTTCAGGTCGCCATACCACATCAGCACAGAGACGCAACTGTCAGTTCAAATCCAAGAGTGATAACGATAATAGAAGTATTAGCAGTAATGCAGAAAATTAGGGAGCGAATATATGATTCGAAAAGTATAATTCAGTGAGATAAATTTGAAAGGAGAAAGATAGAGAATTCGGAAGGTTAGATTTTGAGAGAACACAAAGAGTGGATGCACCTGCGCCATTGCGAACGATTCTGAGCCATGTCGTTCAAGGTCTCTAACCATTGGTGACTTTCGTCTCGCGGACCCCAACCACGCAGCCTACATCTACCAACATGACTTGGTAGATGGATTACAATGTATACATTACTCAAGACCAGCGTAAAAATTTCAAGATATAGCTTGCCTATGTGGCCATTTAACTTTCAATTTTTGTGCCACGGTTTCTAGCTTTACTTCATCTTTTGGTAACGAGATTCTCGGTTAGGTTAGCCCAGCAGTAATGGTCGCGGAATGTGAAACTGGGTAGTTCGTATCGAATTAGCAGCGAAGCATAAGCTACCCCAAAGATTGCTGGTTCACCGTACCAACGACTCTATCTCGACTGTCTCTGCTACTTTAACGTGGTGGTCGGGCTTGCCTATCATGTTGACTCAGTCGGGCTATACTAGCTGGAACAATTGTCCTTTAAGGTCGTACCATTCTATGATTGGTCGGTTAAAGAGCGGTAAGACTAAAAGCAACACACCTAAGGCCCGTTGGCAAAGTCGTGCTGTCGACTGTACAGAGATGTGACGGCAGTAAGGTGTTCCTCTTAGACATCCAGGATGACAGTGATGCTGCCCATACTCCAAATTTCACATTGTAGTCTTTAATATGTGAATCGTTTGTCAAATTGGTGGCAAGCCTCCATGGATAAGATATTAGAATTTCATGCTATATATATGTTATGTCTTCAAAACATGCACATTGGATCTAAACTTGGTCACTCACTTGACCTCACCTAGCCGGTATAGAGAATCTACAGCGATATACCCTTCGTTTATCTGACGACTTTACATCCACTTCTCTCGTGTTAGACGTCGTAGGTATTGCATCATGTGTGAGGGCAGAAGAAATACTTCTTAAATAAAGTCTGGTCAACAGTGGCTCACGTACTTTTCGATTAAAGGATTCAATAAGAATTCGGAGAGATAGAGACACATGCTGTCGGCTTTTCTTATATTCAACCTCTACTTCCTACTGACTGTAGCCTGGACGAAGTGAAAGATGGATTTTACAGAAAGCTTTCTGAACTTTTTCGTAATGCTAAACACTTAGACTTGGTATTCATGGCACGTGACTTTAATGCTCATATAGGTAGCCTAAATCAGTCTGAAAGACATTTAGGAAGACCTTTTGGTGTTCTTCCTTAGAGAGCGGATAACAGTGATCATCTTCCGAACTATGCTGAGACAATAGATGAACTTTGCACATATTGAGCGACATCGTCTAACAAGGCGACCTCTTACACCTACTCGACGCTATCAGTCACCGTTGGAGTGGCTACATAGGAGTCGGATGGTCTTTTCGCAGCACTTGTTTGGATTCTAATCAAGCTCTAGCACAAGCATGCATTCGCTTGCATCTTACTGGGTGACGGAAAACCACGACAGGGAGACCCACTAGAATTCATTTCAGTAACGAGAAAGCTAAGATTAAATTCCAGTTAATAACTAAGTGATCTACTGGTTAATTATAAAAATGCAACCCACCTAGATGCTGCTTGGCAAGATGTTCCAAACAGCAGTGACATCTACTAGGGATTTAAACCAACGAGTCAAGAAAAATCGGCGACGTCTGTTAAGTTGGCGGACTCCCGTAAACTTATCCCACAAGGCTCCGAAGATGATATAAAGCGATGACAAATTTGATGTTAACTGGCAAGATGTTTACTGAACGATCATGAGCAGCGATAGGCAACAAATGGCACAAAAGTTAGAAAAGACAGTGGTGATAAGTAACACTAGACAACTTTTCTGACTAATAAAATAAACTGTGATTAAAATGTCAAGTGTTAGTTAAACAATTTCCGACAAAGATGAAACATTTATCTACTGTTAGCTTAGAAGTTTAGAACGATGAACTGGTCACTTACTATTTTCAAGCAGCCTGGATGAAAGTCGACTCAGGCTCCTAACTATTACAGAAGTTGAAAAGCCATAGCTAAATCTAAAGCGAGGAAGATCAACAGGTACGAAAAGAATAACTCCTAGGGTGTTTTAAGGATAGCGGCTCGACTTTAGCAATTAGGGCTGACTGATATTTTAGCTAAAGTCTGATTGCTAGACATAATCCCATCTTACTGATACGGATTCAAAAGCCTTGTTTGCCTTTTGCTGAATTACGTCACTTGTAATTAGGCGAGATATCAGTCTCTCAACGAAAGGACGAGTATGCTGTGCAGCAGTCCGCGTTTTCTAGGTGAAACGTGACCGTTAAGAATAGACGGTGCTCATGGGATCACCAGATACGTAATAATGAGGTCACTGGCTGAGTATTAAAGAAAGATACCGGTTCAGTCTATGGGGTTGTAAATTTTTGTCGTCTGTGGCTGGGACATGTATTACGCATGCCTAACCACTGTCTACCTCTACATGCCATGATGACTGATATTAGAGCAGAATAAAAGTGAGCTAAGAGTGGTAAACCAAGACGTTACTAACTGCTAATCTAGGTCGTGCTGGTAGATACAGACTACCTGGTTGGAGTCCATGCGAATGCTGTGAACCAATGGTTGGAGATTCTAGGTAACATGTCTCAAAACCGGTCACAGTGGCAAAAGTATATTCACTCCTTTTCCTCCCTTAAGTCGTAAGTTTAAAATTATTTCATGGCCTTCTTTCTACGAATTAGTTTTTTACCCTTGGACCATATTCTATATGTCTTTTTTGTTTTTATTATTATTGTCATAAAGTATATACTACTTCTAGTGATTTCGTGTTAATCTTGCTATGCTGAGAAGGTACCGATGCACACTTGTGCCAGTTGTGTGTTATTAATACGTACATGAATCCAACGTGATTGTTTCATCAACTCCCACACTGTGTTGTTTGTTTACGATCAATTGCATTAGCATTTTTATATGTATAAACTCATCTCATTTTATCAGTGCACTCGATTTATTTTAAAATACTTATATATCATTTACAAAATGATCCTTACACTTCTTTAGGATAGAAAATGGACGTCAAAGTTTAGAAAAATTGCGTGATGACGATTGTGAGTTAATTCGTCGTCTAAATGTCACCTATATTTGTGACTTCATGTTGGAGTACAGAAAAATAAAATGTTGGGTTCCGTAAGTCATCTTATAATTTTTACTCTTTTTTATCAAGACAACATTGTATCTAACATCCTCATGAAATGTATTTGTCTATAAAGTTCTGTATGTCTCAATATGCAATATATCGTTCTACAACTAGTCACTCATATGATAGTCAGCAAGTTCACAATTTCACCTACATGATCGGTCATCCATCAGTCGCTTTTGTTTTAAAGGAAACCCAGTCATGTTTATGTCCATTGTTTTGTGAATAAGTATGCATTCTCGTCATATAAAATACTAATACTTCCTTCCCACGTAAGTGTCCTAGGTGCGTCGGAGAGTGGGGACAGTTCGCTCTCCTCGAAACGCCCTCATATGGTTACACGTCTAGGACCCTGCCGGGGAAGTCTTAGTCATTTTCTTCTCTGAGGAGGTATTGTTTACTAAGGTGGAGGGACAAAAGCGAAGGTCTGGAGCCTAAATAGAGTCGGTGGGCATGGAGCATCCACCTAGAGAAGTTGAAAAACCCTAATTCGAAACTAACGATGAACACGGGCTCCATAATCCTAAAGGAACGAAAGGCATATGAACCAACCATTGGTCACCGGCTACCATGGGACTGCGTCTCCTGACGATATTCCACTGCCTTATGGATTCGTCTTAAGGTTGGTAGCTCGGGGACTAGTCTTCTAAGATAACCACCTGCTTCGATTTAGGTGGCTGGACAGTATCTCAACCCACACACAACTACAACAATTTTGAATCATTAAAAATGGTCTATTTGTCATATTGCTTACCACTCGAACGATATTTATACTTATGCGGTACTTACTGTCATTTTTACGAAAACGTTTTTATTTTATTTTCCATTTCCTTCCCTCCTGTTCTTGTTTTTTCGCCTGTTTTCACTACTTATTCTATTCACCCAGCATCTCGTCCACAGTGAAAATTTTGTCCTGTCAGTTTGGTCTGAAGTTTTTGTTTGTTGCCTGCGGAACTCTTGAATAGACCAGCTCCACCGAACCCACCAGACATCGAAGCAGCGCCTACAGACCTCCCGATTGATGTTAATCCACCAACGATGGAAGAAATCAAGATAGCCATCAGACAGATCAAAAGTGGGAAAGCAGCAGGACCTGACAATATACCAGACGAAGCACTCAAGTCAGACATAGACATAACGGCGAGGATGCTCCACGTTTTATTCAAGAGGATCTGGGTAGAAGAACAGGTTCCGGCAGACTGGAAGGAAGGATACCTTATCAAGATACCAAAGAAAGGGGATTTGAGCAAATGCGAGAACTACAGAGGGATCACACTGTTGTCAGTACCAGGAAATGTCTTCAACAGAGTGTTGTTGAACAGAATGAAAAACTCAGTGGATGCTCAACTTCGAGATCAACAGGCTGGTTTCCGTAAGGATCGGTCATGCACAGACCAAATTGCAACACTACGCATCATCGTTGAACAATCAATTGAATGGAACTCGTCATTGTACATCAACTTCATCGACTATGAGAAGGCGTTTGACAGCGTAGACAGGAGATCATTATGAAAACTTCTTCGACACTACGGTATACCAGAGAAACTCGTCAACATCATTCAGAATTCTTACGACGGACTACAGTGCAAAATTGTGCATGGAGGACAGCTGACAAATGCATTCTCAGTAAGAACCGGTGTCAGACAAGGCTGTCTGCTCTCGCCCTTCCTCTTCCTCCTAGTGGTCGATTGGATCATGAAAACCTCTACATCTGGGGAGAAGCACGGGATTCAATGGACAAGTAGGATGCAACTTGATGATCTGGACTTCGCGGATGATCTAGCACTTCTATTCCATACACAACAGCAAATGCAAGTGAAGACAACCAAAGTAGCAGCAACCTCAGCATCAATAGGCCTGAACATACATAAGGGAAAGAGCAAGATCCTCAAATTCAACACCGAGAGCACGGACCTAATTGAACTTGATGGTGAAACTCTGGAAGAAGTGGATACGTTTACATACCTGGGGAGCATCATCGATGAACAAGGAGGATCCGATGCAGATGTAAGGGCAAGGATCGGCAAAGCAAGGGCAGCATTCCTACAGTTGAAAAATATATGGGACTCCAAACAACTGTCAACTAACCTCAAAGTTAGACTCTTCAACTCGAACGTCAAGTCAGTTCTTCTGTATGGAGCTGAAACGTGGAGGACTACTGCAAACATCCTCAGGAGAGTACAGGTATTTATCAACAACTGTCTACGTAGAATATTGAATGTCCGTTGGCCGGAAACCATCAGCAACAGCCTACTTTGGAAAAGAACAAATCAGCTTCCAGCTGAAGAGGAAATCAGGAAACGACGTTGGAAATGGATAGGACATACATTGCGGAAATCATCAGACTGTATCACGAGACAAGCACTAACTTGGAATCCTGTTGGAAAACGGAAAAGAGGAAGGCCAAAGAACACCCTGCGTCGAGAACTGGAAGCAGACATTGAGAGGATGAACAGTAACTGGAGACAGCTGGAAAGGATTGCTCAGGACAGAGTTGAATGGAGAATACTGGTGAGCGGCCTATGCTCCTCCGAGAGGGGTAACAGGCGTAAGTAAGTAAGATGTCAAAATCTGATACAGCTTTTCTGAAGCTACATGTGCCATTTAAACTGACCTCCTTCAACGTTCTCATATTGATGCAAATCGGACCGATAGGTTTGGCTGTCTTTAGAAAGCCTTAACAGCGATGTTTGCTGTGTATCTGAGACTTGTATTCAGGACTCTGGCGATATACTATGAATTTGCTCCTTTATCTGTCGATTCAAAGAGTGTATTCCACGTTCACCTATCTGGAGACCCTGTATCATCGGCGTCGGTGTTGCACTCATTAGTTTGTCATAGACGTTTCAGCATTATAGGGGATCTCTGGGTAACTATTATCTCTCTGTAATCAGTTCAGACTATCGGTCACCTTTATCACATTCATTATATTCGTTTTATTCCCACCTTTTTCCGCTTATAATATTTGCCCTTAATTTATAGGTTTTTCACTGATACCTACTTCTGAGATTATGTTGATACGATGTTATTTGTTGTCCTGCACATCTTATTTGTACTATAATCGTATCTTTTCTCAGCTCATATTTTCATCATATCACTTGATTATGAATATATCAGTACTGTGTTTACAATTCGTTTATTTACGCATGCGTTTTACGAAGGTTTGTATAGTTTGAATATTTGTTACAAACTATTATTAGCCAGTCATTAATTTGAAACCATTAAAAAACGTTTTTATTTTACATTCATTGCATTTTTCACTAGGCTTATTGGTAATATCTTTCTTAGTGTCCCCAAAACACCATCAAAATACTTGAGACAGAATTATGGATGTTCATGTACATTTTCTATTTTGTATTCGTTGACTGAATACGATAGGAAAGTAATAGTAAACGATATAGTCGTGCCAAAGTCTCCTTGTTTAATTATCCCATCATTGCTTAATGAATATATCTGTTTATTTTATATATATCCAATTCCTTAGCCTTATTTTTTTCTTCTGATTGAATAGAATTAGCTCTTCGGAAAAGGTGGATCAACAAGGACGCTATAATGATTTTGTAGTTATACCCCTCCCTTATCCTGGTAGTGAATTCTTTCGTATATGGCGTGATTCAGGCTATACAATGCATAATTTGTATTTTGATTGGAATCGGGTAATTATTATATTTAGAAGTTATATAGATATATATAAACCATATTTTACCTAGTTTTCTTAAGTCTAGTAATAACATTATATTGTAACTGAGTTAAACTTGCTGATATGCGTCTTTCTTATGCAGCATGATAGTATCATCTATATTGAAAATTCGTTTATTTGAATAACTACCTAATAAATATGAGTTCCAGTTCATTGTTTCTTCTTTTAAAACCCATTTAAATCACTTTGAAAAACAGTTTAAACCACTTAATGTGTCAAGAATAGTTTATTTATACACAGTTCACTTTATTAATTTGAAAGGAACATGAACAAACATTTGAGCAGAATAAGAACGAATGAATTTTAGTTTGTCTGGTTCTCGTCATCTACTTAAAACTTATTTCAAAATCGGAATCATAAAGTGGTTTAGACATGCTTACAGAAAAGGATCTGATTAAATATTGTTGATGACACTTGACATTAGTGTGATGTAACAAAGAAGTAGGTAAAGTTAAGTGAAGGAATAAAAAATTCCAATCATATAGTGTATGTTGAAGAATATTCTGGAAAATTTGGTTGGTAACAAAAGACTGGTGGACTAGAAGTAAGTGATAAAATGATCAACAAACATTAATGATAAGTAAACATAAAACCAAGAGAGTAATACTTGATTTGTTAGTAATAAAATTATTTGAGTCAAGCTAAAATGAAAATGACGTTGTGACGCAATAGCATAAAAGAGTCAAAAAAAGTTGTAAATGCACGTTTTATAATGCAAAGAGATTTATTACACAGGTAGAAAAAGGCTTACAACCGTCCCCTATTGGACGTACAATTCAGGTTTCTGACGCATGGTAGCTATAGCTTCAGCAAACTTCAGGTGACTGGAGCTTGCATGTTTGCCAGTCACCTTGAAAGATTTCGAAATGTCAACTTGATGTTCTTCTTCCGAGCGACTTATTATTATTAGAGTCCTCAAGGTACTCTGTTCACTTTCAGTCCTTCAGTCTTTTATTGCCAACAACATTTTCCAGAACATTCTTTAACATATACTATATGATTGCTATATATTATTCCCTCACTTAACTTTTTGTTACATCACATTAGTGCCAAGTATCATTAACAATTTTCATCCAGATATCCTTGTGTAAACACGTCAAAACCACTTTATGATTTTGATTTTGAAATAATTTAAGTTGTAAGCAGCTGACGAGGACCAAATGAAACAAAATGGAAATCTTTTTCACAATAATTAGAAAATTGTCACATGAACACCTTGTATTTTTGATTTATTTTGAACAAAAAATATCTATTTCAGTTCTAGAGAAAAAGAAGTGGAGACAAAGGCATGTTGAATATTAGAAAAAACTGACATTGTACACTAGTATCAGCCTCATGAATCATCTGACTTCGTTTCATGACATTTAATTGTATGACCTTTGAAACTATCAGGAATTGATCGATCCTAGAAATACCTCATCATATAAATTCTCGTAAGCTCATTTTAGCGTCTGAGAAGGATTTCTGATATGGAAACCCCTGAAATATGAATTTAGTTTCTGAAACTACTTCTTGATTTAGTTTATTACAGACTATAAGTTTAATCGATATGTTCTTTTTAACTCATTGATTACTTCTATTCTTACAAGTTTTAAACTAAAGAAACCTATTGCGTCATTAAATACATAGATGACAGTTCAGTTAAGAGAATGATTTTAGATGACATCACTTATTAAAGATGTACAAGCTTATCAATAGTTAATTATCATACATATTTCTGCTAAAATAGATATTGCATCATTAAAAGCTATCGGAAGTGTTTTCAAGTGTCAAAATAAGTGCTTTTTTTAACGTGACAATATTTTTCATGTGCATATGATAATAACTGTCTTATATCTTGCTTTTTGGGTTACTGGTTTTTTATGGAATTCTGTCTCGATGTCATCAGTTAAAATTCACCAATCTTTCGTTTCTAATTCTACTTCACATTGTAAATTTTGGACATCTATTTGAAAGAAGATGTCTAAAGTAATTAACTTGCTTTTTATAAACCTTATTCTTTGGTTTATCATAATCAATGAAGAGTTTGTAATAAATGTGTGCTAACTTGAGTTACCATACAACGTAAACACGGTGAGATAAAATTAGCTAGGCTTAAATCAAAGGTGTTGAAGTGATGTAGTGACAATACAAATTATAATGATTAAACGTTGAGCTAACAAATGTAATATCAATCACTAAAACTCACCAATCATCCTTCCCATGCATTTACCCCTCCACGGTCACTCTCGCAGTTCATCAAGCTAAGTTTCCCTTTCTTCAGTGTGGGCAACTGGAAAGTGATAACTGTCCTTATGCCTTTAACAACACCTGGGACTACATTTTTTTCTTATTAAAAACTTCATCATTTTAACTAGGTAGTGTATTTACTTAATGCATGTAAATCTCCAATTTATGCTCCTTGTAAACATATTAATGTGAAAACGCTTCCTAGTATCACAATGAAATTGTCGTTTTGCCCCTTCTACATAGATGTGTGAATTGTCTGCTTAATAAGCCCTAATATCTTTCATATTCTCTGTATTTACCATTTTTGAACATCAATTTGAGTCGCCGATAACAAATGTTCTCGAGGTCGGTGATTTATATTTAAAAAAAATCGTTGAATAAAAGTACGAAATTTCTTTAAGATCTCAAATATCTTTATTTGTTTCAAGCAAGTAAATATACACTAAATCATTATTTGAAAATATTCTTCACTGAATTCAAGGCATAGTACCGTTATAAAATTAATAGTTGAATTACAATCATAATCACACAATTCCTATAAATGTGTTTAACCTTAGTATTATAATTATTGATAATAAGTAGTTTGATTAACGACGAAATAATGTTTTTCAGAGTGGATAAAGACATATGTATACACAAACAAGCCTTCATAATTCATTGTGAATATATTATTTAACTTATGCACTGCGTCAGGCAGTAATCAGGAATGGTCGACATATTCTATCCCGTGAATTAAAATTAATAATTGCATATATAAACTATAAATAAATGTCGAATTTCGTAGTTTATACTTCAAAGTTGATTTGACCTGAATTATATATGTATATATATATATATGGTTCTTTAACATCTATCGGCATTTAATCATCTAATTTATACAATTATTCACTTGTACTACTCATAATCCAAATCAGTTGCATTCTGTATTTTCTTAGTCATTTGTTTAAATTGTTGACAATGGCTTTTACTCTGTATCCTTTCAGTAACTAGAAACTATATATTTCATATCATCAACTTTAAATCTCATGGTATTTGTATCTTCTCTCTTGCGTGATAACTGCTACCAGTGGTTAGAGCCTATTTAGAATTAATTACAGTGGGACTGATGCATGCATTCAGTATCTCAACATAGATTTTAAGTTTCATAACTCATGAATATATACCTTTTCATTTTCTTTATCATTGTCACTACATTATCACTACTCCTTTCCCATTCGTATGGTGAAATATATGTCTTCGTGTTACTTTGCCAAAAACTAAAGTTTTTGCTAAATAATGACCATTGTTACTTTTTGAAAATAAACACGAACTTTATAACTTGCTAGTGTTTTCTCTTTTAATAATAAGAGCAAATGGATAAGTATGGTACTAATTTATTATATGTTGCATTGCCGTTATTATGAAAACATAACACAGGAATCTGTGAATTGCTATGCATGGTGTAATCCTATGTATGTTTTTCACGTTGAGTATAAGTCAAATCTAAAGTAAACGCTAACTTTTCTAATAGGTGGGGGAGAAGAAATAAATATCTGTTAAATTTTTTTAATGTCGACTAGTGGAACTACGTAATATCTACGTTGCAATATAACCGTGTTAGTTACTTATCAAATAACTATACATAGTCACTAAACTACACGACTCAACATTTCAGTGTACGATGTTTGTTGTTGAATAGATCAAGATAGTTGAAAAGAGTAGTAGTATGCTTTGTTTTTATTGACTGTGTATGATGTTGGCTACCATCATGAAATCGACCCGCCTGATTAATTCAGTTCTGCACAAAATCACGACTCCCATCATAATCTACTAATCATAACGTTTCTGACTACATTCCTGACAGACTTGTTATTAGTTAAGACGATTCTATCAATCCCTTCAAATTTTCATCACAACATCTTATTTGGAAATAGTTAATTTCACTATTAAGCTTTCTTATTTTCACATTACTATTTCCACTCTTTTGATAGTCCTTTTTTGATTTTTGATTAACTGTTATATGTTATAGTCAGGAGTTGAGGTACCTGTCAATCCAGACCTTATACCTAGAACTCTTCTATCTAGTTCAATAAAATGGTGCTCGTACAAGGTAAGTTTAATCTTAAGGAGAAGTAATTGTCACCTTTTAAGGTCGTCCATATGATATTTTATTTCCTACACTACCTTGTAAATATGTTAATGGAATATATGCCAGTCTCCATTAATCATTCGTCGGTTCGTTACACTATAAGGTTCACATAAATGCTTTTCAGTCTACCAGTTTGGGTGTTCAGATCACCTGCTACGTTTACCATCTAGTATCTAGCTTCCCAAAAAACGTCAGCGAATTTCCCATATAAATCATCGTTTCCTCAATCCAAGCTGCAGTCAGTGGGCGAAGGATACATAAGCAACAAAGAAGCATCAGCATGTGTTTCTATCTTTCCATTTAGACATAATTGATTGTAGACAGGAGCCTATTCAAGAAGAGTATATTCTGCTCTTAAAGTTATTGCCATACGTAAAACAATAAGATCACAAAAACTTTCTCAGTCTCCAAATAAATGAGGAATAAATTGTGTTGGTTTTCCATACTGGCTAGATAAGGACAGGTTAATGACGACACTAGGAATCCTATATACGTGTTTCGGAGACAACACACATAAGTACCATTAGATTCTACGGCTTCATATACTGATACCTGTTTACATAAGGTTCACACTATTAATGACTTCAACATGAAGTTTAGCCAGACTTGGTATAACATATGTGGATGATGTGGGCAAAACAAGATGAAGATTGAAAATCGAATTAGAAGAAATAGTAATTACAAGGAAGGACTTGATTGTTGACTGGTTTATTTCGAGTAGTTTTGGATGTGTTAGCTCCGCTCTTATCAATGTCCTCACTGCCGTGAAGTAAGGTGAGGTTTACATTTCTAGGGCCAATCTTTTTGAAACTCGTCTCTCTGCGTGTGAAAAAGACAGTCTCTCAGTGTTTGCTTGCATCCATTAAGTCCGGATCGCGTACAGGTAATTACTAGCTGATATCCACTTAAAAGTTCACTCTCACTGTTAATCTATCTTAAGTTGTTCACATTATGAATCTTGTTTAGTTGCAGTATTGGTTACGGGGTAGGAAAGTAAATGGGTAGCTATGTTTTAAACTTATCGTTGGTGATATATAAGACCGATTTGAATAACCTTTCTCATAGCACATTTATTGTTTGTATTGTGCCCTGTTTTGCGTCTCATGTAAGTATTAGTGGGAGCACCATCATATTAAGATGTAGACATCTTGCTAAAGTTTTTCATATAAAATTAAGTGAACATCATTTTGGCTATTACTAGACAACTTCTTTTGACGATTCTTTTTTTGTATTTGAAGTTCAATAAACTTTTGTAATCAAGATATCTTTCTTTTAATATTGACACCAAAATTAGCTTGCAGACCTAAGTGATGTAAATAATAAAGATGTTCCTCGAATTCTTCAATATTGTTTTATCGACGTTTTATCTATGCTATTTGACAGTATTCTGATACAAAATACTATGTATAAATTGCTATGATACATAACTTCAATTTTACCTAACCTATTGGAAAGTTATCACAAACCTAACGAAAATGAAGCCTTTTAACAAATATATATATATAATGTCAATAATTTTTACGTTTTTAGATTCCGTTTGGGCGGTTTTTTTTTATCTAATAGCAAGAAACTGCCTGTAAGTAGTAACGGCTTTATAAATTCTCTCACATTATAATCGATTCTATTATTAACTTAGTACTTATTAGTTAAATATGTTTCAGCCGTAATTTTGTATTGTAGTCTTGGGATATATATACAATCACTGTGAACTATTTGAAGTTACTTCTTGGCTTACTCTACGAAGGTAATCATCATCTTCATAGTAATGTGATTATCCTATCTATGTTTTAACACTTTTCTTGCTATTGGCTTGATTCAACCACTTGTTTTCACGGTTCGAATTTCATTCATTGTGAGTAGGTGTTTAGTTTCATCTATCCTTATCGTAAACTGTAAGGAATAAGGTCCAGTACATAAGTCGGTATTTATTAAATGAGTTGCATTAATTAATTATTAGCTATGCCTGAAATTAATCTTCTTTAGGGATGACATTTAGTTAAATATCCATCTTCTTAAACAATTTAACTATCTATTTACTCCCTTATAAAACAGAATTGAACTTAGCCTAACATTTTATCAGCTAACCAATCACTGAAAATGTGGCATGCGAACTAGAAATTAATGTTAAGTTGTCGGGAGTAGCCGACAGGAAGTGCTGCCTGACCTTGATTGCATCTTAGTCAATACTTATCGTAAAGATATATCTACAATTTTGAGGGGACTCTTGCTCCCTGTAGGATCCGAACTTGTGTCACCCAGCTTAACAATAGAATGTGCTACTCTTATGCTGTTCGTGCAGCGATTGATCTTTCGGACCGAGATATGTATACTCCACCTTTAAGTAGAAGGGCATATGTCATGTTTATCTAGATGTTTATTCTAATCGAATTGTATCGATTAGCTTGTAATAAATCTTTAAACGTATTAAGAGGCGATTTCTAAAGACCCAAAAATATACTTTTTTAGTTCTTAACAACTTTACTTCTTGTCCGTGTTTGAAAAATAATTAGTTGTAATTTAATAACTAAGTAGAAGCTTACGTTTGTATCCTCAACTTCACATTTCGTATGAGAGATTCCAGATTTAAGTAGTTGGAATAGGTTTTGTGTCTGAGATTCAGTGGTACTCTGACCACTTCGATGGATGATATATATATATATATATATATATATATATATATATATTTATTTATTTATTTATTTATTTATATTTATGGAATTATTTTATTACATTATGTCGTCAAAAATTCTAAACTCAAGGGATTTTACTTTAGTTCAGTAGTGAGAATCTTTTCATAATATATTTGTGTTGTTTTAGATATTCTCATGTAATATGAAATGTGAACATGTATTATTCAAATTAAAACTAAACACTTTTTTCGATATGTGAATTCTTTCTATGGATATTCAGTTTCCAAAATCGTTTTCATCATGGACTGACACCAGCTAACAAACATTATAATGTTGGTGCTATTAAAACTTGTTTCATCCTTGTTAAAAAAATTTTCTTAGTCAAATTCATGTCCATATTTACTATCCCTATACAACTATATGAACGAAGCTCGCTATGGTGTTTAGTTGCCAATAAAAAAATCCAGACGTAGATTAAGAGCTTAGTTTATTAAATGTAGTGTCCCTTACAGCTGTAAGAATTTCTTTCTTATCAATAATTTGCTACTGGTCTTACCTTATTATTTCTAACTTGTATGTTTTTAGCTGCTTAAAAATATCCAACAACAGTTTTGTCAGTCTCCTTACCGAAAGATATATAACATAATTTATCTTCGTCTATTTTTAACAACGTTAATTTCATCACAGATTTCCATGAATTATTTTACTATTTATAAACTGATTCCCTCTTTCATAACTGAATTATTATGCGTTAATAAAAAGAAAACCAAGCTGGATCAAATAAAACAGTTTAATTTTTTTCGTAGAAACTGTTTACTTATTTCCTTTCTATCGTATTTGTCCAAATCGATTTATACACAGGTATTTAAGCACAACATTTGCAATGTGTCACTATCCTCACACTTCTGATGTTTACTATAAATATATTATTTGTCTACGTTACATGTGACTTTAGTTGGTAAATCTATGCAGAAATTCCATCTAACACTAAGCCACCTGGGGTGACGAAACTTTTAAGGTAAATGAAGTAGTTATCAAACTGAACAATTTCAAACCCTATGGCCAACATAGGCGATAGATCATTTTGAAGTAACATTCTTGTTTGAAGAAAGAGAAACACATTCTAAACACACTGTTAATGTTACAGTGTTCATGAGACTGCATATTTTCAACGTTTTCACTAAGTAGAACTGTCTTCTGCAACTCTACCGATTAGTGAATTTCCGAGGAGATAATAATTTCTTATAAAATAAACTGCAGAACGTATTATTTCTAGATGGATATCTAAAACAACCGTTTAATCATAGTTAAAAGTACTACAATATTTGATTATAGTACTTTACCATTACTACGAAGATTTTATTTTTTCACGAAATTTCACTATTGATGCCGTCTAACATAACATTCAGTGTTTTGCAACTTTCCACGGTTCACATTCGCTTGCCAAACCCGGAAACACTGGACAAGTGTTTCGTCAGGTTACGGGAATTCTCACCGTTAAGTGTTCACTATCTCGTCAGTTATTTATCTAATGGCCTCAAGGTCTTGAAGCATCAGCTTGGTCGTGCTACCACGGAACCGACAACTGGTGGTTTGTATTTTTATCTCTAGCCGTCATCTCATGAGATAAATTCCACTAGTTATGGCTTCTTGCCTGAACTGTCGGAATTACCTCTCGAAAGTTAGTAGTTTTGAGTAAATAGTTATTATTAATACAAGATAGTTTACAGAGCTTTTGGAATTTTATAGTTTACAGTTTGTAATTTTATGTTAAAATCCTTCACAACCACCCGAGTCACTGGTATATACAAATAAAAGGTAGTTTGCTTACTTGTTGAGTGACTAGTTGAGTTCTTCTACTATAATTCACATTTTCCACTTATTTTTCCATAGGTGCTGGAGGATTATTATTGCATTGCGTTTCTGGATGGGATCGTACACCATTGTTTGTTTGTCTTCTACGTTGTCTACTTTGGGCTGATGATTTAATGCATTGTAGCTTAACGCCTATTCAAATGTTATATCTTACACTTGGTTATGATTGGTTCTTATTTGGTCATAAATTGAAAACACGTATGGAATTGGGTGAAGAAATACTTCGATTCACATTTAACTTTATCAGTGAAATGGCTGATTGTACAGAATTATCTCTTCGTAGCGTGTATGTATACAAGGAATTTTCATTTTGAGCATGTTATCTCGCTGTTTTGTCAGCTTAATTGTAATTGATCGGGTTTTATTTTATTTTTATTTACAGCTACGATATTCATATTACAGATGAATCAAAAAGTTCGGGTAATTTGGATTTGTTTGATTTTTCATAAAATGTAACAATTTAGTCATTTAATCTCTGTTATCACTTAACTGGATTAGTTGTATAAGTATTCATTTTTGTATACATACAGTATTCATCAGTATATTCGTCATATTATTGTTGGATTCGATCTATTAGAATTTTCTGGTAGCAAATATATTTCTATGATAATAGTTAAAATAAATGTCGTCTGATTTTTAGTGCCCCTATTTAACTGTTACTTATGTTTACTCATTACTTCAATGTCGTTATGGTTTTTCAATTTTGTTTTTACAGATTCGGATGATTCTTCATTTATGTAAGTATTTTCTTTTATATATATGTTTATGGCGGTTGTAGCTTCAGACAAGATCATCAGGGGTATCTTTAAATAGAAGTAGGAATTTTGATTCATTTATATTATTAAATCGGTCTTCTCTGTTATTGTTGTCTCTTAATCGTTGGTTTCACTAATAGTATTATCCTCTTACGTTCTTTTGTTGTGTTGATAACTGAAAAAGCGATTGTTTGACACCATCCATATGGTTCGATAAATTAGATCTGCGTTGATGTATCCGTTGAATGTCATGCTCCTTAGAATTCCCCGACATTCTTGAACTTTTCTCTATCCAGAATTTTGATAGTTACCTAGTCGTGTATATGAATAATGTACACTCTATCACAAACATTCAATTTTTTACGAATGCTGACGTATGAAACTTTCATTTACTACAAATATTTCTCAGGGATTATGAATAGTGTTATTGATATTTTATTATTATTTTCATTGCTGTATACATGACACTCCTTCCTAATCTAAATAACTAGCGTCACAAGTAGTAATCCAATATTATGTCTTTAATATGGATCAAAACACATTTCTTATTGAACACAAAAATGAATTAAATTGCTTCATTTACTTAACATAAAATCGAAAAATACATAGTCATATGATAGGCTTAAACATACGCATATATACAATTATAAACTGGAAAATCCTTTGTCATTATCGAAAAATGAATATCAACTATTATGTATATTGCCATTGAAAAGACAGTGACTCAGTAGTTAAGACGTTAAAATTTCAACTACCGCAACTTAGGTTTAAGTCCCGCTTCATCTACTTTAGCTTCGTTATAAATAACAAATAAAGAAGAAACGGTGAACTTCCAAGTCTATTTTACGATTTTATTTTAAACCTACTAAATATTTTGTTTCTATGATCAAGTAAGAAATTAGAAAAAGATGCTTGAGGTGGATAGAATAAACATTGACGAAATCATCAAACTGCGTCACAAAACAAACACTAACTTCGAATCTTCATTGTTAAAAAAAAAGAAGAGTAAAGAACAGATTGAACCGGGAATAGGATTCAGACATTAAAAGAATGAACAGCACTTGTGAACAAGTGAAAAGGAGATCCCAAGACAAAGTTGGTTGGAGAATTATTTATGCATCCACCAATCTTATTTCGCATCGCGAATATCCTTGTCCTATGTTCATATTAATATGATGGTGTTCGTTTGTAGTCTTATAATCAATGTATATAATTGTGTAACTGTTTGAAATGCACGAATCGCGAACTTTGGACCCAGCATGGTTCCCTATGTACTCATTTCTGACTGGAGCTAGAGTTGTCGACCAGCAGAGATAAATATTACTATATGTCCAAGTTAATAACTCATCACATTTGAGCAATCTGGTAGTTTCACCAGATGTCACCCTTAGAATATGGTTGAAATCTGAATAAACGAATTTATTTTTAACAAACAAATTAGTATTACAATTATTTGTTTATAGGAAAGAGAAATTCTTGGAAATGAATTTAGTTTGAATATTTTAGCGAGTACAAAAATAAATAAAAAACCAAAACATTGCTGACTATTCACTCTTTATTGAGTTCCTCTTGAATTGTTTCATTTCTCTCCTCACTAAATTAACTTCTTTTTCCTGTTATCTTACATTATTTATGTATAGTTTCTAATTATCCATGTCTATGTTATTAGATAATATCAAGGCACTCGGTGTAATTAATCACCAGTTAAAGCACTTGACTTTCAAAAATTTAGCCATAAGCTTCAACCTTTTTTCCAACTACCTTAATTTCGGTAGTTGGTTAACATCACTAGCTTTAAGTCTGATATATAAGCATTTTGTTGGAAAGAGGTGAACAAACAAGAAAGTGAAACATAAATAGCTTTTTTATGGTGGATTATAAATATTTTCATTATATAGTTACCAAATAAATAGGATGTTATTTTTATTTATTTAATTCATTAATTAATGGTATACTAAAGAAGTCCTACTCACTGCTTTTTCACTTCAGGAATATTGTTTGAGAGTTTACTTCCTAAGGGGGTTAAGAAACTTTTTTCCCAAATTATTGGTGTACTTGATCTCGAGGATTTTAAGGGGGCGAATGGTGTATAAACTTACTTTGGATACCGACCAGCATGGGACTTCGACTCCTGACTATCCTCCACTTCCTTGTTGACTATGTCAAAGGTTCATTGAGTGGCTTCCTATGAAAACTACCTACTTCACACTTGGTATCTAAATAGTATCTCAGTTCGCACATACATTTCGGTACTCATTCGTAGCAAATTATATGCGTGTAAATATATGTCTCCTTTCACTCGTGAATAATAGTCAATTAGTTTTTCATCTTTGACTTAGTTTTGCACTTTTAGTGCCCTGATTTTGCAAGGTTTTAGTTTCTTATTTGTGGTATGCTGTAGACATGTAATATATATATATATATATATATATATATATATATATATATATATCACGTGGTCGACCTGCTCTTCTTCATGTTCTTGTTTGACGTTAGGGGCAGGTGTAGGAAATTATGTAAACTGATAGCAGTTAGGTCAAGGATATAACACCTGCGTAATGAAGGCATCAGATATGTTTAATGTAGTAAGTAATCATTGATTAACATAATTAATTTTCAGCCACATGATTATTCAGAGTTTGTAGCCAGATGGTCTCGATCGTCGCCAAATATAATGAGTGTTTCGTAGCCCGATTCATTATCTTGCATTTAGTGAATTTGTCTAAAAAGGTAGTATTTATAGCATATGATGATGCATACGTCCTATGGTGAGCTGAATGTGTATGTAGTGCATATAAAATTTAAAGTTTTTTTAATTCATTATTAAGATATTGCCTAGTATGATAGATACATTTCATTATTGGAAGCATCTTTAACAATGTACCAACTTTCATTTATTTATAAAGCAAATATGACTTATTTGTAGATGATGTATTTGATTAATTTAATTTTTTTTTAGAGATTTACGCTCTAGTGATGACTTGCAACCTTTAAGAAAGTCACGATTAAAAGAATTATCTAACTTATTCTTTCAATTTTGGGATGAAGAAACTAAAAAACGTGAAACTCAATTCACAATCAACGAACCACTTGCTTCTAATAAAAATACTCAATTAGCGTCAGATTCTGTGGAGAAATCGACTTTTAACATTAATGATGTAGATGAACTGTCGCAAAGTTACGCTAGTAAAAATATCAACAAACCTTCTGAAAGTCAAAATTCTATTGTTTTCCAAGTGAGTTTAGCTGTATGTATATCATTCATTTTGATTGATGAGCATGCGAATATGGTTTGTACTGCGCTGAAGCTATAGTGCTTTACTAATTTTCGTATTAAACGTGTTTTAATCATTTTTACCTTTCCTCTCCATTATTTTTATTGGTATGACCTTGTTCTACTGACATCGTTGATGCTTCCTAGGGACATTCAATATGTAGTTGTGCTGCTACCTTGGTGGTGGCTTCTATCGTGATGAACAATCGAGCTATATGCTGAACAATAGTTCCTCAAGGCTATCCAGGCAGGTCGGTGAGAGGGTAATAAAGCGCGATCCGGTCTGAGGCGGCTCTACTGCCACTGCTTGACTCAAATTTTCCCTCGGACAACCAGCATAACAGCGATGCTGCCTTCCCACAAGGAGGGGTGGGGTTAGAAAAGGTTGACCCTAAAAATGCACACCTCGCCTTATCCTACGGATTTCCGTCTCCGGCGATAAGGTCTTCAACAAGTACGGAGCTAACACTAAAACTACTCACCAAAAGGTCGTGTGTGACCGGCCTCAAGCAGTTGTCCCTTGGGCACTGCGGTCACGCTCTAATCCAATTTCCTTTTCAGGTACCTCCAGAAGAACCCTTCCACGGTGTGGGCAACCGGGAAGTGATAACTGCCCTCATACTTCTGACAGCACTCAAGACCACCGTATTCAAAATCATTTACTCTCTTCAAACCCTATCATTGCTCCTACATTAACTATCAACTCTGAACTTCCTCTTCTAACTTTCTCTTCAAGTATCACCACGTCCGACGACTCTAACACTCGAAGTAATGTCCCAGGTCTACTGAAACCCCGCTCCAAACTACACATTGGAGCTTTCAACGTACGCACCCTATGTCAAATCGGTCAGCAGGCCTCCTTAGCTAAAACCCTGGAATCTCGTATGATTGATGTGTGCTGTGTCTCCGAAACACGCATACAAGATCCTAGCGTGGTCATTCACTTGACCTCACCTTGCCAAAACGGCGATGCGACAAGATACACCCTCCGTTTATCTGGCGATTCGATAGCCAGCTCTCGTGGACTGGCGGGTGTGGGCATAGCGCTAAGCATGAGAGCAGAACAAGCACTATTAGAATGGATCCCTGTTAATAGTCGCCTATGTGCTGTTCGACTAAACGGCTCTGTAAGGACTCGGAGGAATAGGGACACTCGTCGTGAGCAGTGGTGGGCAACGAAAGCAAAAGAGATGGAAAAGGCAGCGGCTTTAGGCAACACTAGGCAGCTTTATAGACTAATCAGGGAAACCGGAATTAAGAAGTCAAGGATAAGTGAAACTATCTCCGAGAAAGATGATACTGTAATCTGCTCTCAACCCAGACGTTTAGAACGATGGGCCGAACACTTCAAGGAACAGTTTAGCTGGCCTTCAGCTACTCTACAATTACCCAGCATTTCCACTCAAGCTAAATGGAACATTGAAGTAGGCCCCCCGACATTAGCTGAAGTTCAAAAAGCTATATCTAACCTGAAACGAGGAAGAGAAGCTGGTCCAGATGGGCTAACCCCAGAGGTTTTCAAAGATGGTGGTCCAGTCTTGGCGATTAGGTTGACTAGTATTTTAGCTAAAGTCTGGGAACTAGATAAAATTCCATCCGAATGGTCTAAATCACTAATAGTCCCAATATATAAGAAAGGACCAAAATCATCTTGTGATAACCATAGAGGGATTAGTTTGACTAATATAGCATCTAAAATACTAGCCTCAATAATTATCGGACGTTTAACAAAGACTCGTGAACTACAAACACGAGAAAACCAGGCTGGCTTCAGACCTGGTCGTGGTTGCATCGACCACATATTCACCATTCGTCAGGTTTTAGAACACAGGCACGCCTACCGGCGTCCTACAATGGTGGTTTTCCTCGACTTAAAGGCAGCATTCGACTCAGTTGACCGTGAGGTTCTGTGGCAGTGTCTGTCATTAAAAGGTGTACCTCAGAAGTACATAAACCTTGTGAAGGCTCTTTACTCGAACACTACCAGTCGAGTCAGAGCTTATGGCGAACTGTCATCTGACTTTGCGACCTCAAGTGGTGTCCGTCAAGGCTGCCCACTATCTCCGTTTTTGTTTAATTTTATCATAGACGTGCTACTAGAAGTAACGCTTTCTTCGGCTGAATTTTCTGGGATTGATCTCCTTCCAGGAGGTCCACTTATCGACTTAGAATACGCAGACGACATAGTCCTGTTTGGTGAAGACACTGATAAGATGCAGAGTCTTCTGGTCGCACTGAGCAACAATGCCAGGATGTTTGGGATGCGTTTCTCCCCCTCTAAGTGTAAATTGTTACTTCAGGACTGGCCTGCGTCAACCCCTAAACTAAGGATAGGGAGTGAAGAAGTTGAATGCGTTGATAACTTCACTTATCTTGGAAGTCTGATCAGCCCTAATGGGTTGGTGTCTGAGGAAATTTCTGCACGAATTCGAAAGGCTCGTTTGGCTTTTGCCAACTTACGTCATCTATGGCGTAGGCGTGATATTCGTCTATCAACTAAAGGACGAGTATATTGCACAGCAGTTCGTCCTGTTCTACTTTACGGCTGTGAAACATGGCCATTAAGGGTAGAAGACACTCGTAGGTTACTAACATTTGATCACAGATGTCTTAGAAATATATCTCGTACCTGCTGGGATCTCCGGATAACTAATAATGAGGTTAGACGAAGGGTATTAGGGAATAATGGTAAATCTGTTGATGAGGTTATGAAACTTCATCGACTGAGATGGTTGGGGCATGTGTTACGTATGTCCGAATACCGGTTACCACGTCGCTCAATGATGACTAGTATTGGGGTGGGTTGGAAAAGGGTTAGGGGCGGCCAAACCAAAACGTGGCATCAGTCGTTGAAGTCACTAACTTCTAGTCTGAGCCACATTGGTAGATGTCGACTACCTGGTTGGGGTCCGCGTGACTGCCGTACCCAGTGGTTGGAGACTCTTGGTTACATGGCTCAGAATCGATCACAATGGCGTAGGTGTATACATTCTTTGTCTTCACGTACACCTTGAGACTAAAATTACTCTACCTTTCTTTCTACAAACTAATTTTTTTTCTCTCTCTCTCTCTACATATTATATCCTTATATGCAATCTTCCTTTTATATATTACTACCATTAAAGTAACTGATTCTATGAATTCGGTGATCATCTTGCTATGCTGTTGAGGTGTGGCAACTTGGACCGATGCACTTATGTGCCTGGTCCTACGTTGTATCTGTCTGTCTGTACTATTATCCTGTGGTGTTATCATCGTCTTCCTTATAATGTATAGTATGATAATCAATTGGTGTTGATAGCTGTTTATCGGCTGCAATTTTCAGCAGGCTATCTACCGCACGTGCTTTCTTGGCTTATCTGGCTTGATAAAGTTTTTATGCGCTACACGTTAAGATACCTCTACTCGCGATTTCTTGACTCAAATTAACCCCATTTTTTTTGTTTTAATAGATTTTCGACTTCCCTAGAATAAATTGATATATTTTATATTAGTGAAAATATTTATAACTGCTTCGTCGTTGAATCTATTGGATTTAATGGGTTAACCTATTTACCTGAGTATAAAATTATCTATTTCGGATTATAATTTAATATCACTTTTTTTCTTTAATTCAATTATCATTTAATGTCTTTCTCTTTCAGAAACAAAATTTCAAAATCTGATGTTTTTGGTAAATTATGGTATCATACTAAAGGTGTCTTAAAAAATATGACGAATCATAAGTTGTTCATCTATTAATTTAAACTAGTCATCATCAGCAATGTAGAACCGGGTATATACGCCTATAGGTTCAAGTTGCCATACCACATTAGCACTACGAGATTATAAAGGTAACACAATAACAGAATACAAGAGAGGAGAGTAAAGTAAAGGTATGCAGAAAAGAATAATAGAATATAAGATCTAGATGAAGTTAAAAAGTGAATACACCTGTGCCACTGTGACCGATTCTGGGTTATGTCTCCAGCCATTTATTGCGACTATCACGCGGACCTCAACTAGGTAGTCTGCATCTACCAACATGGCTTAGACTAACAGTCAAGGACTTTATGGACTGATGTCATGTTTTTGTTTGACCGCCCCTACCCTTCTTCCATCCTCCTTCAACCCTAGCCAACATCGCGCGACGAGGCAGGAGGTGGTCGGGCATGCACAACACATTTCCCAACCATCTCATTTGATGAAGGTTAATGACCTGTTCGACTGATTTACCATATTTTCCAAGAACCTTTTGTCTAACCTCAATATTACTTGTTCGACTGTTCCATGATATAAGAGAGATGCTATGAAGATTTCTATGGTCACACACCTTAAGTCGACGCATATCTTGGGTTTTCATGGCCCACGTTTTGCAGCCATATGTTAGGACGGCGCGGACTGCTGTGTAGTACACCCGACCTTTAGTTGAGAGACGGATATCTCGCCTGCTCAACAAGTGGCGTAAATTGGCGAATGCCAATCGGGCTTTCTGAATCCGTGCTGAGATTTCGTCAGACACCGACACACCAGGGGTGATGGGATTTCTGTGATAAATTAAGCAGTCAACGTATTCAATTAATTCACTCTTTATAACTAATCTACGTGAAGCAAACCAGTACTGGAGTAACATTTTGCATTTAGAAGGAGTGAAGCGCTTCCCGAATATGCTTGCATTGTTACTCAAGGTGCTCAGGAGGCTTTGCATATTATCAGCGTATTCACCGAATACGACTATGTCGTCTGCGTATTCTAAGTTGACGGGAGGATCTCCTGGTGGGAGATTAATTCCTGAGACGTTAGAAGTGAGTGAGACTTCTGAGAGTACATCTATGACGAAGTTAAATAGAAATGGGGATAAGGAGCAACCTTGCCGAAACCCCACTTGAGGATGATATTTCTCGTGAAAATTCGCCATAGTCTATGACTTGACCGTTGGTGACCGAGTATAATGCCTTTTTAAGGTTTATGTAGTTTTGAGGTACACCTTTTAATGACAAACATTGCCACAAGACATCACGGTCTATGGAGTCGAAAGCGGCTTTCAAGTCAAGGAATACAACTATAGTCGGACGTTGATGCCTATGTCTATGTTCGAGAGTCTGACGTGGGGGGGGGGGAATATTTGATTAATGCAACCACAGTCCAGGTCTGAAACCAGCTTGGTTTTCCCGAGTGTACTGTTCCCTAAGTGTTGGATAAACGCCGAACGATTATAGAAGATAATATTTTATATACTATATTAGTTAAACTGATTCCTCTCTCCTAATAGTAGTCATATGATAATTTAAATTAAACATGTTTAGGATTGGATGTTTGTTAAAACTAATCAAATTCCAATGTAGTTTTCATCACAGACAGACTTAAGTTGTACTTCACTTGATGATTAGGAAACATCATACATGTATTTTGCACTAAGAAGACTCTAGATGAGAACACATGTTTTCACATAATCGAACCCATGACCTTCAGGTCTCTTAGTGAGCTGAATACGTCTAAGGTAATTTAACTGAAATCCATTGGTCGATATTTCCAACTGAAGCTACTTTCGCTACACTACTTGATCAGCTGCTGTCAGTAACTTCTATCCGATTTTTGTGATATGGTTGAATCCCACCTTGATCACCACGGCTTATTACTAGAAATTTAACAGTAATTATTTGCAGCATTTTTCATTTAGTTACCTTTTTCTATATGTTGTTTGGTTTTTCATGTGGGTAGTTTAGAAATAACTCTTTTTAATGATATTTGGCACTAAGCGATTATTTGTTCCATGTACACTTCACTGTTTCGATCTGCAATGATTAGTTTTCATGATCATTTATTCATAATGTCAAATTGTTTAATTCATTATCTCTTTACATTACTGACTTCACAATTATGTAACAAACCAATCTGGAATTCATGTTTTCCTATGTAGATCAGGATTTTAGGTCTCACATTATAGATTGACTTTAAGTTAGTCTTTGACGGGAAACTTCCAACTCAACAATCTCTACAATACATTATAGTAACAAGGCTTTTGTTGCTAATATGTTTTCAAGTCTTTACTATTCGAAATATGTCTAAGCATATTTTTTTGATGGGATCACATCTAGATTTTTCTATTTGTCAATCTTTAATAACACCTTTTTGACTCTCAAGTTTACTAAATTGTATTGTTTCTCCAGAAACATTTAGTTTTTTATTGTTGTATATTCATTTATGTTCAACTCTAGCCGCCTACTATATAACCCAGGTAACCTTGAACCCATCATTTAGCAGTTGAGTCTCCTTTTATTTTTCACTCAGAAATTCTCTACCTCTTCGATTCTCACCTTTCCATGTTTTGTTAAAATGTGTGCGTACACATATGAGTGATTGTTCTAGATAGTAATGATTTTTCTAAACACAAAATCTGTTTAAATAATATCTGTAATAATCCAGCATGTGATAATATAATTATCATCTATGATGATATACGCTTTGGATTATCTTTTGATTATTTTATGCATGCTAAATGACATGAATCGACATTTTTCTTAAAGATTCTCTTGCTTGTAATCTAAAATGTTTATAATGAATCAGAAAGGAAATCATTGATATCGACTGATGAACAATGCAATGGATAACTACAATGTAGTCGAAAGCTAAGGAGTTTTTTTGTAATATCTATTAATTACTGTAGATGAATATTACATAGGACAGCCATTCTAGTCTGGTTTTGTGTTAAGTACTTGTCAGAAAAATGATTGTATTCGATATGGAATTTGAAAATCCATAAAACAGTTCATAAAACATTTTGATGGACCTTGTAATTTTCCCACGTCTGTTTGTTATAGTGTTCTGTTTTTCAGTGCAGTAATAATAGTGATGCTTGAATGTTAATCATTTGTAAAGTGGTGTAGTACATAGCAGTACTGTGAGCTATTTTGTTAGACTTGTGGTTATTGCTTCCTTTAGACAGTAACAGTTTTATGGGATTTAACTGAAAACAACGATTCGCCATTTTTTCTGACTAGTTTATGATCAAAGATGAGAAATAATAATTCTGTTGAGTTGTAACACCACAAATATTTAAGTGATAAGTTGAAATTTATATATCTTTAAGCAAAAATTTTATGCTACTAAACTGCATGCAACCAGATTGTTAAACTTATCCTATGGAAGTACTTAACAGTGTTATGATATAAATGATTGTATTATCAAACTATTAATGCTTTTATACAGTTTATCTTCTTACCTAAAAATTTGATCATCTTATATCGAAGTTTCAACTTCATTGAATAATTATTATTATATGATTGAAATGCCTCCACTTCTCTCAAATATGTATTTGCTTCTTTCCAAGTCTTTACATTAAAAGCTGTAATAAGTTCAGGTAATGAATTGTCTTTTTTTCAGCATATGTATATAAAATTAGTTTGCATGTGCATTTAATTGTAATGTTTTACATTACTCCTTGTTTATAATTAGCATATTCTAATATTTACAAAATATTATTATTATTATTATTATCTGGTAATTTGATTGAATTGATTGATTTCATTATTAAATTAATATTGTCTTGTTTATCTTTCCTGTTGAAAATCTGCATTTTGTTTATAAAGAAAATTAGTGACATTTATTGAAGGATCACGAATAACTATAAAATAATCAACTACTATTTGATTTTATATTATCATTCCTCATCGATGTCAGCTAAGGTTATTAGCAACATTTTCAATGTTCAATATGTTTTGCATATTGGAATGAAATTTTCACTGAAGATTGAATTTCATGCTCTGTTTTTCATCCATCATATCGGATCCACCACATCGGTGTATTCATTGAGATCACTTACAGATAACTCCAAACGTTTGAAATGAAATCTCTTCTAAAATTATACACATATCGAATATTGAATCCGTAGTGGATAATTCCAGTCTTTCTCTTTATTTTATCTGCCAGTTATTTGATTAACGAAACATTCTATATTAATGATTAAAAACTACCATACATGATAATCTCCATAAGTGCCTTGACAACCTTTTACACTTTAATTCTATTCAATTTTTTTCAGATATCAAATGCTTTAAATTCAGCTGTATCAGCGGTTACCTTCAAATTTTGTCAACCCATTATTATCATCATCATCACATTCATCAAAAGCAGCGAATGAAGGTAAAAGTATCAAAGAACCTGTCACATAAAGCCTTTGTTTTTTTTTTTCAATTTCTCGTTGTAACACTGATATACTATGTTGTTGTTCATTTTTCGTTTGTGGTACAGTCTCCTAATCGCCAGTAAAACAATATTACAAAAAGAGTAGTAAATGAAAACAGTATCTTTTTTTTCATCTAATTTCATCAAAATCAAAAGAATAATTGTAATCAATGCATAAAATATTATATTCATGCTATTATATTACTTTCATCGAATTAAAGATAGTTTAATCTCATTTTTTGTTCACTAAATATTGTAGTTTTCCTTTCTTTACTTTCAGATAATATCATTTGTTAACGTTACAAAATATTCATTCCATGCAGTTTTTTTAATGAAGATTTTCACTACTACTTATTTTTTTTTTTTTTTCGATTTAATTAAGCATATATTTTCTATTAGTAAATAAAATGTACTTATCATTATTATTGTTGTGAATTTATCAATGATATTTATCTCTTCCTTAACTTCACATTCCATTATTGATGTTATTATACTTAATTAAGAAACTGATTGATTGTATCATTAGTTAAGTTATAGTAAACCTAGATGCCATGAATCGATATTTCTTTGCACATAAGTCTTCATTTTAATGTACTTTGAATGTTTTGTGATTGTAGATATATTCAACTACTTGTAATGAAATTATGTTAGAGATAGTCGGCTTGACTGACGTTGAAATCCAAGCTTGAGATGAGTCAAATATCAAAATCAATCCAACTAAGAAGATATAAAATGTATAGAGATTATCTATAAGAAATGTGCTGTATTACCGAATTGTGTTATTAAGGTAGAAATATTGTAAATTTAGTTATCCCGCCAGTGTAACACCAGAATATCAATGTAAATAACATAAATGCGATTATTTCGCTCAAACCTCTTCGAAAACGTACTACATTTCTACTTAAGGAGTCCGAAGGACTGCTACAAAACAAGATATTTACTTATGCTGTCTCCTTAGTTCATAGATCTTCTACATAAGGAACGAATCTCTTACACTTACCAAGGGACTGTTACTTGAATAAAGATGCTGATGACAAATCCTTTAAAAATAACTACTTTGGTCAGTTCTGACTAACAGTCGCCATTACAATTTCGAATGATAGCTTTCTACGTCGTTTATTCATTTATTTATTCGGACAGAATATGGTACGAACAGGCACCAAAAATGTATAAACGTCACACAGAAACAATATTGTGAATAATAAAAAATGGAAGCTAGTCATAGTCAAAATGATTAAATTTAGTATGAGAACACAGAAATTATAAAGTAAGAGATTCATTTCAAACAGAAGTACAGTCAGAGAAGACTTCATTGCATTGAGAAAAATCGTCACTTTTTGATTAATTTAATACAATACTGAAGCAAGATCGCCATTAGCCTTTATTCTGGGTTATATCTTATAAAGTCTCAAGCCTCTGAGTTGTATCATTTTTATGACCTCAACCAAAAAGTCATGATAGACTGACAAAGATTAGTCTTACTCAGCTTTTATTCTACAGCGCCATGTCATAAACTGACCACCTTCAACTTTCTAAACTAGTTCCAACGTCGGCAAATATTGCACGATATGGAAACCACAGGGACGATATTCGAAAAATGCCACCGCAACAGAGTTATCGGTGCAAGATAGTGATACCAATGGAGTTTTCATCACTGTGCCCGAATATATATTTCCTAAAAGCTATCGTCCTTGCCTTCTTCCGCCTAATGACCTTGAACTGTACTGAAAAGCCCTTAAAGTGTGCATCTTCAAGCTTGTGGATCATGGTACCTCCCCAATTTAGCGAGACAGAGACACTAAATGTGAAGGGCAACTCATTGGAACAGGAAGAATACTTTATTTGGTTAAATTACAGAAAGTTATGACTGATATACACACTGCCTTTAATCACATACTACTCGTCTCTTTGTATTTTGATGGAACCGTCTAATCTAACAACAATTAAGTAACTGTTAGTGTAGAATCTACTTAATTATTGCTCTCTCTCTCTCTCTGCTCTAGAACTTAGTAGGGCATCGGCACCAGCGGAACTGGACGCCGGAGGTGTAGGGTCCTTAATTCGCGAGTTTGAAACACTTCGAAGATAAATGAGATGAAACAGAGCAGAAAAAAACGAATGCGAAACGAATATATTTGTTTTATAATTGGGTGTGGAGATTTTTCAAGTGTTTATTTAGATCAATCCATGATATCGAATTCATATTTGTTTAAATTTGATTGCATTTAACTTATGCATTGGGGAGGAAGTATAATGAAGTAAATCATAATCTCTATGTGTGTGGACTTGAATATAACCGGGATGCCCGAACCAAAGCAGATGATTCTCTTGAGAGGCCGCTACCTCAGCCTTTGACCTCACAGTCAATCCACTCGGTAGTCTAACATCGTTAGGAAACGTCAACCCATCTATTTAGGATCCTAGAGCCTAACCAATCAATGCCTGTTACACCACGTGGAACATAGGCCACCGACCGGTATTCTCCAACCAACTTTGTCCTGAGCTTTCCTTTCCAGCCCTTCATTCTTTTCATGTCTGTCTCCGAATTCCCGAATGCAATGTGTTATTGGGTCTTCCTCTTCCTCTTTGGCTTTCAGAATTCCATGCTAACGCTTGCCTTCTGACACAGTTTGGTGATTTTCTCAACGAGTGTTCCTATCCACTTACTGTCTTTTTCTAATTTCTTCTTCAGCTGGAAGTTGATTTGTTCACTGCAATAGGTAGTTGTTGTCGATGGTATTGGGCCAACGGATCCGAAGTATCCTACACAGACAGTTGCTGATAAATACTTGTATCTTTTGAATGATAGTTCTCCAAGTCTCAGCTCCATACAACAGAACTGTCTTCACATTTGTATTGAAAATGTTGACTGACAGTTGGTTTGAGTTCCAGATATCCTTCAGTTGTAAAAATGTCGCTCTTACCTTTCCAATTCGCTCCTTCACATATGCATCAGAACCTCCTTGTTTATCGATGATGCTGCCCAAGTATGTAAAGGATTCTACATCTTCCAGGATTTCCCCGTCAAGTGGAATTAGGTTAGTGTTCGTTGTTTTGTATCGGATGATCTTGCTTTTCCCTTTGTGTATCTTGAGGACTACTGCTGCTGCTACCTTGTCCGTCTTTATCTGCATTTGTTGCTGTGTGTGTGATAGGAAAGCTAAATCATCCCCAAAGTCTAAGTCATCTAGTTGCATCGATGTTGTCCACTGTATTCCGAGATTGCCTTGAGATGTTATGGTCTTCATGATCCAGTCAACCACCAGCAGGAAGAGGAAGGGGCAACAGTAAGCAGCCTTGTCTAACACCGGTCTTCACTTAGAATTAATCTGTGAGCCGACCTCCATGCACAATTTTATAGTGTAGTCCGTCGTAAGAATTCCGTATGATGTTGACTATCTTTTAGGATATGCCATTATGTCGAAGGAGGCTCCATAATGTTCTCCTATACACGCTGTCGAATGCTTTTTTGTAGTCGATGAAGTTAATGTAAAGTGGTGAATTCCATTGAGTTGATTGATCAACAATGAACCGTAGAGTAGCGATTTGGTCGAGACACGATCGGTCCTTACGGAACCCGTCCATTCTAGAGCCTTAGTAAACCATTAATTTTTAATTAGGGTCTCCCAATTCTCTTAGATGAACCGTCTATATCTACCAATTAGGTTTAATCACTAGACGTTCGCCCTGATCTCTTCATTTGTGCAGACAACACCCCTGGCGCAGGAAGGGAGTACGACTACCCTGGAAGAAACTATAAGTCGTGGCCTTATGATACTATTTCCGGAAGAAGACCAAACTCATTCTCGGTCATATCATGCCATTTTTAAAAATACTCTACTCAATTAAGATCACATGTTTGAGTAATTCATATTTAAAAACGCGATAAAACTGATAAGATCTCTTAAGGTTAAAGTACACAGAAGTTTGGATAACGTTGTGGTGGTCACGTGAATAATACTAGGTGTAAACATTAATACATTTCATAGCACGACTGCTGTTCACAATTCTCAACGTCTGAAATAAAATTTTCAAAAAATATATTTCGCAAGTGTTAGATTTCCTAACTCAGATTTTCCTTTGTTCTTCTAGTTGCCCTAATCTCTTGATGGACGCTTCTTAAGTTATTTATCATTTGAATGTCTTGTGTAGAGAATTTATTGAACAGTCTCAGAATGTGTTTACTATATGACTCTATGCCTAAAATTAGTCCAGTCATTTATTATACTTGAAGAATTCACTATGATAATTAAACCTCTTTGATTTAAGTATCCGTACAATAGTTTAACGTAGTAGGTTGTCTACTTAACTATTTAATTTACTAATTTGTAGCTTCTTAGAACATAATATACAATGAAACTGAAGGTATTGCATACTTCAGTTTTAGATGGAAAAAAAATGACACAATATAATTACTTGGTATGTGACGCATCAGTTACCGTTTACTGTCCCTAGTCTTGCATTAACCTGCAACTTTAGATTAATCCTAGGCAGTCAAAAATACTTCCTTCACGTAACTAAAAATAATAAAACCACCTAAACTACGTTATACAACTGTTTGTTTTACTAACTGTATTCTAATAAACATAACTTTTTGTCGTCTATATTTACCTTATTTGAAACTGGATCTAAAATTTGTCTTCCTTTTGTTCAATTAGTATTGTAAACAATGTATTATCTAATACAAATGTCCATCAAATCATGCTCCTATAACTAAGATAAGTAAATGAAGAATATTAATTAACTAAATCAATGGAGTTGCAATTGAGATTCTAATAGTAGCATAGAACTAAAATATAAAAATGCCATTCTAAATGATACAGTTTGGAGAATAGAAATCGTATAATCGTACTAGACATAAAATAAGAATGTTTTAATGCAGTTAGTCTTCAACAACTTTATTTATATAAAACTGTGAAATACGATTGCTTTTCCTAACATTAACAAGCAATTTCCTCTCAGGATATCACATCTTGGTTTGTACACACACTCGACTCTTGCTGTTACTTTATTGTCAAAATCGTACTACCGACTGTATATAAGCGTGACGGTGTTTTCTTCAGACAACCATTATGAGAACAATGCTATTTTCTTACAAATGCAAGGTGGGGTTAGAGGTCGGCCTTAAAAATACTCACTTCACAGAATTCTGTCTCCGGAAGTAAGGTCTTAACAAGTATCAAAAAGCCACAGATAAAGAGGTTGTGAGTCGGGCCTCAAGCAGTTGTCCTTTGGTCACTGAAGTCACACTCTTGAGTCGTCATGACCGCCTCTAACCCAGCTTCTTTTTCAGTTACCTCGAGAACCCTTCTAGAGTGTGGGCAATTAAGAAGTGGATGACCACTATCACATTTCTGATGCCACTGGAAATCACTCTGCTTTTAATAATTTCTCTACTTTCACTCCCAACCCCCATATTTATCCCACTCATCACGCACATGATACTAGTGATTCGATTCCACATAGCGTTATTACAGGTTTCCGGAAGCCATGCCCAAAACTATATGTTAGATGGAGCTTTTAATGTGCACACCGTGTCAAATTGGCCAACAGGCCTCATTAACAAAAACACACTTGAATTTCTAGCCACTGATGCATGTTGTCTCCGAAACATGCATACAGAACCCTAGAGTGGTTATTCAGTTGACGTTACCTAATCCGTACAGAAAACCAGCGCGATTCACTCTTTTTTTGTCTGGGGACCAAACAGAAAGTCCTCATGATCCTGCTGGTGTATATATAGCATCAAGCTTGCAGGCAGAACACGCACTCCTTCGATGGACATCTGTTGACAGTCGCCTATGTACTGTGTCCAAATGGTGCAGTAAAAACTCGGAAAGATAAGGACATACTAATGCTTTTCCATCGTTTTTGCCTATACCTTTCCAACTGACAGTAGCTCGGATGGGAATGAAAGATAAATTCTACAGGGAGTTTTCTGAGATGCTTCAGAAAACTAAACACTTGAACACAGTAAGCACAGCAGAGAGTATCTAACGCCCAAGTTGGTAGGCTGAAAAATACTGAGGCGGGTATTTTAGCGTACCAACCGGACAACGGAGACCGTCTTCTACAACGATGTTCAGATTACATTTTATTGTTAGTAAGCACAGACTTCAAGCATAAGGAGAGATATAGTGTAACATAGTGGCTTCAAATATCAACACGACGATACTCACAAATATATCACATCGACTTTAGCTATCGGTGGAGGCTTCGTAACGGACTACCTGTCCTATTCTAACAGCATATATTTGAACTTTGACTATACCCTAGTGACAACACGTAACTCCATGCGTTTCCTGGGCACAGAAAGGTTACAAATGTAGAACCCAATGGATGCTGGCTTGTGGAAAAAGAGTGCGTTCAAAGGATCAGCTTAACACTTCATCGACTGAGTTCAACAGGTTAGTCCCAAAGAAGCTTGGAACTATTTTGAAACAGCTCATGTCTGTCATTTGTCAGGGATGCTCCTTATCCCTTTCTTTATTTCATTTCATCATAGATATCCTCCTAGAGGTTTCATTTTCTTCATCCAACTTCTCAGGAAATAATCTTTTTGGGGAACTCAATTCCCCAAAACTATAATTATTCAGAAATCAAACATGACTTAGTAGTGATTTATTCTTGAAAAATAATCTTCACCTTAATTTAAGCATTACTTCAACGTAAACTCTATACCAATTAACCGATATTAATTAATTCAATGTTGATTCTGTAATTAAATCGTATTATAACCACTAATCTAAAATACACTCACAGTTGATGATATTATTAAACTTAAATAGGTGTGATTTCATTAATGTATGAACGAATAAGCTTAAATAAAGAATGACCAATGATCTTTATTACTGATTAACTGGCATTAATTTCGTGCCTCGTTTACCGATCAGCCACAATACAAAATTATCACATCAGAGGATCTAACAGTTAAGCGCTCTACAAGGTTATATCAGTGACTGAAGCCCACTTGTTGACTTAGGATACACAGACAATATATTCCTCATTCAGTGAAGACTCTGACAATACGCAGTCTTCTAAGCAATAATGTAAGCATATCGGGGAATGCGTTTATCTCCTTCCAAATACGAAATGTCACTTAAGAACTGATCCGTATCACCACTTACAATGATTATAGGGAGTAAAGTAGTCGAATGCGTTGACCACTTCACTTAACTCGGAAGTCTCATCAGCCATGATGAGTAAGTGTCTTATGAAATTTCAACGCAGATTCAGAAAGCTGGTTTGGGTTTTACCAACTTGCCTCACTTGTGGCATCGGCATAATATCTGTCTCCCGTGAAAGGCTTACTGTACTGTGTAGCGATTCGCCATACTTTAATTAATGGATTCAAAACACGGGTTATGAAAATAAAAGTCAAGCGTAGACTCATAGAAGTCTTCAATATATCGCCTGTACATCATGTCATGACTGAGTTAGCAATGGTGATGCTAAACATGTAGTACTAGGAAGAAGTGAAAAACCAGTCTATGAGATTGTAAGCTTCATTGACTGACGTGATTGGGACATGCGCTGCATTTTCCCAACTACACTCTACCTCGTCACACGAAGATGGCTGATGTAGGAGTCTTGGACTGTTGGTTTAAGCAATGTTGGTAAATGCAGACTATCTGGTTGCGGTCCGCGTGATAACCGTGATCGGTAACTGGAAACTTGGAGTGGCATGGCTTGCAGTGACGCGAGTGTATTCACTTGTTATCTTCTACATCTTCAGTTTCATTATGTTTTCAAACACCTAAGCTTTATTTCCGTTGTTGCACTCGATTGTCGTGCCATTCTTGTAAATTTTATTTCGTCGAGGTAATGTAGTGCGATAACTTGGACCTATGCGCACATGCTCCAGGTTCTACGTTGTTCATGACTAATTGACGATGATGCATACAGCCTTTCAGTTGATAAAAGCTTCAAACAACACTGACTGGTTTACTTTCTGCAGTTAGTAGCTTACATATAACCAAAAGCAGTTCTAAAGTACACGAACTATGTCTCCAAGATGGTATATATAAATTTCTAACCCGATTTATATTTTAACTTATGAAAAAAACCCAATAATAAACTCAATGAAGTAAGTTCGTTTATTACATCAAATGGTAAAAAGTACTTATGCAACATACTGTCTTTCTTGTGTATAATTTTTCGACTCAATAGTATGAACAAAATACACATTGCAACACTCCCGTTATTCCTTAATTACAAAACCAACAAGCATTATTCTTTAAGTCAATAGACATGAAATTTTTGTCAAAAGTGATATGGCTGAACAAAAGTAACATATAAAAGGAATTCATCATATTCTATAAAAATGATCGAATTTACTAAATGCAGGAAAAGGTTAAAACAAGGACTTACTATAAATTATTAGTTATATTGGATAATATAAATCAAATTCAACTCAAAGTGAATGAAAATGGTTAGACATAAAAGGAAAAAAATATAAATATACCCAAAACGTAGATGAACTTTTTCTGAAACATTAAAATGCAAGAAGTGTACACTGTAGCAAGGAAAATGCCCAAAATTAAACACCAAATTTCGGACGAATTTTATCAAAAATAATTTTTTCTCTATGCAATTCAGAAACTGTCGAAAATGCTTGCTGTGAAGATTGTTCTTGAAGAACATTGAGTACTGCATAGAATTCTGTACGTACAAAATTGTAAAAGTCTTGTTCCGCTTGCCATATTGGATTACCTTGATATATCTTAATAGTTGCTTGACTAATCGGGAATTTGAGATTCGTACGTCTTAGATACCACTTATGTTTTGAACGGGATCTCAGACTATGAGCACCAGTAAAGAATGACGGTAGGAGTATTTCTAGTAAGTCAACAAATTTATCGAATTCCTCTGTAATACCAACGATAAGATAATTCTCAATTACATGACGTTTAGCAGTTTCTACAGCAGCTAGATTACCAGGTATTCGACAATACATTGCTTGTCCACAAAAATATGGTACCTTTAGAACCAACAAGATATAGTTTAACATAAGTGTAGTCACCGATTACATACTTTAACGAGCGAGTATATAAATGTTCACCACAATTAAAAACACGATTAAAAACAAGCTTTGAACAAATTATTTCGAATGTATAACCAGTTAGCAGTGAGTCATTGGTTTTTAGTCTCATTCAGTAAAGATTCGCATGTTATACGTATAGCCATCTTTCAAACCAACAAAACTCATGAGCTGTCATCTACTAAACAAATGGTATAGGTAAGCTACTGGACAGCTATTTTAGGAAAAGTCGAGTACATATTATTCTCTTTCCACATGGTATCACTGAATTTTACCTATCAATTAACACTGCGATCTTTCATATAGTAATTTGGAAACTAGTTGGATTCATCAAGTCCGGTAAGTCAACACAAGACTAATATTGCAACCTAAAATTTAATGAATCATTCAAAATTAAGCCACAGTAATATTCTTCAGTTAGATATGTAGCCATAAATCAATGTAGGGTGTAATTCTAATAAATAGCAACGTTCTGTAAAATAAATGTCGAACTCAAAATTAAGTTATTACTGTTAAATATTACAAAACAATTCCCTAAATAATAAAAAGATTTAGATAAGAGAAGGTTTTACTAAACACGTGAATAATAATAATATATGTTTACTTACTTGGACCCAGAGAAGTTGTGGGCTACAATCGCTGCCATTTACAAGAACACATTCATCGAATGTTTGATTGCGAACCATATGATCGAACATACGTTTACGTATTAAATATGGTCTATAATCATCACCATACCGTAGGAAGTAATAGTAAGACACCAATCTATCCAGCGGATTTCTTATCATATTAATATAAATTGGGTTAAGCGGTGATCCATATTTGACAAAATTTATAAAAGTGAAATGTCCATGTATCATCAATGGATGCATTCTAGTCCAGTGTGTTAAATTATCAACAAGATGTAATTCACTTAAACGATTTAAATAACGTTTGTTTGAAGAAATATTCAAATGTATTACATGTGTATGACTGTAGTTTTCTTCAAGTAATTGATAGACTAAATTTATTAAAGATGTACTACCTGTTTTCGGAATTCTGTTGTAAATGACAATAGGATATGATTTGATGATATTATTTGCATTATCAACATTATTGTTATTAATGAACGGATAGTTTGCTGCTTTTCGGAGCTGTTTCACCGAAGTAAAACAATTCGTGAAATGACAACTTAGAAACCATTTATCAGAAGAAAATAAACAAATTAGGAATGATATACTAGTGAGTAATAAAATCAGCAAGAGAAATTGACGATTTGACAGAAACCTGACGAAAAAAATTGCGATAAAAAATTAACATCAGAGAAAGGTGAGTGTACGAACAGTATGTAAATGCGCATTTTAGAATATCAGCAATATTAACAGTATAATTGACTACTAAATATTCATCATTTATTACATTTTCAAATACTCATTAACAATAATAAACATTTCAGAAAGGGCGAAAAATGTTAAATATATTGCAAATATGGTTGAAAATATTTTTGCAGAGCTGAAGAAGCAACACTTTTCGTTCGTAACTATCAGGCTCTAGCTCTAAGAACAATGAACAGTCTACTTGTAAAAAAAGTTCAACTGTAATATTAGTTCTAATGCTGAATACTATTAAACGGCCAGGATGAAATCCAATTGAGATACTTAAGAACTATAGAAGACTAATAGACTAAAAAGAAACTCATACAAACAAACCAAAAAGCCTCTTAAAAATAACTAACTAATCAGTTGTTTTTCGCTTCAGATTCCAAGTGAAAAAGCATAGCATCATTATTAGACTATTTTGTATTCTCTTAAGGGGATAAAAATTAGACCTGTTAAGTATTACTTCGTTGGAGGAGTAACCTAGAGAACCTAGTATGTACTAGGTGGCTTATGTCTGCGTCAATATTTAACATACAAATAAGTTAGTTCTGTTTGACAAAAAGTCCATTTTACTAGGAGGCTGTCTTGTTCTCTAATATCGGTGCATTTGGAGGGATTACTCTGACAGTTTGATGTCGTTGATTGTCATCACTTATTCATATTGCATCGTTTCGTTCACCTATTGATCAATGTCGGATTAATCATTTAAGTATTTGAAACCCGTCTAAATTACTAATTCATAATAACTATACTCCTAAGTAATTTAGAATAGGCTTGTTTGGCGTTTAGTACAAAGAGGACTGAGTTCGAATCCCAGTGTGAATATCAACATTGGGATGCAGGTACATACAGCCGATGAATCCCAAATAAGAAGAAACGTTCAGTCCTGGATTCGACTTGCCAGTCACAATCCAACTTAAATATACTCCTTAGTACTTTCAATGTTATCTTTTGGCAATTATGCAAAAATGTCGAGCAACTGGAAATGTATGTATGTATTAACAGTTTAGAATCTGGCATATATGCATTGATCCAAGTTGCCACACCACAACAACAAAGCAAGATGAACACTAAATTAGCAGAAGTAGTAGTTACTTCAGTAGTAGCAAGAAAAGTGTGGAGATTAGAAAAATGTATCAGCTTGAAGTAGTACTATCGAATGTCAGTCAGTCAGTCAGTTACAATGTAGAACTTGGTACACCGCATACACCAGTTTAAGTTGCCATGCATCAATTAGCAGATAGAGATTAAATTGTCGGATCAAATCCAAAATAGTGGAGGTAGTAACAGAGTTAGCATTAATGAAAAGGATTAGAGATCGGAGATGAAATTTAATAAAATATAATTCAGTAAAAAGAAAATTTGATGAATTAAAAAGCTTAGAATTTGGAAAAAAATGAATGGATGTACCTGCGCCATTGCTAACGATTTTGAGTCATGTCACCCAAATTCTTTAACCATTTGTTACGATCATTACGCCGACTTCAACCAGGTAGTCTGCACATATTAACAATGACTTCATGGACTGGTGCCATGTTTTGTTTGGGTGGTCCTAGCTTTTTTTCAGCCTACTCCGATACTAGATAACATTGCTCGTCGAGGTAGGTGACGGTCAGGCATACGTAACACATGTCTTAACCATCGCGGCTGCTACCTTGATGTGGTGGTCGGGCTTGACTACCATGATGACCCACCTGAGCTATATCGGCTGGAACGCATGTTCCTCTAGGATCCTACCGTGCCAAGCAGGTCTGTTGGAGAGCGATAAAACTAAAGGCAGCAGCCTAAGATGTGAGGGCGAAGTCAGTACTGCTGACTGGAGTGAGGTGTGATAGCGGTAAGGTGTTCACCTCGAATAACCAGCATCTGCAGCGATGCTGCCTTTTTAACTGAAGGAGGGGGTTAGAAAAGGTAGACCCTGAAAATGTCACACCTCGCCTTACTCCACGGATTTCCGTCTCTGGCAGTAAGGCCTTCTAAAGAACGGAGCTAACACTTCGAAAACTTCTCATAACAAGGTCGTGCATGATCGGCCTCAAGTAGTTGTTCCTTGGGCTTTGCTATCAAGTCACCAGAGACAACACTAACCCAGTCTCCTTTTCAGGTACCTCAAGTAATATCCTTCCATAGTGTGAGCAGCCAGGAAGTGACAACCGCTCTCATACCTTTAACAGCACACGAGATCATTTTGTTCGAAATCGAATCCCACCCTCAACTCTTAATAACTTTCCTATCCCCACGATTAACCTTTTTAGTATAATTTTATCACCTTACGCCCCTAATGCTAATGGTTCGAGTTTACGAAACGTTATTCCTGGTCTCTTGAAACCTCGCACTAAACTATGTATCGGAGCTTTTAACGTTCTAATCTTATGCTAAATAGAACAACAAGTCTCCTTAGCTATGACTCTACATTCCCGATCCATTGTTGTCTACTGAGTCTCTGAAACGCGTATACAGGATTCAAGTACAGTCATTCCCTCGACCTCACCATGTCAAAATAAAGAACCGGCCCGGCTTACCCTTCATGTTTCCAGAGACCCCACCTCTCTCTCTCTCTCTCTCTCTATATATATATATATATATATATATATATATATATATATATATATATATTCGTTAAGTTGATTCCTCGGTAATTGTCACGAAAGGACTACTTTTTGTTCTTATAGATTGGGACGATTAGTGTTCGAGATCAGTCAAATGAGATTACCTTCAGACAGATAGACAGACAGATACAACGCAGAACTTCGTACGTACGTACATCAGTTCAGGTCGCCATACCACATCAGCACAGAGACGCAACTGTCAGTTCAAATCCAAGAGTGATAACGATAATAGAAGTATTAGCAGATTACCTTCAGTTACCAGATTCTAGCCAAGATCCAGGTTAATCTTGTTGCCAAAGCTGGACAACCTTCCTCAAATATCTCAGAGGTTAATCCATCATGTCCTGCTGTTTTTTCTCGCTTTAGATTCCCTATAGCCTTCTCAACCTCACTAAGACTTGGGGGACCAATATTAAATTGCCATCCGAATTGCTTAGAGATGGTGGACAACTGGGATGAGACCGAGGGCCAGTTGAACTGCTCCCTGGTGTTCTGTTCATCGGTCCAACCTGGATTGACAGTAAATAATGGTCCCATTTTTTTTCTGAGATAGTTTCAATTGCAGTAGGATTTCTGATATCCGTCTGAACAGTTGCCTACTATTACCTATTGTCGCAGCCTTTTCCACCTCTTTAGCTTTCGCCACTTACCACTGCTCATGGTCGAATGATTTATTTAAAAAATTAAGCGTGTATCAAATAAAAATACAAATATGTAACGGCCATACTACTTGTGACAGTCGCATCTAGTATGTTAACTAAAAGGTTTATTGACTATTTCAAGTGTTTTCTTTACTTCAGTTCACATAATAATGATGATAAATGCAATCTAGAAATCATTAATAATTTACACACAGATATTATGAACTTACTTCATTACTTTTGTCATTTTTATTCATTTCGCATCAAAAATAAGTTAAAGCTGTCCAATTTCAAACGCCTGTTAAAGTATGCATAATAAGAGAAATGAGTACATGATAATAAACCACCAAAAACTAAAAACAACGTACAACTGTACGACATAAATAACTAATAAACATAAGCAGTTTAATAAAAACTTTCGAAACCTATCCTAATAGCCACAACACAAGACACACCTAATACACATCTACTCAAGTAACCGATGCACACGTGTGCCTGATCCTATGTTGATCACACATACATGCATAACTGGGGAAATTTAGGGGAAAACCACTACAAACGACGAGGAGACGATATATTTTCTCCTTCCCCCTCCTCTAGCGTTGGGAAAACGTTTTAGAGAGAACGGCAACACTACCCTCGAAATGCTTTATGCATGGTATGAAGGCTAGGTTTCAAAAGAATAACCCATCTTAACATTACTTTTCAAAAGACTGGGCTTCTGTAGCAAACTGTAAATTGACATATATTCTAATGTGATGGTTATCGTGACTTACAATCTAAAAGGATTATTACATGTAAGAATACTAAGCTAACATCTTATGCACTCGATCTAGTATCACATGTGGACGTTGTAGAAATGAAAGGCCACCTATTCGGAAATGAAATATCCTCAATTAAACCAGTTCACAGAAAAGGTTTCTCCCACTGCGAAGTAAGCGTCACTTACGGTTTCCAATATAAAATGAACAACAGATGGATCTCCTGGACTCCTCTTTGTTGAGTGACAGATGTAACACTATTCTTAAGTTTAAAAACTAAGTGATTCATATATCAAAAACAATGCCGATGGCAAGACATAAACCCTAGTTATCAATACGATACCTGCTAAATAATTTACGGAAGCCGTTACTTGGAATAAAGTTTACCTTGTTCAAAACTTTGGCGAAAATAAATATCGAGGACTTTAAATTTTACCATATGCTCAGAAGCATATATTTATAAAAACTGTATTAGCAAGTCCCATTGAATTTATATTCATTAGTGTATCTTTGGATGCAGCAACCCTAGGGTTTCTCACATGATTCCCGAGGTAAATCGCGTAGGCGTTCTGAAAGTGAAAATCCGAAAGCATGTTTTCCAATAATTCGCACCATCTAACTTTTATTTTCAGTAGGATGAGCCAACTAGTTAATAATATTTCCGGCTGATATTCAAAATTACAGTGAAAAATCTTGGAACGCATATATCCATTTTTTTTCTATCAACCATTCTTTTCAACTGTCTAACACTGTATATTTACAAATCATGTTTAACTTTTTTCGAAAGACGTCAACTGGTGTTAATGAAATGGTAAGTTTAGTTACGTCTTTAAGTAAAGACCTTTAAGTACCTAGATGCAGTTTTTCTCAATATTCCATTTGAATAACCACTAACTACTTTTTAAAGTCAGCCAGGAGAAAAAAATCGGTGTTATTAAAAATGAAAATGTTTACGGCAGTTGTGAGTTTAGTGAACTTGAAATTTGTGTAGTCACACAATTTCTTAATCATTTATTGGCATAAATTTCACATGGTGACATACCACTTTTCAAATGCTACATTACAGGAGTCCGATGTTGCAAACTTCAGTGAAGATCAGAAATTTACTGTTAATAGACTACTATGTTACTGTACATATAATTGGTAAATGCTGATATTCAAATCATTTCCCGAAAATCCCCTGAAAACTGAGCAAAAAAGACAATACTTTGTTGTATTGTCGCATATATTTCCTAAAAGTTCACAACGTAAGTTCTCAAAGTTGGTTGCTTGGGTACAGTAACAACTCTGAGAGAACTTACCAGTCAGAGAACCACATGAGTTATCATATAGAAAACATAACTTATAATAAACAAACCGACTTCGAACCTAACTAAACTCGTTTAACATACTAGAGTACTGTATTTCATTTAATTGTTGCCAGTTTTCAAGCGATTTGCAGAAAATATAAACGATCATATTTAATCAATTCTTATTTGCATTAAAATGCTTCTGGATTGCCAACAACGTTTAGTTACGTCGATTCGCGACATGTACTTAGTCCAAATGCTCCTCACATTAACTCACCATCAAAAACAGCCACCTGTTAGACCAGTCGTAACGTTCAATCCTACTTTCAGCTATTATTTTAAACTTCATTCGCCGCTTTGTTGAATATATTGTTCGTAATTCAACATGTTGTCTTATGAACTGTAGAATTAGATTACATGATAGCTGTCCTACATCTAGGGTATCGCTGTTTGAGAGTCTGAAGTATTCTGGTAAGCTGTAAAACTTAGGTGTGGGTCTGTTTCACTTTTTAGTATAGATATTTAATGGAAAAATTTTTTCGCAGTTTTAGGCATAATATACACTTATCCTTCCTGAACAGATATCTGAACTAACTGAAATTATGTCATCTAAGACCCACATTCCCAAACTTTTGACTTATCCCATTTTAGCCACTTAAAACTTTAGCTTACTTCTATAACACAGAAGAGGATTTTCGGAAAGCACAGTGTGACCAATCCAGCCGCTCCATTCCTCACCCTCTCAATAACACTATTGTGAGGCTTGAACCTATGTAGCGTATCCTAACTTTTCTAGCGCGCTGATTTCTCACAGGTGTAAGCATCTTGAAAAGGTATGCTAAAACCAGAATACATAGCAGTAAATAATAAATAAATCGTTGCCTAATAATAGAACTTTGAAATACCATGACAGCATAAAATGATAGTAAAGAAAAAGATTAAGCTATAAATCGAATGGTCTTTGGTGGGCTTTTTTAGTTGACTTTATTTTTCCACTTTATTTTGGCAAATACTAGTGGTCCCAAACAACTCATTGAGGGAACTAACTTCTTTAGCACATTGGATATGAGAGCTAACCTGTAGCCATTCTATGTCAGGGGTTTATATATTGTGCATACTGACAACAGAATTATATGACTAAGGATTCCTCTAAGCTTGTAATAAACTAACACGATGCAACTTCCAATCAAATGGACCGATTGTCCAGCTCTAATTATTTTGTGTAGGGAGTCGCCAAACTGGTTAGGTATCAAATTCCGTAGCTAACTATCAGTGAAAACCTTTAAGCCTTAAATGAAGACAATTGAATCAAGTAAGAAACCTGAACACCTTGATTATTTCATCAATACAACTAGTTGAACTGTGAGCAACAAATACAGTGAGAGGACTTTTATTAAGCTGGATAATTAGCTCCACGAAGACGTTTACTGCACTAGTCAATCAGAGACCCCTTCTGCCCAAAGTGAACAAGGGCATGATGGCGGGGAAACATTCTTTTTCATGAATTGCCAAATATCTCTGTTTTTCAGATATAGACACAACACAGAAAAGCACTTCAACTAGTCTTATTGAAAATTTGTAATTACACAGGAGGTCATATAAAGGTGCCTAACAGCATAATTAGTCTATGCGACAAAACATTAAATTCAGGGAGAATTCGTAAATACCTTTTCCAAATCTAATGAAGAGAAATTTTAACTACCGAGTAAGGTGAATTACAAACGCCGAATGTTAAATTAAGCCTTTTTCAACTCAACCAGAATCAAGTAATGTCCTCCTTTCATGGCCCTATACGTGTTGCTTACGTCTTATTACTCCGCGATTATTTGTACTTCACTCTCGACAAAGTTTTTGGCAGAAAACCGCATCTGCCATAAACTCAATCAATAACAATAAAAACGTCTCGAATTATCGTCAGAAAATTTAGAAAACAACCTTCATTCAGACTACTTTTGAATCACTTGATAAGTTCGACTCAAAATAAATCAACACAACAAAGTCAAGGAACCAGTGGACATGATGAAACTTCAGAAGTACCTAATAAAGCGAAATTCCACGAACCCTAGCAAAATCACACCATTTTTAGCATGTAGACGTAGATAATCCTCTAAATAAATAGTTGTTCAGGTTCCCTTCATTGATGCTAAACATGTTTGTTTCAGAAGACATGACTAGTTGAATGCGCTCGGTCAAGTATCACCACCAGATTACGACACAACACGATGTGGGAAGCAACTCTCTCCTTAGTTAGCCAGCTTACACGTTACTATCCGTTTGACACTCTACTCACAATCAAATATAACTTTCCTTCTACCCTTCACTGTCCTCTGATTTATCCTTATTCGTTCGAGTAGAGTTAATTTCTAGAAGTTGTTCTAGTCATACGATAAACGTAACTTGATCATATGCCAGGTGGTTAGCCCGACGTGATCTGGACACAATCATAACTGTGAGTTCGTTCCTGCTTATAGTTTTAACAGAGTATTTTTTGTGCAATCAATTTTCAGCACATTTTTCGCCATACTTTTGTGTATGCAAATATAGGTACCTTTATGATGACTGATCCGATGCTTGAGCTTATTAGGATTAAAATTCCTACGCCTTCAAACTTTTAGCTCATCTTTTTTGACAGGGAACATAGTGGCTTGCTTCTGCTACTCAAAAGCCGAGTTTCGAGACCATGGCTTAACAGATCCACGTGTTCAATTCCTTGTCGTCGTAAGGTCACTTCCGCATGAATTGAATAGGTGTGTCGCCTCTTTCTTCTTTAGCCCCTAGAACCTTATGACCAACTCAAATAACAGTTCAGCAACAGAAATGTTGTCGCTCATGAGAGAGGTGATTAGCCTACACGCTTTCGACAGAGGTTTATTTCGTCGCGGTCACGATGAGAGTCTACTCAAGATGAAGATATGATGATCAAGAGAGAATTTTAATACCGGACACTAAACCTGGTCGAAGAGGGGTCTCACCAATTAGCGAATCGTCAAGCGGCTTCTGGCCGCCATCAACGTAAAGGGACTCATAGAACAGGTAGATCGTTATAATAGACAGGGAATAAGCTGTAAGCTCTCTAAGCTGGGTTTCCTACTTTCTAATGATAGACTTCAGGTAGAAAATATTGGAGTTAATGACTCTTTAGGGATGCATCCTGTTAATGTTCGAAGTGGTCACCAGCGAAACTTTACGAAGCCACACTATGTTTTTATTATGCTCGAATAGATTATTGGGCCCTAAATTAGGCACCTAACCCAGGCTATTTAAGGAATTGGACAAACAATGTCACACCGTCAAAGATATCGTTAATGAAGTAACCTTAATATTGCACCTACTATCATGAAGGGGGGGGACCAGCTAAAATGGACTTGCGGTTAGCATACTGGACCGAACGCTTTCTTAAAACAAAAAAAGCTTGACAGTGATGTCAATGCTGCCAATAATATCAAGTTTGATATATGATAGAGCTCGATTCTCGGGCCACTGCTGCTTCTAATTTTCATTAGCGACCTGCCACTAAATATTCGCTCGTCCATTATCATATATACAAACAGAGTAAAGATGTGTGAAGCGATAAGCTATGACGGAGGACACGAAACTCACACAATAAGACCTGGCTAAGTTAAATAAGTGGACAGGCGACAACGGCCTGACCTTCAATTTACAAAAATATCATGTAGTGTACTACTGCCCTTTGGATAGTACTCCAGCAGAATATTACCTGTGTGGGTAACAAATAATTGGTGCCTCCAAGTAACAGGATCTACACTTAATTTAACCAACGGAATGGCCTCTTTATATACTTATTTATCTAGGAAAAACCCATAAACTACAATCCATTAGAGAGCGCTCAAATAGATGGAGTGGGAGGAAGAGAACGAACTTTTGTTACGAAGAGTTTTTTTTGGCCTGGAACAAAATGTATGGTACAGTAACCGCAGCCTCCACTTTGGCACGGCTACGTATATTTAAAGCATCCCAACACAGGGGCTAAAAACTTGATATTAGTTTCTAACCTCAAATCTTAACACTCTTAACCTTCATCTATTTTACGATAATCGTTTGAGCTGTACTCAAGAACCAGACTACCTAGGAAGAAAGTAAGAGAGACTAGTGCATAAACCTATAAAGATAAAATAGGAAAAAAAGAAAAGAAGTACGACAAAAGCAAAAAGATAATAAGAAAAAGTGGGGAAAGTAAACATCTGGAGCTGCCAAGGTTAAAGTGGCCATGTAACCAGACAACTGTCAGAAGAAACTGACGGCTTGGAACCGTTACAACGACAACCAAGACGCAAGAATGTTAGAATTTCACGACGCACTAGAGGGTCAATTTGAATTTTGAACGTGAGGGAATCTAGATGACTTTACTGGGTTTTAGTTCATGGTTGTTTTGTTCACTTTTTTACTTTGTAGACTGTGCACCTTTGATCATTTGCTGGTCAAACAGGTACGAGTAACACCAATTCAGTTCACAAAAAAATTATTCGTTTTACAGTAGCTCATCTTACATGTATTGGGTATTGAACATCCTATGCTTCGATTTCATCGACATTTGCTATAGGTCACGTTTGTGAATTTTTCAAAACTTGCGTTGCTTGTAGTCTTTATAATGAGTTTAAAATTTCCTCCGATTTCCAGTTACGATTATTGAATTGTCTTTGTATGTCTATTGTGCTATTTATTATTTTGATTGATTGCAATTGTTTTTAAATGTAAATGCTTTTAACGTACTTGCTTGATCGTCGCCTCATCTTTTTCTAAGATAAGTACCCATGTACTCACTAGAATACAAAGTGCCCTCTGGATAGACGCAAACGTTTACGACCGAAAAAGTGCAGGGTCTGAATATCATGAATTCAGTAGTTGTATTTATACATTTTTTGTTAGGCGGATTATCCAAATATCGTACCATAACCCCTAATTCTAATTAGATTGCCCTTACTAAACATATACTCCTTAGCGTATAGGCGCGTCGAGGACAACCTTATCACGACTTATAAAACCCTAAGTATTCTTTGACATCTATCGAAACACTTGTTTGGGTTTAACACTAACACCCGTCTTAAAAGGAAAATGTAGAGAATAGATGCTCGGTTTTGTAGATTAAACTAAGCACACCTTTAGAATTGTCAGATTTCTGAATTCCTTGCCGTTGAAACGGTCTGGATGAATTCTACAGTCTTGAGAGGAAACGGCATATTTTAATGTACTCAAATCGGATTCTCCTATAAACTTACTAATACCCCTCTCTCTGCATACTTTATGCATGTTCAAGTTTTGGTTTGGTTAGGACGAGCGCCTAGATGGCCTATGTTAGTGCTTGCAGTTGATCCAAATTTGTTGGCTGTCGACAGTTGCAACTGTGACTGTGTCGAGGTAGGAGTTCCACTCGTTAACCTTTCTGTGGACGAGTTAAATTTTAGCTGACAGATAATTAGCCCTATGTTTATTGACGTTTTCTGGTGTCCTTACAAATTTCTTGTCCTTTAAATAAAGAAAAGGAAGCACATGTTATTACTGAGCATCTCGACAATTACTATTAGATTTTCTCTGATTTTCCTGCATGACTAAGGGAATACGTCCAGTTTAACCGGTTTATCGTCTTAGAGACGCCTTGGAACCTGAGAAATCAACTTGTGGTTTTTGAACGCAATATTTTCTTTTGACAGGGGTTGGCTACATGTATACAATATTCAAGTTTCGGTAGGACAAGCACGGTAAACAAAGTCAGCAGTGTCTTAGAGTCATTATACTTTGAGCCTCTATGTTAACCAAAGAACTTTTATTAACGATATTAGTACAATGTGCAGGGGTTTTCACTTCGTCATTGATTATGAATCGGCTAGACAATCGGAGGTATAGCATTATTTTTCATTTACGTACCGTGGGTACATACCTTGTACCTTCGTGTAAAATATGCACTCGGAGGCATCCCCTAGGAGTTGCCATATACCGTTCTTGTAACGTTCGCAGCTCGTTTTGAGGTCCTGGTCGATTTTCCTTATTTTTTATAGCTCTCCATATCTTAGTATTGTCACCGTACAATAAGACTGGTTGCAGATTAAAAAGATCATTTACACACATATGGAATGCAAACTATAATTCTAATGCTGTGTAACTTATAGACAAGCCAGGAGTGAAGAACCTTATCAAAAACCTCGCTGAAGCCAATATTGTCTGCATCTATAAGAGCCTTTTAAGCACCAACTTTCTTGCACTACTTACAAGTTTGTAAGACATGAGTAACCCTTTGTAAGACCGTGGTGCTTTCCATAGACCAGTCTATTCTCATCAAAATACCTAGACAGTGCCTTTCAGATAATCTCTAAAATCTTAGCAGGTGCTCTAGCTAAGTTTTCTCAGTAATGGTTTCTAAGTTTAGAACACAGGAAAAATCATTGTGTATTACCCGTCGCTAGTTAATCTATCCTTCATTATAGGCGGGTTCAAACATATGCTTAGACGGTTTAAGATGAAGAGTGCTAGTTTTTTTTTATCAGCCTTGGATACATTTAATTAAGTCTAATAGATTCCCCTACATTAAGTTTATTTCGCAATTCATAAACAGCTTGCTGTTACATACTTAGGTGGTCCATTGCAACTACAACCTCGTTAATCGAAAATTTCGATTACCTCCATAACCTCTTGAATCCAGCATATATACTTTAGCTCTAACGATCGTTTAATATCCACTAACATTACTGTTTTGAAATATTATATTGGACAGTTCACGTATAAGAGCAATTAAATGAGGTTAGAAAAAGTTTATTGGATGAAAATAACGTTAGGTTTGGAAGAAGGTTGTACATGTTTTTTTCTGAAAGCTCGGGAAAGGCGTCTGAATGTACTGCTTTGGTTTCCCCCATTTTTCTCTAAATTTTTTGCAGTCATTTGTTTGGGTAGTCGCTTTATGATACCAGTTTAATTAAACTGTAGTTCATGAATGATAATGCTTCGCAAAACTGTTTCAGCGCACTAATGAAGTAGACAATCTAACCATATGTAATCACATCTCAAGAGCATTTTATGCTATTTCGACGCTTCTAAAGGTTTCGCAAAGTGAGAAGTGGTAATCAAATGTTATTAGGGTAAGTTTTTATTGTTTACATTACTATGGTTGTAATGTCATCAGTTAGTCATAAACATAAAGTTTGGTACAGATGTCATCAAAGTTTACGGGCTAGCGATAAGGAAATTTATAGCTGGCACAAATGTATAATTATCCAAGTTGCTACAACGAATAGCAAAAAAGTAGTAGTAGTAAATTGGGTTGGGCACAAAGTGTTCCACGGAAAAAAATTGATTCGTTGGACAAAAAACATGTACTTTTAAAATTCCAGATCTAAAAGATAGTAAGTACATTTACGTTACCGTAACCGAGTAATGTAGTCGTATCTACCAGCATCTATCGGACTATCGTTCACTGACTCCATGAACTAAGGCTTCTTCTTAGTTTGATCACCTCGTTCTCTTTCTCCTACGCCAGTTTACGTTGCACGTTGAAGTAGTTTGTGGTTATACAATGGTAAGGTATGTCCAAACCACTTCAGTTGACAAAGACCTATAGCGTCAACCAATTTGTCATATTCGCTGTCTTTTACGCCTAATCTGAACCTTGTTGTTTTATTGACTTCAACATACGTGAGCACTGTTTCGAAGATATTTGTGATTAAATACGCCTCATATCAATACAGCAATTAAAGTGAACTGTTGCACAGTGTACTCGCTCCATTATTGACAAACGAAAATCTTACCTACTCCCATAGATGACTTATGTTAGTAAAGGTTAAACGAACTTTCTGAGCCCATGCCGAGGTTTCGTCAGATATCAGTTCACTATGGTTGACACGGCTACTATTTTAAAGCGAAGTGATCGGTACGCCAAACGATTGCATTCTCTACCATTAGTCTAGGTGGGGACAGTGACTGGTCTCAAAGAATAGGTTTGGACTTAGAGGAAAAGGGGAACTCATTCCAAGTATATTGCGTTGTTGCTTATGATAATGCAAATACTGTATTTTACCGCTTCACCAAACAGAATGGTATTATGTGCTTATTCTATATCTTCCGTCAAAGGGCCAGTTCTTAGACTTGACTTAGACAATGAATCGGTTATTTCTAATAACGTCTATAACGAACATCACTTGACGATTGCGAATTCAGACCACAACTCGTCTTGAGGTATGATCAACTATGGTGTTCTATTAAAGAGCTTATACAAGGTTTATATACTTCCTTTGCAAAATCTGCTAATAAATATTACTATCAAATCTCGGTCTATAAATGTGAATGTTGCTTTCAAGTTAGGAAATATTACTTCACTGTCATCGGAAAGTTTGCCTGTTCCGGAATCTGAAAAAGTAGACATTTTGTTGATACAGCCAGGTTTGAAACCAATATTGTTTAAAATTTGCGAAACCTAGCTAACCGTTGGCTAATGTTTTTTTAAAAACACTAAATGATCTGATGTCTTCGTGGTTCCACTAGTGGATTTTGATCTTTACTAGTGGAATCGACCACTGGTTGCGACCAGTTAAAATTAAGCCATTGGGGTAGTCAACCTGGCTGTTAAGACTTAGCCATCATCTTTGATCTTTTAGATCTCGCTGCTCTCTTTGGTCTCAGATTAACTTTTTTTTACTTTATGATTGCATCCTTATAAATATGGTATTCTGATGTTTTAATTTTTTCAGTTGATAAGACGGATGATTAAAAATTAATTTTTTACAAACCAGGTAAATTCAACACAAAGTTTTTCAAATGCGTTTATTTTTTAGGCAAATATTATCTGTTAGACAGAAATGCTTAAAAAGAAAGGTTGGTTACCGAAACGTATTTGCGTTCCGCGGAAGAGGTAATGTTTTAATTTTTATAATTTTTAGTGTCTCAACTAACCACTCTTCCTCTTGGGTCAAGTACTTTGGTCCAACGAATAATTTACTGCCCAAGCGACCATCCGCTCGTGCAAAATCTACTTTGGGGATCGTATTAAATACAGAAAATCGTGAAGACCAACATTGTGTAAATATTTCACCCACTTCTTCTCCAGAGGAAACCTTAGCTTTCGGTCACGAACTGTTGAGTATCGATAACTTAGATGAACCTACTGTGAGTTTTGTTTATTCGACTAGAATCATTTCATGAAGGTTAATTAGTTATGTTTTCTATTTTTTAAGTGCAAAGTTCAGTGGATAGTTTTACAGGTAGAATTAAGGTTGAAATATTGAGCTGCATTGTTTGTAAGTTTACGAAAATGAGAAATACTACATTGTCACGGATGAAAAGATAAGGTTAGAGATTATTTCAAGGTATCGCCCTGAGATACTGAGTATTCCAGTATTTTTGTAATCTACATTAGACATTCAGATTATGATTTCTGTAAGCATGTATGGTAATCGAAACTCGTGTGTAATATGAACAGAGCCGATTTTTTCTGTTATTTTCTGATGTTGACCATCAAGAGTGATTGTTATCAACTTATAATACCTGTAAAGTAAGCGATGTGTCCATCTGGTTATTAAGGTTGAGTTTATTCGATAACAGCTTACCAGTATTCTCATAAGACTGGAAAACGTTTTAACTTAACTGGTATACACAATATGACCTATTTTATTGCACGTTATCTTTGGAGTAACAGTACACAGTAAAACCGCCGAATGGGTAGTATTGAGATTAGATCGAGAGTACCAGTTAAATGCAACAAATCATAGATTATTTTTAACCACAGAATATCCATTATTCCTAGCAAGCCACGCTAATACCATAAAGTAGGCTGAAAAAGGCTAAATACGTCAAAATTAGGGCATGAGGTCAGTCCACAACGTTTGGTCTTAGTATTATCGACATGGGTCGACTTCTTGGTTCAGATCTGCGAGCTGGTTACAACACAGACCAATGCATACTTGTGTCACATCCTCGATTTTAGTAACTGATTGAGTGAATAATATCTCTAAGAGAGTTCCAATGCGTTTTATGGAGTATCTAATAATAACTTATATCATGCTGAAGTTTCCGAAATATTATCTTGTGCTTTATTCACTCAAACCAATAAAAACGTAGAGATATTTCATATATTGAATATTAATTATTACTGAAAATTTAAAGTCAGAGTCCATTAATTGCTCTTGTTACTTATTGCAGTCGTTAGGAAATGAGTTTCAGATTCAGAATTCGATTTCTGGTAACTGTTCGTCTTCAGTGTCCTCTCAAAATGAAAATGTTTTAATCTGTGAACATTCTCAGCCAAGTTCTGAAGTGGCTGAAGTCAATGTGAAGGAATGTACAAATCTCGAAGAATCTGATTTTGATTCTTTGTGCTATCTCACTGAGTTGCAACGAGATCGTTCAGAGCTTCCTTATGCATATCTTACCGTCAAATCTCTTCCCCACCGCATTTCCTCGTACGTTATATACTATTGTTATGCATCTATTTGTAAATTACTTTTTGTCAGTAAGATATGTAGGGCTTGTTTAACCGGCGATTTATTGATTAATAATGCGTTATTGACAACGATAATTTGTACCAGAGCTCTTTTTTACAAATTCTTCGGTAGTGGCATTCAAAAAGTAGGCCCATATTCGATTACATGACGATTTCAATGAAGTGATAAAGAAGGAACTATTCACTATCAGTAACTATATATCCATGTTATGATTTAGTTTCTGTCTAACCTAAACAATTCAGTGACTCTCCTTTTGTAATCGGATAACCATTGATAAATGGATAACCCATATTACTTACTTACTTACGCCTGTTACCCCTTTCGGAGGAGCTTAGGTCACTCACCAGTATTCTCCATTCAACTCTGTCCTGAGCAGTCCTTTCCAGCTGTCTCCAGTTACTGTCCATCCTTTTAATGTCTGCTTCCAGCTCTCGACGCAGTGTGTTCTTTGCCCTTCCTGTTTTCCGTTTTCCAACAGGGTTCCAAGTTAGTGCTTGTCTCATGATGCAGTCTGATGATTTCCGCAATGTATGTCCCATCCATTTCCAACGTCGTTTCCTGATTTCCATAACCTATATTACCATACATGTAATCTGTATGCAATAAATCATATTCAACATACAGTCGCTATCTACCCTGCTGCTAATTTGCTATGTTGATTTAAAGTAGAAACATTATTTGTACTTAAATTCAGATAGGCTGCTTTCTCGAAATTTGTAGATTTTGTTTCTGCATTTTTTTGAGCAGCTAACAGATAATGGGCACTTAGGTTTGGGAAACTTAGTATTACCTACTAGCCTACACACTTAATGTGGCTCAAAGTATATGAATTTGTACCTAATAAATGAGTTTAAGTTATTAGTTTATTTAGATGTCTTTTTGAGGAATGTTGTAATTCTACTATTTTTCGCTGATCATGTTTTATCAGTAAGTTTTGACTTATTTTGTGTTTAGGAATAGTATATTGCGAAAACTCCATCATTGGTCAAACGTAACTCTTCAGAACGTTCTATCTGGCTACATCAGCGTTCGATGGAAAATATTCTAGGTACTCTTTGCGTTTGATGTACTGTATTTTCTAATTATTCCTAAAGTTTCTGCACGGAAAATTTTCTTTTAAAGCATAATATAGTGATTAACCTGGATTATTCTACATACAAATCCTAACTTTATCCAACATTTTGGGCAGGTACGTTGTCCAAAATATCCCGGCGTAATCTTAATGAAAATATTGTATAAGTACATTTTGATTGTACACAGTATCGTTTCTAAATTATATTTCATTCATGATCACTTCACTAATATTTTTATTTGGTCCAGGTTCCTCCTAGATTGTAGATAAGAACAGATTAATACTTCGATGATTGATGTCCTCAATCTTTAGTTGATGCCTCTAGAATTCTAACCTACTTAAGTCTGGACACATGATAAAGCTGTGGTTCATAACTTCTTGGTTATTATGTTACACAAAATCATGAACGTAACTCGTTATGTGCATGTCTTCATCATTTCATCAATTTTCGAAGCTACTATTTACTTATGTGCCAAAATCATTTCACGGATATCATCTATTTTGTTGTCGGAGGCCTTAATTATCATGCCGTGTCGTCTGTCTTAAAAGCTGTTTCAAATTTTGGAAAATTGGTTTTATGGATCCTTCTTGCTTATTGTTTGAGTAGTGCATTTATCGATCTCTGCTTAATTTTTCTTTAGTAGGATCCCGCATCCTAAGAGTTCTTCCTCTCTGAGTGAAATAGCTTTATTAATTGAATATGAGTTAAATACACATTCAATTATAATTGACCACTCATATGAATTGTGATAGTCAAGCAGCTGTTAGTTGTTTATTCTTGACAAATATGTCTCACTTTGTTTATTCATCTTTTACTAGTAACCTGTTATTACTTCTAGCCACTGGCGTTTACCAGAGGATATTTCGTGTTAGGATTAAGTAAAAACATAATTTTGACAATTAATTATACTTCTTATCTATTCGTTTATGTGGGACTAATTGTATGCATTTTCTTACAGATCCTTCTAAGCATACTTCAAAAACTCTTCAAATACTCAAGATATTTCGTAACTATTCAAGCAGTTTATCTGGATTGGTGGCGTTTGGTGTACGTGACATTACAACACCTACAAAAAATGAAATGGGATCAAGTAATGTTAACAAAAACTTACTAAACACTTTCGCTGTTATTCTTCTACCTATTTCTGGCATCTCTGTAGATACAGAAGAATTGTTTTCATTTAATTCAGGAAATTTCATTCTAGGTGATGTTTTAAAATGTGGAGATTTCGTTGCAGTATTTGGTCCGTGGTAAGTCCTTTTTCACCATATTTAATTTAAATCTGTTATGAATTTTTCTTATACTCACTTAATTAGTCCACTTAAGTTAATAATATGAATATACACATCACGAACTACGCCATATATGGACTTCAAATAAGGATATCAACAAATAATGAGTTAAACGATGACGGTTACATAAAAGTACAAGTATCCTAGCTGTTTAATAGATGCACATTAGTATATGTATTCGGAAAATAGTTTCTAAAGTTTCCTAATTTCCATGTAATCTTTCATCTAAATGAACTAATGTTAATTCGTAGTGTAGAGTCAAATAAAATCTCTTTTTCGCATATTTACATTTACGTGGATAAAGTGAATATGTGTATGAAAACTAAAGTAACTTAAAACCGAACACGCAAATCTTTATATAATAAATTAGCTACACTAGTAAGGGCTAAAAATAATACGGATACTTATAATTCGTAGCTGCTATTGTTTCGCTGTTGTGGCGTGAAATTTCATCACACTATCTTTTTAGTCATTTTGTTTCTATCTCTACGGTGTTGAGGAGCACATCAGTTCAACTGTATTTGATAAGAAGTGGTTAATTTAAAGCCAAGTTTGGTTCCAAGAATTAACAAAGTCCTCTCTCCTTATCTGTCATTTCCGAGTTGTATTTTTAAAGGTAGCTGTAAATGTGGTGGGGAGTTTTATAGCTCTCTGATTCCACTTAATCCATCAGATAATTAGTCCCACAGAAGGTGGTCAGCTGTGACCAGGAACACCTCATTGACTAATCCGTAGTAGATGTTGATATGATATGAACTACGACCGATCAAAATATACAGAGACGGTAACCTTCATAGGAATCAATACCGAAAAAACCGGATACCAAGGTCATTGTTCTATGCCCGCACGTCTCCCCTGTGATTTCTAGCTCCCCAAGCCGGATCGAAGAACACAAGATAAAGGAGCCAGCAACCAGCCAGTCAGGCTATATTTCACTCATTCGTTTATATACACGCAAAACCTAATAATGTAACTGATTAATAAGAAGAATAACACTTGGTACAAAAGAAGAACGATGATGACTAAGAACTGAGGGAACAGATACATAATTAGTAATTGTTGCTGAAGTGGAAAATAATGTGATAGCAATTCATGGGTCTGGTAGGGAGGCTAGGGGGAAGGGGAACATGACAATAATGAAAATAACATAATCGATTACCCAAAATAAGTGAGATAGTCTTTTAAGAAATAGTTTCGAAAGTTAGTTATTCTTGAATCACTTAATATAGCACTATGCAGGTTCGAGTTTCACATGGATTGCATGTAAGCCTTGTTAACGAATGCCGACTAGCACAAAGTTTAGATTTAGATCATCATGCTTATCATGTTTGGCTACTTAATCATGATATCCATGGATATAAATATTTTCTAAAAGGCATATGCGATAGAAATAGATTCTTTAAGTCGGCTCGTAACTGGCAACCTGGAATCCAGGACGTGCATTCCGTTCATCCTAATTAAGAAATAGATTTTTTTGAAGACATGAATTCATACATAATCAGTATGCCACATATCGTGTTACTGAGCATAAAAATCATTTTGAATGCAGATTGGTAAATCCTAACATTAGTAATCTATGACTTTATTCCAGTGAAAGGTAGTAATGGTGTCTTCTTTCATAATATGAAATGCAAAAAGACCTATATTTTTGTGTATGTTCTTCTTGATGGTTTCTTTTGGCGATTTCAGTTCTGATTTCACATTTTTATTTGTATTATTCGTTTTTTTCAATAGGTCAACTTATTCTTCTCGTGAATTCAGTGATTTTCCTGTGATGCATTCATTCTTTTGGGTTGAACGTTTGAAACATGACGTTTTAAGTGGTTCGAACCATGATCTCCCCGATTTCCAAATAATGACTTTCAAACCTGAGCTAACTAATTGTCCGTGTTTATTGTCATGTAAGTTATTTGGATATGTCTGTGAATTTATAAATGTTAGCATCCTACCTACTTGCTAATTAGCAACTAACATAGATACAAAAAACAACGTTAGATTAAATATCTTTTATTTAAATTTGTTCCAGTGATTCTGTAGTCGCAGGAATCAATTTTCCATTGTTTGGTAGCATGTTCGAAACCTACTCCACCTACTTCATGCAACATCCACCCATGTCATAGTGTTTGTACTCCAAGCTTAGTACACAACACTGTACTTGATTAGTTCGCTTCACTAATTTTTTTATTATTACATATTATAGTTACATATATTTGGAGTTGTAGTTGATTTTTACATTCACTGTTGTACACTTTATTGACTATACATAGGTTTAAAGTAATTAGTCCTTTTGATAAATTTAAAGAGTGCAATGGGAAGATGAAGTTTACCTGAGTTATGCAATTTTATAAATCTCGGGTCACACATTCTCTAAGCAACTGTGCACAAGTCTATGCTTCATTAAGCTGCAACCAAATATTTCGAACTCTATCCGGTTTACTAAGTCTTATAATGACAATTATTGCAAAAAGTTGGACAATTTGATTGACTTCCATTATCATTTGTCCATCTGTACCGTCTGATATGTCTTTGGTATGTCATATAAAATTCATTGAAATTTTGTTGTGCTATTTTCGGACTAACAAAAGATGGGATCAAGATAATGCTAGATAAATCTCTTAATGATAAAAACCATTTTGATTTATTTCCAGTCAATCCCGATTTATATGTATTCAATTTACCATCCACTGTATTATCTGCCCACCTAGAAGGAAGGAAGGAGTGCACTGTTACTTGAATTTAATTTTACCATACCGATAACACATCTGAACTCGCAATTAATATTTAATGTGAGAACTTCTCTGATCAATTAAATATGCTTGTCCTCACATCATCAGACAATCAAAGTTAAAGATAAATTAGTGAGTACAGCTTATAAATTTATTAGTTCTCAACCAGAGCACAAAACATATTAGCTTTTCTACGTTGAAGGGAGCACCTAAAAGTGTTATAAATTAATCCTAAAATTGTTCGAGTCAAGCTTAATAATTAATCTAGAGTGGTTTCTGTAAATGTATGTGATTACACATGTAGGATGTTAATTGTCTTCAGTGATGGCAGTAAATTTGTAACTGATGTTGAATTCGAAGGAATTATTTGATTAGGAGGTGAAACTAAATCCACACTTAGTGGAAACTCTTAAATATGAATACTATTAATAAAGCGGTATTTAATTTATTGAAATCTATTGGTTCTGATTACCCGTGCTTATATAGCATTGTGCTTAATTTTATAAGATTAACGATCATCTACCTCTAATTTTATCCATGTGTCGATCACTTTTGCATCAGCTCGCAAAATGAATGAAAAATCACTGAACTCGATTCAGTGGCGTTTATGAATATTCTTTAAAGAATTCATTCCAGTTGCTTTACTATTTGTGATTATAGTAGCAAAGGGAAGACTGTTTGCTTTTTATATAAATCATTTACGTACTAACGTATCTTTGAAAAGAACTATTGACATATGTGGCTATATCTCCGAGTCATCTTGCATTATCTGTTTTTTTGGCAATTCTTATAGACTTTTTATTATCATGTACTGACAAAGTTCAATTCGCATTTCAGGGTGGATATCTTTGTCAGTTTAACGAAGAATATCTACTACTAGTCCTGTAGGACTATTACTAACTAATGTGAGTTTGGTATGTGGGATATCTTTAGAAGGCGGTATGTTGACGATATCTTAGTCATATACAATAGTCCAAACAGCTAATTAAGTAAACTGAACATTGTAAAACCATATTAGTTTATTGTTTGGAGAAGAACAGCTAACTTCTTTGCCCTAGATATTCTAATTATTCCGAGGGTGGACGGTTCAATCAGGTGTCCTATCTATATAAAGCCTACATAAAGAACAGAATAATGTATCTTAGCTATCATAGTTATTGTACACACTAGTACAAAAAGGGCTTGGTGGTGTGGAGGTCCATTCATGAGTGTTAGTGGGATATAGACTGGATTAAAGCATGTTCCGTGCATGATCATGATGGCGCACACTGATCTAGGGAATTATTGGGAAAGACTCTAGAAGCTTCTTATGTGAACACTATAAATATATTAACGTTTTTTTAACTGTGAATTCCTACTTCTATCTATCCTTGTTATTTTGGAATACATTTTCGTTCCCGTTCAAACGTGTTCTGATTAGGGATCTTGTCAAGTGTTCAGTGTCTAAGAATACCAAGCAGTGGGAGAAGCTGGTTCGTTATTAGCGAGAAATACAGCAATGAGATAACTGTCACTATCTCCTTACCCATCAGGGCTGATTCAATGAGCCTTACGCTAAAACGTTAGCTTAAATGAATTATGAATAAACAATATTCTACCAATGTCATCGTTATTGAAATGTCAAGGCGAGGAACAGTTGTGGACCTGCATACATACTCAAATGTCTACAAAAACGAATGAACCTTTATGACCAACCTAGGACCCTCGTGATGAACAGTCATCATCCTTCGTTTCAGTTGAATTGTGACTGGCAAGCGGAATCCAGGACGCGCGCTTCGTCCTACTTAAAACAACAACATTGGGATGCAGACACATCCAGCGGACGGGTTCCATATAGGACAAAACGCGCATCCTGGATTCCTCCCTGCCAATCACAATCCAACTCAAACAATACTTGTGTGCTACCCCTATATCGAGGCAATCTGCTCAGGATGCACATGTGGTAACAGATACTGATCAGTTACAGTCCATAATAAATCAAGGAGAAGATCCAAACACATTCGAATTAAATCATCATCCTTCATTGACAAACATTTGATCGAGACAGGCCATAAAACTGATATTGAATCAGTCTTTCGTGTGTAAAACAGCTTTAAGATGTACATTCAGATTTGTATGAAGCCTTAGCTATACTATAGTTTACCCCCCTCCTTTGAATGCTTAATAGCAATTTACTGCTGCGCTAAATCTATCTTGGTAATATCGATTTCATAACAAGAGTAAAGTGTGATACACATAGTTTTTCATATTATCTTTTCTTTCTTCTAGTTTGTCTATTTTTGATCTTTGTTTCTTATATATAAATGTCGCAATAAGTTTATACATGATCAGATTGTCTAAAATTTATCGCTCAAATATATTATATCTTAACTCCGATTAATTTTGTCCTCTTATGGCATTGTTTAACAACACATAAGTTGAATTGATATGGCTTATGAAGATTGTTATTTTATATTGATTGAATGAGTCATAGATTGATGTTGGCGGGGTACCACTAAAAACCAGGGAGCATCAAACAGCTGTTTCGCCTCAATATGGGATTCCTCAGCAGGGTGTCTTAGATTCCGTCCCGAGGGCTTCAAGTTGGAGAACACGTAACGCTTCTCACTACTAGGTTGGCGTCTATCATAAATTAATGAAATCGGGAATTCTACCATTGAATTACCCTGCCAGTATCAATCTGTAACGTACTCAATCAATTATATATACAAATCTCCATAAACCATCTCAATTCATTTGTAATGATAAACTCACTAGTGACTAACTTCGGGATATTCCTGAAGCTGTAGTAAAAAGTCGTGACTGGTGGAGTTCAAACTTGTCGGGAGTGAGACAATTATCACCAATGACAGTGGCTTATCGTCACACTATATATCAAACATTAATGGAAGTGGGAATTTTCCCTTTGGATGGCGGTCCAGTGGTGCTGAGAGTTAGGTGTTCACCAACCTTAAGCCCCTGGGTCGGAATCTATGGTGCGCACTGCTGAGGCAGTTCCACTAGGACAAAACAGCTTTCCAGTGCTTCCCTGATTTTTAATAATACTCTGCTAACATCAATCTATGACGTAATTCCAATCAGTACACTAAGTTATTGAAATCCAAACGTGCACAGTTAAAGCCATTGTCGAACTACTTTTATATATGAGTTGAAAGTTTGGCTTTGTTACGCTTAGGTTGTTTAAGGCTATATAAATTATTCTATTGATGCATCGTATTTGGAAAGTTATATATCTGTTGCTTGATTTTCTCGACACTTTGAAGTTTTTAGTCACGGTTTGACTAAACGGGGATATTTTAGCACTGTATGCAACGTTACGATATAGACACATATGTTGATATTACATTTATTCATTTGTCATTAAAAAACTATTGTTGACAGATTTGTCAGTGACTAAGTTCGCCCCATCAGTTAATTGTTTATCTCGAAAATTCTAGCTATAGGATAAAAACTAACTCCACGCATGTAGTATTGCGTACTCAAATCCTTACTTATTTTAGACCTACATGGTTTTGTCTTTGAAATTAATTAGTTTCGTTTACTGATTAGATATTTTTTTCCTGTAATTACTTACAGGCCATTTTTTGTATTTACGTTAATTGTGCTGAAATTAACTTGTTATGTGAAACTGTCGATTTGTAGTTTTTAGATTTAAGTAGAAGTCAGAAGTCTGATAAAGTTATAGTAAGTTATAAAAATGCTTTTTTACACCATGAGGTCACTTAGATGGATACTGAATGTAAGTTCGTCACTTATTGGTTAGAAGGTGATTGTCTCGACCGCCACACCTCCCATCTCAACTTTACGTTATTAAATGCTGGTTAATCATTTTAGTAAACTAAAGTTTGATTGTAATTAGTCTTTTATAGTGTTAACAATTTAATCTCTAAACATATGCTGATTTGATATAGAGTAACAACATCATGTAAAATTACCTCGTTTTCGCTTACAATTACCTCGAGCATTTAGTACAGTCAGTTGCTATCAGAAAATATATTGACAAGTGTACATACTATAGAAAATTATAGTTAGGACAAACTTATTCCACAACTGGTTTTTATGGCAAATACGCTTGTTGACACTTTTTATCGTAACCGATTGCATTAAATCTTAAATGTCATTATAAATTAAGATGCAGTAGTTTTCATTTGAGTGTGTTGATAGTCTACGTCTGTAAATGTACAATAGCTGTTGGTTTTTTAATAATCATTACATCCGATTTCTTTTATTTATTCAGGTGACCCATCTGTTGTTGTTAATTGCTCTAAACGTTTCAAAGTAAGTTACCTGAATGTTTTGATATTATTATTTGGTAATTCAATAAACAATTATGTAACCTGAAAATAGTTGTTAGTTGGTACTGTTAAATTTCCCTAACATCACTTCCTAATGTTTATTGGTGGTTACATATAAACGCCTACGCTACTCTTTTTTTCATTCATGGATTGCCATATATGTTTCAATAGTTTTTAATTTTTCATCCCGTAAGAAAAAAGCAATAGAATGCACATTTTCATTTAAATTGAAGCAATTAAATCACATACAGAATTGCTTAACATCACAACTTTCGCTTAATATCCTATCTGAGCATTCATCGAAATATGAAGGGGCAGTACTACAGAACTTGTATGCCGAGCTACATATATAAAATAAATTATATATGAGACAGTGCTAGAAATTGATATTGCAATAATATCAGCATCTCGTTCGGTTACCGGGTTTGAATGCCTTTATGAAAATTATCAAGGATAAATGAAATCGGTTAGGTTTGTTGAACGCACCCTAGTAGGCAAACCTAAGTCGTGTTATTTGGCATTCGTCAGCAGAACTTACTTCCCATATTAGTCACTTATCACAGACTAATCAGTGTATACGTTTCAGTCGTATTTCAAATCAGCCTACGGCCCGAATAGCTTAATTGTAATGTCTGGATACTGTGAAGCTACGTGACTTGAGATCGAGTCCACTAAGGAGTATCAGTTCCCTAAAGATGACAGGTACGCCTCGCCGACAAGTTCTATTTTGCACGAAACCTAAGTTTGTAGGTTTCCCTGCCGTCCTTTCCAACCACCTTACTAGAATCAATATAGTGCACGCGATTTCAAGTTGATCACATTGTAATTTGATCGGCAAATTTGGTCTACACGTTGAACTAGACATAAGTTCGATCGTTACTCAATAATCAATCAGTCTAGTAAGGTCTACATTAAGCACTTATCCTAATTATGTTTGGTTGTATAGTAACGCCTAAGTAGGTAGATTAAGACTGAATGGATGACATTTAGATAGATGTTTATGTGTTCCAGTCTCTGTGAATGAATAATAGTGACCGTCTACTGTAACTATACTCAGACAACCGTCCATTTCCTGGCAAGCACCAACTATAAGCATAAAGAGATATCATCTAACATGGCAACCTGAACCGAACCAACCATATACTCTGTCTAGACGAAATCGCCATCAGTCATCGTTAAAGTAGGCCTGATAAAAAGACTCACTATTTCTGGAGTACATACTTTGCATTTTGATCATACTGTAGTACGAGAGCGCGCTTGCTTACGTTTTATTGGATGCAGAATAAGCGCTACAGGATACATTAGAGTTGAGCTCAGAGATTAGAAAGCCATTTTCCGCAACAACTAAAGGCAATTATGAAAACGAAATTCATCTAGATGTAGTTTGGCACGGTATCTAAATAGCAGTGGCATCTATTAGCAACTCGATCAGAAAGGTTATTAAAAATCACTGGGTCCCAGCGGCGTCTATTGACATTACGAACTCTTATAAACTTATTCCGTCAAACTCCGAACGCGACACGGAGTGAAGAAAAATCGGACATACATCGATAGAAGTCTGTGGAACTATCATTAGCATTTGTAGGTTACGTAATCCAAAGAGATGAAGACTGAATGGACTTGTCGAAATCAAAATAGCCGTAATTAATCTGAATTGGTTATTTTGCAGTCGTGAGTGGGAATTCGCATCATAACCGCGACAATAATAAATTAATGAGACAGTTATCAGACGCAGAATTGTGTAGATTCCTGATCTATGAAATAATCCTAATCAATATTGAGACAGTTGATGACTGGTTATATTAAACGAGGATTACTTTTCTGTCATCTGTAAACCATTAACTACTGACCGAATTGATAAATATGGTCGTTCGTATTACGAAGTGTAATTGTCCTGGCTACTCACTGTTCAAAAGTTTCAAATCAAGATAGACTAAGTGTTCAACGGTTTTCTATTTGTTTTTTTTTAAATGCTTGTGTAGGAAGTGATCATTTATTTTGTAAACTGTGCATTTGATTACGTTTAACTTAGCATACTACTTAATCGTTTCTAAGTGATATAATTCCATTTCCTTCAAATTTATTTTGAATCAAGCGATTACCAGAACCAAGGTCTTCTGTTCTTCAAAATTTTCAAGATTCTTCAGAAAACTCGTTAACAGGAATGTTCAACAGAAAAGTGTATTTTAGTCTTAGGCTACTATCGCTTTTGGCTACTTAAGAAATTAAGGTTAGTGATTTAATGGATGAAAGCTGTTTGCATTCACATTGCATGTTACTACATATTATTTGCGTGTTACTCAAATTTGGAAGTACCTTGAAATTAAATGTTTCATTTTTTGAGCTAAAGGACCTGACATTGTGCAGTGTACATTGTAGCATCAATGACAGTGTTTTGAGAAGAAATATAAGCATGAAAAACTAATATATCACTGTAAATTATTTCTTGATGTTGTTATTATTTGTGATGTGATAAAAAGTAAAGATTAGCGAATTGGAGAGACAGTGAAATACACAGGATATCAAGGACAATCAGAGAAGTGAGTAACATAAATCTTTAAAATTGTAAAAAATTATGAAAAAGGAAGACGGAGGAAAAGTGGGTATATATACACTATTTATTCGAGTTTCTAATAAATGATTACTTTGATACCAATTATTAATTCACTACTGTGAATTCGTATTCAGAGTTTTATTTTCTATTGTTTAGACTATTGAATTTTTGGTTAATATACTCGTGTTAGGGATGTTAGATCTACCGAATTCTCTTGGTAAACCTATTGGTTTTGTGATTTATTTGTGGAAATTTAAATTTCTCGTTTTGCTCCAAAATGCTCCCTTTATACCCTCAGTTTGTGTTTCCCACCTAGTAAGACGTTAAATCTTATTGGTTCGTTGTTTATTTAGTACTCTATGTGACATTTCCAGGGACACTTTATATATACGCATGAACCAAATGTTTGTCATTCATCTGCTAGGCTGCCTGTAGAATTAAACTCTTCTTGCTGACGTTGGACTTCTTCCTCTAGTTAGCTGGGCTGGGGCCCTAAGGAACAGCTTAGCTCACCTGTTGTTGTGTTGCTGGTCATTTGTTTGCCAGCCAGATATTGAGGCATCATCGTAATTCGCAAACCTTAGCAGCTCCATCACTTGTCACTAAGTTCCATGGAAAAACATGGGCTTTAGAGGTGTGGCATTTGTCGGACGCAGGTTTCTGATTGTAGGTATTTTCAAAACATTTCTGGAGTATTTTGAGACGGCCGTGTGAGTAACATTAGTTAAAGGTAGGGCACTAGGCGGATTCGGCAAGTCAGTTGATAAACCTGTTAATTTACATCTACTAAGGTATCTGACATGTGCAACATTTGCCTAACCACTGCGTGCCTCATCGTCTTATGTCAACTGAAGTGGATGTAGTTTTAAAGGAAGCTAAAAGAGTCAAGTCAAGACGTGACATCAGTCACCAAAGTCATTGACTGTTGGTATGAACCGTGTTTTGCAGATGAGAATTACCTAGTTAGAGTCCACACAATCACCCTGATCACTTGTAGATATGGGGACAACGTAACTGATAATAGATTAAATTAACGCAATTTCATTGACTTTTTGTCTATATATCAAGCCCCATTTACCTTCATACTTATCTTTTCATTCTTTTTGAAACATTCTCAATGTTTGTCCTTTCTCATTATCACTATTACTACACTTTCTCGATTCCTTCAATATTATCATTGTTAACTTCATTCCGTCGAGCTGATGTGGAATCGTAACTTTTGCTACCTCACATTTATGCTAATGTGACTAAGCCTGCCTAGAGGTAGTGAGAAAATAAAACACCAAGAGATAAGAGACAGTACCAAGTCGTTTATTACTTATCAACAAAGGCTTTTGTATAACATGTTCTGGATCAATCAGTTGTAAGAAATGCGAAATACACTAGTGATTGAACTGGGGAAGTTTCTTCAGTCAGTCAGTTTCGTACAGAAACGGGATAATAAGTTCATATGTAAAATTACAGTAACTCGGAAAACAAAATTAGATATGATGATCGGTAATGAGTGTATGAAAAGCCTATATCTTAAGCAATGCAAATATCATAGTTAATAAATGATTGACAGATGCGGCTTAGGGGTGAGAGTCCTAATAGCATGGAGAATAAATTTCACAGGTTGTGTTTCCCGATGACTTCTCTCGTTATAACACTTCTTAAGTAGGACTTACTGACCACAGTGTTCATGGTGAAAAGGAATCACTACCTTTGATGATGTAAGTTCAGCATTGTATTTGCATTTTTTTCTCGGTACATATACCATATATGTAAATTTTATATATCGCAGATGGTCATATTACTTTTTTGATTCCTTGCCGATACAATTTCTACATCAGTTTCATTTGTACGTACTGCCAGACAGTGGATTTAAAAGGTCACGTGTTTTTGATAGTTCAGACACTCATCTAAAACATTTTGGGACTAGCGACAGAACTAATAAATCTTCTGAAATTGTAATATATAATATAAGACAATTAGCTTTTAGGTAGTTTAAATAAGTTATAAATTCAATTTCATGTGTCGATAAAATTTAAGATTAGGTATCTAAAGCATTTTATGATTTTTGTTCAATGTAATATGGATATGACTTGTATGCACTGACATGTTCGACATTTGTAAACATACTGAAAGCTATTTATATATTATTCTTCAGATATATCTTACTAGCTTGGCATTTCAACGGATTTCCTGGACTAATTCTCCTGCCAAACCATTTAGTTCATTCTGGTATCTTCAGTAATCTTGTTGTTTCTTGCCAAGATTTTAATCCTGGAAATGTATACACAGCTGAGTCACTTTTACAGCTTCCTGATAATCAATTGGAAGACAAGTATGTATTGTTTGCTCAATTGTCGAACGTTGTTTTTATCGTTCTCTGTTAAAAATTGAATAAAGTATAAGTGAGGTGAATTTTATTCTGAAGTATTGCAGCATACATGTATCTGGGGTCGTTTAAATTTTTACCACTTCAACATAAACTATTTTTGAGCATAAGGAGCAGTTAAAAGATTTCGAATCAAATGTGTTGTGCATTTCTTCGTATAAGTTATATATATTAAACAAGTAATTCAGCGAAGAGGATTCTTTTCGACGATCTCATTTTAATTGACTGTACAATCGTAATGTTTATGTAATAATGAATGTGGTAAACAAATTTCGTATGTTAGTGTATGCATGTAATAGGTGTGAATCATACATTTGTCACAACATTAATGGGTATTTAAAACAGCAGACAGGCAGAAAATGACATTTGTGACTAACTGCCTAATGATATAACTATAAGGTGAAAATTTTTGTCATGTAAACGATGGTCATTATAAATGAAGATTCAAGATAATTTATATAACATTAATAATATAGTTGATTGTATCTAACTGAGAAAATTATAAACGAAACATGGAGCCATGGTGACGAAAGTGGCCTTATTAACTTTTAGTACGCATAAATCTAGCTGTATATTGCATATTTCCAAGGCTTCTACAATATAAGGGAGATGTCTGCTGACATTTTTTAGTAGGTTAGGTTTAATCTCTTATATACAGTCTGGAAATTAAATTCACATATCACATGATCATAGTTAACCACACGCTGTAAAATAGATGATCTTGTACTTTTCTGATGTTCTTTACTAAGCCATACCCTGTACCCTTTCATGTATCGAGAGATGTTCCTCGTTGAACGGCCTATGTATATAAACCCGAACACATTGGTAGTCAAAATTTGCTTACCTCATTAATTATTTCATGTAAATTATGATTGTACAACTATTGAAAATGAAGTCATCGAAAAGGGAATTTATTTTACTGAATTAATTGTTTTAATTCTCAGTCCTAGCTATGAATTTACATAAGAGTACTGTCGTCCACAGTTAGTGCCTAAAATTTATTGCTTAGTTTTGCTAAGCTGTTTATCAAAATACCTGTTTTAATCTCAATAATACTTTGCCTTATCGCAACCGTAGATTTCAACTGGTCAAGTTAATAAGGTAGATGTGATGACAATAGGAATGGATGTTTCTTAAAGTCTAAACCTCAAGGCGTGTATTTATTATATGTCTATATATTTTTGCATTGATTTTCAATGAGGTCTGTTAGGTTTTACTCGGTTGCTGAAAGTGAATATAATGAAGTGGACCTCTAACTTGCAACACAATAGGTTGATTAATCCATTCATCTCTCCATTTATTAGTGTATTTGACTTTTTTAAAATGTTAGTATACTGGATAGGATTATCATATATTTTAATCAGTCCTTCCATCCCTTGAAATTTATTGGAATCATTTAGTCATGTACTTCATTTCACACTTTGAAAGTAAACCATTTATTAATAAATATTTCATCATAGGAAGTAGATTAAGCGTTTAAAAATAATAGAGTTCATAATAAGGAAGTATATGAATTATCAGTTTAAACTCTAAAATAACGATGAAGAGTTTCGAATAGGTGAATAGAAAAATTAAACATAGTAAAAATTAAAATCGTCTTTTAGGTCTTAAAGAACTACTGGGAAGATAAGAGTATTACAGATTTCTTCTAAACAGAGATTATGGTTATTACCTTGAATCCCACAGCTATTGCTGTTCATAAGAAAATAGGTATAACCCCTGCCAGGAAGATTTGAATGTATGCAGCATATCACTCCGGATGATTTTATCTTATCCACCACAACCATTGTTGACCAAGTGTTGGAATTGTTTTACACTTCCCAAGCTAATCTGGGAGACGATCACTCATTGATCAAGTTACTTGGTAGTATACTCGATTTAGTTTTTGTTCATAGTAGTATGTGTGTTGATGGAAGCACATTATAGTGACAGCAGCATATAGCTTATCATTCTCGACTATTTCAATTTCAAAGCATCACAATCGTATTTTTATAAAACAATTAATACATGTTAGTGTAAGTGCTTGAAATGCATGAAAATTCTTGAATGAAGCTCATAATAGTGAGTAAAATGAGTAAAACATAAATACCTGGTCCATCATTATGCTGTTACTTCTTTTGAATGTTTTAATGCACATTTTTATTTAAAAGAAAATGTTATTAACAGTCATACCTTAATTGGTTTTATTACAGAATTCAAAAGGAAGTATTTAATCATATAAATGAGATCAAATGGAGTCTGGAACAGAAATATACTAACAGTGTAAGTATTCTCCGTTTGGTTGTTTATTTTGAAGTCTAAAATGTTAAAGAAACATCTATATTTACAGTATTTATGTATGTAAAACAAAGAATCATTTGTTTTATGTGAATTTAGCAATAGATTTGTTTATGGTTAGACACATCATTTATTTTGACACTCTATGTTGTTTTTAGTAGAAATAAGCTGTGAAAAGTTTAGATTGGAGCATTAGTCTATGAATTCTCTTAGCGTTCGTCAGATATATATATATATATATATATATATATATATATATATATATATATATATATATGCATTGCGCAACATCTTATATTGCTACCTAGGACCTTTTTTAATATTTGAAGATCTACTTGACGTAATTTTCTGATTTCGATTAGCGATTTTGACATACTCAGTCACATTGCTTACATAACATCAGTCCATGAAGTTACTGAATTCTAGTCTAAGTCATGTTGATTGATAAAAGCCACCTGGTTGGCGTCCTCGTGAATGCCGTAACCAATACTTAGATACTCTGGATGACATGGATCACAATTGGTCACAGTGATGCCGGTATATTCACTTCTTGTCCTCCCTCGAGTCGTAAGCTTAAAATTATTTCTTGTCTTTTTAAGAACTAACTCCTTCCTGGAGCATGTTCTTATATGTTATTCTTTTTATCATTATCATTGAAGTAATGACTACTTTTGCTTATTTGTTATTAGTCTTGCTGTACTACTGAGGTGTGTCAACTTGGATCGATGCACACATGTACTAGGTCCTATTTTGGTCACACATATATACATACACATTGTTTACATATATACCATATTATATTTACTAATATAACATGATATTTATGGATTTATAAGTGTTGATCCTGATGATGACTTTGTCGAAACCAATTGTTCCCTTTTGTGTTCAGTAATTTTGAATATGGGTATCTTTAAGTTATCTAAATTTATGTACGGCGCATAATAAAGTAAAATTTATGTGAATTGTTCAATACCTACCCCATCTAATCGAACCACTATAGTATCTTACATTCGATAGCAGTGAAGTCGACTTTCGTTTGAATGTTGATTCTCCTCTAATGCATGCGAAATGAAGTAATTACAGACAACACCAGGTTAGGGTACAGAATAGTTGTCTATAGTATTTAGTATATGAAAATCATATATACGCCTTCAAGGTAATATAAGTATAACATTATGGGCATTTCGGGATCATGTATATTACTTTTTTAATGGAGAAGCATTGAACAGCATAGACAGACACAACGCAGAACTTCGTACGTACGTACATCAGTTCAGGTTGCCATACCACATCAGCACAGAGACGCAACTGTCAGTTCAAATCCAAGAGTAATAGCGATAGTAGAAGTATTAGCAGTAATGCAGAAGATTAGGGAGCGAAGATATGATTCGAAAAGTATAATTCAGTGAGATAAATTTGAAAGGAGAAAGATAGAGAATTCAGAAGGTTAGATTTTGAGAGAACACAAAGAGTGGATGCACCTGCGCCATTGCAAACGATTCTGAGCCATGTCGTTCAAGGTCTCTAACCATTGGTGACTCGTCTCGCGGACCCCAACCACGCAGCCTACATCTACCAACATGACTCAGTCCACTTGTCAGTGACTTCATCGATTTCTGCCATGTTTTGGTTTGGCCGCCTCTAGCTTTCTTCCAACCTATTCCTACACCGCAAAACATAGCTCGTCGAGGCAGTCGGTAGTTAGACATGCGTAACACATGTCCTAACCACCTCAACTGATGAAGTTTCAATACCTCATCTATTGATTTGCCCTCCTTTCCTAGAACCCGTTTCCTAACGACAGCATTGCTCACTCGGTTGTCCCACGATACACGAGCAATGCTTCGGAGACACCTATGATCGAAGACCAGTAACCTACGAATGTCCTCTACTCTTAACGGCCATGTTTCGCTCCCGTATAGTAGGACAGAGCGAACTGCTGCACGGTACACTCGTCCTTTGGTTAGCAAGCGGATATCTTGCCTGCGCCATAAGTGACGCAACTTGGCAAAAGCCAATCGAGCTTTCTGTATCCGTGCTGAGATTTCGTCAGTCACCAGGCCATCAGCACTGATGAGACTCCCCAGATACGTGAAGCGGTCTACACGATCGACTACTTCACTCCCTATCACTAGTTCAGGTGCCGATACAACCCAATCCTGAAGCAACATTTTGCATTTCGAGGGGGAAAACCGCATCCCGAACATGCTTGCATTGTTGCTCAGGGTAGTCAGAAGACTCTGCATTTTGTCAGCGTCTTCACCAAATAGGACTATGTCATCAGCATACTCTAAGTCAGTAAGCGAGGCTCCTGGTAGAAAGTCAACTCCTGAAAAGTCAGACGAAGATAAGGTTATATCTAGGAGCATGTCTATGACAAAATTAAACAAGAATGGGGAAAGTGGACATCCCTGACGGACACCACTTGAAGTGAGGAATTCCGATAACAGTTCGCCATAAGCTCTCACTCGACCTGTAGTTTTAGAGTAGTGAGCTTGTATAAGGTTAATGTGCTTCTTTGGTACACCTTTCAATGACAGTCACTGCCACAGAACCTCACGATCAACAGAGTCGAATGCCGCCTTTAGGTCCAGGAAGACAATTATTGTAGGACGCTTAAATGTGTGTCTGTGTTCCAGGACCTGTCGCAGTGTGAAGATGTGGTCTATACAGCCACGTCCAGGTCTGAATCCAGCCTGATTTTCTCTAGTCTGCTCTTTACGAGCTCTAGTTAGGCGTCTAATCGAGGCTAACAATTTAGAAACTATATTAGTCAGACTGACTCCCCTGTGATTGTCACAAGAAAACTTTTGTCCTTTCTTATAAATTGGGACAATCAGGGATTGAGACCAGTCAGATGGTATTACGCCTAGTTCCCAGATTCTACCTAAGATTCCAGTCAATCTAGCTGCTAAAACTGGACCACCATCCTTAAAAATTTCAGGGGTAAGCCTATCAGGACCTGCTGCTCTACCTCGCTTCAGATTTCCTATAGCCTTGTCAATTTCATAAAGACTAGGAGGAGTTAAGCCGATTTGCCATTCAGGATGACTGGGGATCGTGGGCAACCGAAGTGTGGCTGAAGGCCAGTTGAACTGATCCCTAAAGTGTTTTGCCCATCGGTCCAATCTCCTGGACTGAGAATGAATAATAATCCCATCCTTTTCCGAGATAGTCTCACTCACATTCGGATTCCTAATACCAGTTTCCTTGATAAGTCGAAAAAGTTGCCTACTGTTGCCTATCGCCACTGCCTTTTCATCGTTTTCGCTTTCACCACCCACCACTGTTCACGGTCGTTGTGTAGGCTTTTCATCAGCCTGCGCTTAAGCTCACTTCGCTCTTCATCATGTTCAGAGCCAGGTGGGATGAGTTTACGAGCACCCATCAGTTCGATGGATGCTACTGAAATCCACGGCTTCATCCTAGCCTTATGATTTATCTTACTAGCAGATATCACTGCTGTTTCCACAGCCTTTTTGATATCATTCCAACCTGCTTCCGGATGGGAATCGCTTACACGGTCGCCTAACTGTTTTTCTAGTTGTTCCTGAAATATATTCTTAGCTTTATTATCATTAAGTAAAACCCTAAGAGGCTTCATTGCAATATCTTTCCTACGTCCAGTAAGCCTCAAACAAATACGCGCTTGCACTAAACCATGATCTGAATCTAAACATGTGCCCCAGAACGAGCGACAGTCCTCTATCGAACCCCTCCATCGGTGGCTGATGGCGATGTGATCTAGTTGGGTCCAACGTTGAGACGATTTTGGGGATCGCCAGGTCAAAAGATGTTTTTCCTTATGCCTAAAGTTAGTATTCGCTAAAAACAGGCGGTTGTCTGAGCATAGTTGCAACAGACGGTCGCCATTATCTGTTCTTTGAGCCGCGACACCATAACATCCACCCAAGTGTCTCTCATTTTCACTTAGTCTACCTACTTGAGCATTAAAGTCACCAGGCATTATAACTATATCAGAGTGCCTAACTTTTTGGAGGAGGTCCGTAAGCTTGCTGTAAAACTCATCTTTCACCTCGTCTGAACTGCAGTCAGTGGGGGCACAGGCAGATACGACGAAGAGGCAACGACGAGTGTCCCTATCTTTCCGAGTCCTAACTGTCCCGTTCAGTCGGACAGCGCACAAGCGACTATCTACAGGGATCCAGTCTAGGAGAGCTAGTTTTGCCCTACGACTCAATGCTATACCTACACCAGCGAGACCCCGGGAAGCAGCATCAGGGCTACCGGATACACGAAGAGTAAATCGGGCTGCTTGTTTATTCTGATACGGTGAAATCAGGTTAATGATTTTACTAGGATCCTGTATGCGCGTTTCCAAGACGGAGCATACATCAATTGAGCGAGATTCTAAAGTCCTAGCTAAGGAAGCCTGTTGCCCTATTTGACTCAATGTCCGTACATTAAAAGCTCTAACATGTAGTCTAGAATGGGGTTTCAAGAGACCAGGAATAACTGTTAGTGAGCTAGCATCGTTTGCATTAGCGGTGCAGTGAGATGAAGGAATGTGAGTAGAGTTAGTCGTAGAGATAAGAGAGATATTATGGGGTGTAGAAAGGATTTGATTTTGACCAATTTGGACTCTCGTGCTTTTGCGGGTATGAGGGCAGTTTTCACTTCCCGGCTGCCCACACCGTGGAAGGGTGTTTCTTGAGGAACCTGAAAAAGAATGCAGATTAGTGTCGGTCTCAGAGACCTGAGAGCGTGACCGCAGAGCCCAAGGGACAACTGCTTGAGGTCTGTCACGCACGGCCTTTAATGAAGGGTTTTTTGAGTATTAGCTCCGCACATAAAAGCCCTTAGTGAGCACCCATACCGCCGGAGACGGAAATCCGTGAATTAGGGTAAGGTGTGACATTTTTAGGGCCGACCTTTTCTAACCCCTACTTCCTTGTGAGAAGGCAGCATCGCTGCAGATGCTGGTTGTCCGAGGGAAACACCTTACTGCTGTCACACCCCTCTGCAGTCAGCAGTACGACTTCGCCCTCAGACCTTGAGTAGCTGCTTTTAGTCTCATCGTACCACAATCGACCTTCCTGGCATGGCAGAACCTGCAGAAACATATGTTTCAGCCAGTATAGCTCGGTAGGGTTATCACCCGACCGAAGCTACTACCTTGACGTGGTGGTCGGGATTGCCAATCGCATTGGGGTAAGGTGAGACTAAAAGCAGCTACTCAAGGTCTGAGGGCGAAGTCGTACTGCTGACTGCAGAGGGGTGTGACAGCAGTAAGGTGTTTCCCTCGGACAACCAGCATCTGCAGCGATGCTGCCTTCTCACAAGGAAGTAGGGGTTAGAAAAGGTCGGCCCTAAAAATGTCACACCTTACCCTAATTCACGGATTTCCGTCTCCGGCGGTATGGGTGCTCACTAAGGGCTTTTATGTGCGGAGCTAATACTCAAAAAACCCTTCATTAAAGGCCGTGCGTGACAGACCTCAAGCAGTTGTCCCTTGGGCTCTGCGGTCACGCTCTCAGGTCTCTGAGACCGACACTAATCTGCATTCTTTTTCAGGTTCCTCAAGAAACACCCTTCCACGGTGTGGGCAGCCGGGAAGTGAAAACTGCCCTCATACCCGCAAAAGCACGAGAGTCCAAATTGGTCAAAATCAAATCCTTTCTACACCCCATAATATCTCTCTTATCTCTACGACTAACTCTACTCACATTCCTTCATCTCACTGCACCGCTAATGCAAACGATGCTAGCTCACTAACAGTTATTCCTGGTCTCTTGAAACCCCATTCTAGACTACATGTTAGAGCTTTTAATGTACGGACATTGAGTCAAATAGGGCAACAGGCTTCCTTAGCTAGGACTTTAGAATCTCGCTCAATTGATGTATGCTCCGTCTTGGAAACGCGCATACAGGATCCTAGTAAAATCATTAACCTGATTTCACCGTATCAGAATAAACAAGCAGCCCGATTTACTCTTCGTGTATCCGGTAGCCCTGATGCTGCTTCCCGGGGTCTCGCTGGTGTAGGTATAGCATTGAGTCGTAGGGCAAAACTAGCTCTCCTAGACTGGATCCCTGTAGATAGTCGCTTGTGCGCTGTCCGACTGAACGGGACAGTTAGGACTCGGAAAGATAGGGACACTCGTCGTTGCCTCTTCGTCGTATCTGCCTGTGCCCCCACTGACTGCAGTTCAGACGAGGTGAAAGATGAGTTTTACAGCAAGCTTACGGACCTCCTCCAAAAAGTTAGGCACTCTGATATAGTTATAATGCCTGGTGACTTTAATGCTCAAGTAGGTAGACTAAGTGAAAATGAGAGACACTTGGGTGGATGTTATGGTGTCGCGGCTCAAAGAACAGATAATGGCGACCGTCTGTTGCAACTATGCTCAGACAACCGCCTGTTTTTAGCGAATACTAACTTTAGGCATAAGGAAAAACATCTTTTGACCTGGCGATCCCCAAAATCGTCTCAACGTTGGACCCAACTAGATCACATCGCCATCAGCCACCGATGGAGGGGTTCGATAGAGGACTGTCGCTCGTTCTGGGGCACATGTTTAGATTCAGATCATGGTTTAGTGCAAGCGCGTATTTGTTTGAGGCTTACTGGACGTAGGAAAGATATTGCAATGAAGCCTCTTAGGGTTTTACTTAATGATAATAAAGCTAAGAATATATTTCAGGAACAACTAGAAAAACAGTTAGGCGACCGTGTAAGCGATTCCCATCCGGAAGCAGGTTGGAATGATATCAAAAAGGCTGTGGAAACAGCAGTGATATCTGCTAGTAAGATAAATCATAAGGCTAGGATGAAGCCGTGGATTTCAGTAGCATCCATCGAACTGATGGGTGCTCGTAAACTCATCCCACCTGGCTCTGAACATGATGAAGAGCGAAGTGAGCTTAAGCGCAGGCTGATGAAAAGCCTACACAACGACCGTGAACAGTGGTGGGTGGCGAAAGCGAAAACGATGAAAAAGGCAGTGGCGATAGGCAACAGTAGGCAACTTTTTCGACTTATCAAGGAAACTGGTATTAGGAATCCGAATGTGAGTGAGACTATCTCGGAAAAGGATGGGATTATTATTCATTCTCAGTCCAGGAGATTGGACCGATGGGCAAAACACTTTAGGGATCAGTTCAACTGGCCTTCAGCCACACTTCGGTTGCCCACGATCCCCAGTCATCCTGAATGGCAAATCGGCTTAACTCCTCCTAGTCTTTATGAAATTGACAAGGCTATAGGAAATCTGAAGCGAGGTAGAGCAGCAGGTCCTGATAGGCTTACCCCTGAAATTTTTAAGGATGGTGGTCCAGTTTTAGCAGCTAGATTGACTGGAATCTTAGGTAGAATCTGGGAACTAGGCATAATACCATCTGACTGGTCTCAATCCCTGATTGTCCCAATTTATAAGAAAGGACAAAAGTTTTCTTGTGACAATCACAGGGGAGTCAGTCTGACTAATATAGTTTCTAAATTGTTAGCCTCGATTAGACGCCTAACTAGAGCTCGTAAAGAGCAGACTAGAGAAAATCAGGCTGGATTCAGACCTGGACGTGGCTGTATAGACCACATCTTCACACTGCGACAGGTCCTGGAACACAGACACACATTTAAGCGTCCTACAATAATTGTCTTCCTGGACCTAAAGGCGGCATTCGACTCTGTTGATCGTGAGGTTCTGTGGCAGTGACTGTCATTGAAAGGTGTACCGAAGAAGCACATTAACCTTATACAAGCTCACTACTCTAAAACTACAGGTCGAGTGAGAGCTTATGGCGAACTGTTATCGGAATTCCTCACTTCAAGTGGTGTCCGTCAGGGATGTCCACTTTCCCCATTCTTGTTTAATTTTGTCATAGACATGCTCCTAGATATAACCTTATCTTCGTCTGACTTTTCAGGAGTTGACTTTCTACCAGGAGCCTCGCTTACTGACTTACAGCATGCTGATGACATAATCCTATTTGGTGAAGACGCTGACAAAATGCAGAGTCTTCTGACTACCCTGAGCAACAATGCAAGCATGTTCGGGATGCGGTTTTCCCCCTCGAAATGCAAAATGTTGCTTCAGGATTGGGTTGTATCGGCACCTGAACTAGTGATAGGGAGTGAAGTAGTCGATCGTGTAGACCGCTTCACGTATCTGGGGAGTCTCATCAGTGCTGATGGCCTGGTGACTGACGAAATCTCAGCACGGATACAGAAAGCTCGATTGGCTTTTGCCAAGTTGCGTCACTTATGGCGCAGGCAAGATATCCGCTTGCTAACCAAAGGACGAGTGTACCGTGCAGCAGTTCGCTCTGTCCTACTATACGGGAGCGAAACATGGCCGTTAAGAGTAGAGGACATTCGTAGGTTACTGGTCTTCGATCATAGGTGTCTCCGAAGCATTGCTCGTGTATCGTGGGACAACCGAGTGAGCAATGCTGTCGTTAGGAAACGGGTTCTAGGAAAGGAGGGCAAATCAATAGATGAGGTATTGAAACTTCATCAGTTGAGGTGGTTAGGACATGTGTTACGCATGTCTAACTACCGACTGCCTCGACGAGCTATGTTTTGCGGTGTAGGAATAGGTTGGAAGAAAGCTAGAGGCGGCCAAACCAAAACATGGCAGAAATCGATGAAGTCACTGACAAGTGGACTGAGTCATGTTGGTAGATGTAGGCTGCGTGGTTGGGGTCCGCGAGACGAGTCACCAATGGTTAGAGACCTTGAACGACATGGCTCAGAATCGTTTGCAATGGCGCAGGTGCATCCACTCTTTGTGTTCTCTCAAAATCTAACCTTCTGAATTCTCTATCTTTCTCCTTTCAAATTTATCTCACTGAATTATACTTTTCGAATCATATCTTCGCTCCCTAATCTTCTGCATTACTGCTAATACTTCTACTATCGCTATTACTCTTGGATTTGAACTGACAGTTGCGTCTCTGTGCTGATGTGGTATGGCAACCTGAACTGATGTACGTACGTACGAAGTTCTGCGTTGTTTCTGTCTGTCTGTTTTGTTGGGTCACCACGATAGGGAAGCCGGACCACCTTGTCAAGGTTGCATCTGCGTTTGGGCATTGATCTGCATAGTAAATATAGCTCAATGTTTTTTTAAATTTTTGAGTGAACCAGTATTTTGATGTCCGTTGTTACTACCTAGACCTTAAGTGTGTTGACCAATTATATGACGTGTTTGATTTATTGAAGAGCCCTGCGTATGTTGAATTACTGTTATAATGCAGGTTGTGAGGCCTAACAGTGTTATCGCTTCATATTTGAACTTGCCATTGGTTTCTCTATTCTCACTAGCTACAGTACGTATTATTTAGGAATTAGTATTTTCTTTGTTGAAGAAACGAAATACCATTTTTACAAAGAGGCAAAATTAACAGTATTGTGACAGGCGATTCCATTCTAATTATCATAATCATAGGTATCCACAACTATACATTAGAAAACTCAACATGAAAAAAGTGATTGCTGTAGGTCTTTTTTTAAATGTCCAGCATTTTTTCTTATTGAAGACTATTTTTCACTAGTTTGGCGATTATTTGCATTATCTACACATATAATGCGTGTCCACTCTGACCGACTGTGTTCTGTATTGTTAATAAATGACTGCGGTAGCAAGCAGTAGAGAGTAAATTATTGATGCATCATTCATACACTGATAGTTGAAAATGCACTAGCAAACTGTTCCATTTCATAAAAAATTTACTTTGAAAGTAATTTACATAGATATTCAATTTAGAAACTAATCTCCACTTTTGTTATTTACTTAAAAGTGCTCAAACTCTATGATTCTGCAAACTGATTTGAATAACCTAAATGTCAGAGTAAACCAGCTAGACGTGTTTAAATTCATCTCAGTTAGATTGACTGGACTTATCACTGATTGATGTTGGTAGGGTGCCACTTAAACTAGGGGGCACTATATATATTAGTGTCATGTATCTCACTGATTTAAGGTGATTCCTCATAAAATACTTCCTGCAGAAATTATGTATTATCCCTTTTTGAAGTTCATGCATTTCATTCATGGTCCGACTAACCAGAAAATTCCTATCAGAGACGCAACTTCCACAGAGTATTCAAAGCAATCTATAAAGTTATGGGAAGCTCGTGCATCCAATTTCGATTTGGTGGAATCAAATTATATTCACTTTAATTTATCGACTCCGTATAAAGTAAGCAACTGTTTATGCACATAAATTAACTTATCCAATTTATGTGATTGTCTTCACATTGGATGTTTGATTGGTATTTTTCATAAACGGTGACAAGTAACAACAAAGAAGGATTCCAAAATAGATCTTTCCTTACTACTTACTTCATGCTTTACTAATCTGCGCATTTACTAACTCATATAGATTAAGAATTGATTATGTGAACGAGGTTTTGAGGTTGTTAAATGAAAATAATACAACAGTGATCGATACATGAAATCACAATGTTACATATGACAGAATGATAACTACTTAGTGATTATTGATTCAGACACTTGAATGAATTAAAGTTTAAACAAGACCACGAATTAGAAGTTTTTCCCTGGTACAGTAAAATATGTATACACAAATATTAACTAGGAAATAGCATTATTAATTGATATGAATGGTTGAATGAAATCAGCTTTGTAGTGGTTATTGACTTACGACCTATCAGTGTTGCATTTAAATCTACTCCACTATTTTCATCGAATTAATTTTGCAGTTCTCATACGTATGTGATTAATAGCACAGTATTTGAGACTACATATGCTTATTGAGTGGTAATATTTATTTCGTTTATAGTAGAAAATGAAAGTTGTTTAGACCACCTGATAGTCGGTTGCTTTTGCTGATGAATTGGTGTTATTGTCTTTAGTCGATATATATCATTTGTTTGTGGCTAGTAGTGGAATTTAGAATATGTTTCATCCAGTTCTGAAACTGATTAATTTTGCCGTATTTAATGATAAGCCGTTAATATTACGATTTTTAGATTACTATGATAATCGTTGTCTAACGATTTCTGTATTTATTTTATTCATTTGACATTTCTAAAGATCTCTCATATGTTTCAACATCCCAAGTGTTAGTTAATTTATTTTAAGGTTTTTGTTAAAATAGTCGTCAATATGTTTTTCATTTTACAGAATGATTTAGCTAAATGCACACGTTGTTCCATCAGTGGTTACTTATTACTTGAGGTAATTTGTTTATTTCTGATATATATTGCTTGCTTGCTTTATTAATTCCATTTTATTTATTAATCACTTACATGTCATATCAGTAAAACATTGAAGTAAGATTCTTCTGGCAAACATATTTCACTATTCAATCTTCATCGCTTGACTGCGATATCAATAACACATAAATACTGATGGCGTTTTATTTATATTGATTTATACATTTTGCATATTGTAGTTAACCACTCACTGATTATCAACGTCGAGCCCAACACAAATGTGCATCAACTCAGGCTGCCATACGAAAACTCTATGTGATGAAATTAACAAGATGAATAGCTAATTGGTCTGAATAATCGTAGTAGCACTAATTATGTTAATATTAATATTACAAATATAGTTAAGTGTAGCATAACAACAAGATTTATAAGATATTTAGAATGCGACTGGCAATGGAATTTAGCACATGTTGTGCTGTTTGTAACTCGTCATATGATACATTGCAGTATCGATATTTGCACTTGAGATCGAATTCAACACCTTTTATATTCGAATCGATTAATAGATAATATTTTAGGATTCATTGGGTCGTTAATTTGTTTTAACATTACAGTACACTGAATCCACTGGAGAAAACTATTAGTTTGTTGCTTAAATCACTTGTTTATTATGATTTTCACAATTTATGATTTTCATAAATTTCAGTGGATAAACCGTGATTTATGTGATAGTAATCCGGGACACATAAACATTTAACTTCGTCGTCATTAGCTATTGTTCTGATTAGTAATTTATGTATATTAAATTGCGCAAAGACCACTTCATATTTATAAGCTTTCTTTCAAGTAAATCATGCTGACAGTTGTAAAAATATCAGATATGCACATCTTTCATCACAGTATCATAGTGTTATAAATGACAATATTGATTTACTTTGAGGTTACTATATAAATGCTATAGTATATGATTTATTCCAACAATTAAATATTACCGTTTCTCAAAATAATTTTCATGGACTGTCGGGAGTCGTCGAAGATATTTTCAGGAACCGGGATAGTACTGAAAATAATTCAACAAATTAGCTTTCTGCAGTAACTTATTAATTCGAGAAAAAAGTGATAGGATTTGTGTCATATTAGATAACTACCGTTTTTATTACCATTTTCAACCTTATTTGGAGAGGTATATAAGTTATAAATGCGCTTGTTATCTTGGAAGCATAACGTTTTCATACTTTTAACTTTTTGCTTTCCTATTCGATATCAGAGGATATTTGGGGATTTGGGAATGGTTATGATCCCTATCTAACTGTTCAAACACAAGACATATCGGGACAATGAAAGAGTTAAATGTTGTTTTTCTCCATATTCATTCATAACATATTTTCAAAGAGAGGGCAAAATGTTAACTAAGTTTAGTGTCAGGTGCTTGAGAAGATTAAACAAACACAGTTACTGGCATATATATATATATATATATATATATATATATATATATATATACTAGTTTAATATAGAACACTGGATTCAACATTAAGTACATTGGACTAGCTGCTTGATCCAATATTATCGAGTATATTTGTTTTCGTTTTTAATGAAATCTCATTTTATTTATTGTGATAAGTCTCAACAATGATTTCAATAAGCCTTATTATTCACCCTAGGGTATTTCTGTATAACACTACAAATGCTAAATTGGTTCCAACTCTACGACGTATTAAAATCAAATATTTACCAATAGATTAAGATGATTGTTTATCGTGTGTACATTGGACCATTGGAATTTGCTTGTTTTCATAGTCATTTAAGTATACGCTCAACCAGGTTACTGTAAATTTATTGCACTATTAGATTATGTAATTCTAATAAACTGCATTACTTCAATGCATTTTCTAAAATAATGCTAAGCTTACTTGAAATGTTTGTGGCAGTTTGCATAGCTTGGTGATGGTTTTCACCATTAATGAAATCAGTTTGTCAGTCACTGAAACCGGGTAACAATCATTTCGTTATAACTTGACATTGTTTAGTATCTTGTCGTTATAAAATTACATGAACATCATATGAATGATTATGTGAAATATATTTTAGAGTTACTATATCATCAAAAGTATGAAGTTGGGGAATTCGATATCTCAATTTTGATATCAAGAATTAATTGTCCTCAACTTAATCCTAACTATAATGGTTTTTAGGTTTTCCTTAATAAGTGTCAAATCTTGACAAAATCACTTATAAAATGAATACTTTTTAGCCTAATTTACCCAAATTAATAAGTCAAAACTTATTTTACACTTTTATGTCTTCCTTTGTATTTCATCTCTGTAGCCTTCTGATGGTTCACTTGCGAAAGATGTTATTTCAGATTGGTTTAATTCTGAAATCAAAAATTTGCAGTGTTCATCAAGACATATCGTCATATTTACTTGTGAACATAAGTTTACACGACCATTTTACATATGGGTTTCCGAATATGCTACGTCGACACTTTTGCCTTGTGTTTGTTTAGTTGATTGCCTTTCTCCTATCGAGTTGATTTATGAACATCTGTTCTCTATATCCTCAACACCAAACTATATATCAGCTGAATTTGGTGTTCACTTAACCGTTGATCAGGCATTAGCCTGTGGTAGTAAGTTATAGTACAATAATTTTGTTTTTGTATCTACTTTTTCTTAAACTTGCCGAAATGTATGATATGCAATATGATGTAATTCCTCCTCACTTTTTTCGTTTTATCAAGCATTATGGTTAGTTTCATGGGCATTGTTTACTTAATTAGTTTTCAAAAGAGCAAGGACAACTATTTGTGCAGAATAAGATAAATTCATTTCATTTCGTTGGTTCCTCATTAGCTGCATGTAACCTGGAATAAGGTTTTACGAAATGAATACTTGAAATATAGTTTAGCGTACTAATGAGAATAGTTGGACTTGATTGAAATCAGAATTATATAAATATGTTAGATACGTAAACAATTAATATATTGGGTAGAATGTTGCGAATGTATATTCGATGCAGAAGAAAGTACTAGAAAATAAAATAGTGATCAGAGTTTAAATGATTACACAATAAGGAAATTAAGTGACGCTAAGTAACCCTTGAAAATAATGTAAATTAAGTTATTATTAAACTTGAAATGTGATATAATGACGTAGTTAGATAAGTTAGACTTAACAATATAAAACAGGTTTTGTAACAAAAAGCGAACATGATCTGAAGAGAAGAGATGTTGGTGTAACAACAAAATGATATTTTATTATCCAAGTAACTAGTATTCAGTACGTTAACTGAAATAAGTTTATTAGTCAATTAAAATTTTCAGATTATATATAAGTAACATAGTGTGTTGTAAATAATGTACTTACAGTTTAGATCAAATGTTTTGTCAAAGGATTACGTGATATGTAAAGTGATATGGATTATTTAACCATTTACAGTCTTGACTACATCTTTACAATAAACTTATCCATCCCATTGAATCCTGTGCATTTACTAATCATTTATTAGCAGTTTTGCATAATGTAGTCTATTAAACCGAAATCTATAAGTGGTCAGTAACGTGTTTTACTTAGCAGTGAACCGTCAAGGACTTCCAATCATACCGTGAATTAGTGATTACGGCGTTTGACTTTCTGCCACTAGATCACAAGTACATCTCCTGTTTATTTCACTAACCGTTACACATAAAGTGAGGCTCATATTTTACCACACCGTTCTTACCAACACGGCCCAGAGCAACAGTTAGCAATCTCATGAATTAGTATCACACTTTGGTTTAGCCACTGTTAGCTCTCTCCCATCCCACTCCTACGTTAGTCAGTCACTAATTTATTCATAAACTGCGTTAATTTTGCTCCCATTTTTCTAGATTTTATTCTTCTGGATCGTTTTACATTACTTAAAGTTGAAAAGTACTTTCAACACCCTTTGCCGACTCAAAGTTTAAAATATTCTCTCTCTAAACAAATCTATATGAATTCTACTTTATTACAGTCACTTGAAGATGTGAGTAAGATGTATGTTCACCAAATTGTTTGTTTTTCAGGTAAGTATATTTCTTTCTTTTCCAATTGCTTCCTTTAAGTTTATAAAGTTGTCAACAATTATACAGATAAACTTTGAATTCCTACTATACGCAATCTACTGGAATGTGCTATTTGTTATTGATACCCTATAAACCTACCGCATCACTTTTGTTTATCCTCATTTCTATCACCTACCTTTTCTTTTTGTTCATAGTTCATTTCTATTATTAATTCGTACATGGCATCTATCTTCTCTGTTATGTAGTTGCTGCTGTTAACTGCTATATGAAGTTCAGTGAAACCATACTTCAAATAGCTCTCTGATGTTACCAATTTCCGTACACTGTCGTATTTAATTATACCCTTCATTATTTAAAAAAATTATCTTTTATAATTTTTCCTTTGGTGGACTAACTCAAACTCGATAACCACTGGAAACTAGAAAACACTTAATAATTGTTTCGTTGCCACTACACATCCAGAGCCCTACTTTAGTTTGCTACATATAGATATTTGAATGTCTTGAAACTGGGATTTGGGACGTTATTAAATAAGTTGCTAGCAGACACAATTAAAGATAAATTATCATATTGTCTATTGGTACAATATTTTCGATCAGCACATTGACTTTTTGTGCGGCTTACAAATCCTCCGGTCAATATTTGCTTCACTCTGCAGTATTATCACTTTTCATATATTTGTAAGCTTTGAATTGGCTATATTCTTCGAATGTCTTAACGAAATTACTTTATTATGATTGTAATAATCATAATTCACCGGTGAGATCAGCTTTTATGATAATGTATTTTAGTCTGTTTTTTTGTTTATCATCGATTAGGTAGAAGTCAGTACAGTTTATTAATTATATCATATAATTCTATTATAGATTTTTCTTTTTAACTATCGTTACCACCTACATGAATTTTTTTTAATTTATAAAACTAATTTCGACACAGTGTATCTCCACACTTTCACTGCTTAATGATGATGTTTTACTACTGTTCCTCTCATTCAGTGAGTGATTGTTGCATATTAAAGTGTAATTATCATTAATGTTTTCATTTTTGGAGGTTGGCGCTATCTGCGACTGACCTCTGTAAACATGTTTGTAGCTCAACAAGACATAGAAGGCGAGATGTTGCATTATAAAAAAATTATAGTTTTAACAATAGTTATACGTTGTTATGCAGTATTTACTAAATGAACAGAAAAATAACATAAAATACTGAATACCGTGCAGTCGTTAAATACTGAAAACGATATGGATATTATTGGTCAACTAATTTCTTTAGTGCTTTGAAGAAAAATAATATTTTTTCGCATTAATAATAATGTTCCTATGCCTTAATATCGTCATATTCTTTCGCTTTTCTTGTAACCAATTGTTGTAGGTACAATAACTCATGTAGACACTAATCGATCACACGTTTGGCCTATTTGTCCTTACTGTGCATGCGCTGATTTTGAAATTCATTCTCTTGATAACACAAGGGAAGTTAATTCAAAACAAGAAACTTTAAAATGTGTCCGATGCGCAGCGCTATTATCCAATCCTCTCCAAAGGATAGAGCTTGAAGTGCAAGTTTTAATTCACTTCGATTCAAGATCTCATATCTGTTAATCAGTCGAAAAGATATAAATCATCAGTAGAACTTACTTTAAATGTCAGTTTTTGTTTATTTTTCTGTAACTTATTCCTAGAGCTTAGTAATCTTCAGTTTCGACGAGCAAATAATACTACTATTATTGAAACAAATTGTGGCTCGATACAGTTCTGGTACAAGAATCTGTACTTGTTCAATGATTTACAAGAAACCTAAAATTATATCCACATTTTAACTATTTAGCTGCACATTATATGCGGAAAGGTAGTGATACAAAGTAGGGTGAAATCCAACATCGAACGCTTGAAAGTCAAGCCAACCATAGCGCATAGTTCCATATTTTTGTGTGTAGCCTGAAAAGTAAATAAGTCCTATTAAATTTCCATTTTACCTCTCCCTTAAATTCAATATTTCAAGTCCTTTTATGTATACTTACAAATGTTATCGATTATTAAAATTGTCACATTTTTCTATGTTACTGATATTTTATTAATTTTCACTTTCTCGTCTTTGGTTATCATTTTTTATCAATTTATTGGTGAAAACATTACAATCCATGCGTATATCAGTCTAATCTTCGTTTGTTGAAAATCAAGTTTCATAAATTAACAATATCAACTGACTGTCTAACTGTTGGGTGTTGCTGAGATTGTTAATTTTAAAACTCTTCACAACTAAATGACTGCTATTGAATACCGCAAAGAACTGGGCAGCTGTTTTGTACTACTATGACACTCAGCAGTGTGTAATCGCGTTCCTGCTGGGAATTAAACACAGGACCTTCAGTAGTTACTTAACATCAAAATTAACAATCTCCATAACAACAACATTATTTAACACATGCTTCCTAGTAACTAAATGCAAGTAATAATTCCTTGGTTCCATTGAGAAAATGTGGCCATTTAAGCCCATCCACGTTGGTTGTGTAGCAATTAACCACCATTGGCATTGAATGAATATATTGTAGTCTGAAGTTAAATTCATTCGATGCTAGTTCATATGTGTGAAGGTTGGAACACTCGTCTCTTAGCCTGAAGGTCCTTGACCCCATACCTGGGTTAAGGAATTTCACACTACGACAAAACACTGCTTCCCTATGTTCAAGGATGTTGCAAACAATATTAGTCTTTCTCATGTAGTCCTCATATGATTAATTATGCTGTAGTAGTAGTAGTAGTTTTTATGCAGATATATAACAATTATAGATTGTTTCCTTGGATTTACAGTATATTTTATTCTAATCTCGTATAATATTCCTTCAATTGCAACCTATTGCTCACTATGCATTAAGTTCGGTGTTAATTAACTTCTGTAATATTTTGTATTTTCGACCTTGTGTAATTACCGTATTCTACTGCTCATTATTATTATTGCTTTTATTTATTTCATTAATGCAATACATTTTTTTAGATGACCTCCTCGCGACTTTGCAAACTACTCAATGTTACACAATCGAATTTGTTGAAGGTATCTTATTCAAATATCCTTTTGATTTTCTAATATTTATTATACATTTCATCAGAAGGAAAATAGTTAACTAGTTAGTTAATTGATAATAATGTAATATTTAGCACTTGTCAGCTAGGTATATTATCAGTCTCAAGGTAACTAATATCTTTATAGATTCAAACCTAGTTCATTTGTCGTTTCAGTCAGTCGACTCCCATGGTCCTATCATTGAACATCAGTTCTCTTGATTTTCTCTACTTTATGTTAAATAAAATGACGTAAATTTTAATTATATAAACTAATTCTAATTTTTTTTAACAAGTAAACACTATGGTGAATTTTATCATTTTTTGAAATCGTTTCACAACCTTCACAAGTTCATGTATCATGGTGTTTATCTAGCAATCTGATTTCAAAATAAAATATCGGCATTATGGTTCTTCCCAAATGCTTCAATTTTTAATTTGTATAGCAGTGTTTAATCTACAAACCTGATAATTCAATGTAGTAAAAATGAAGCTCAGTGAATCGAAGACGTTTAGTGTTTACAAATACAGGTGCTCCTAATATCCTGTGTTATCACCAAAGGCTTTTTCACCGGGGGGGGGGGACGTAATCTTATGGTAGTGATCATCATCTCTGGATAGTCTACTTTTAAATTTGTTTTAATTGAACAAGCTGATTGTTCAGTATGTTCATTTGATTGATGGCTATGTCGACTCATTGTTTAAAAGGATTTATTACATTTGTAGATCTTGCCTTTAACTTGTTATTCATTCCCTGTAATTTTGTGTAGAACTATGATCTTTATTAATCATAATTGTCTCTAGTGCTGACCTGGCTAATTACATAATATTCCAGATTATATATGACCTTACTAGGTAGTATTAATATTGGATCTAACAAGTTGATCTTTAGCGTCCTCATTCTCAATATTAACAAAGTAATAGTGGGGGGGAATATTTTTATAACTCTGATTAACAATATTTAGTTAGAAACCCTTTTGGTGGTAACTAAATTTAGTTGTAAGATATTATCAACGATTTATAGTTCAGAAGGAAGGTTTTTCTGGAATAGCTTCCTGTTTATCGGCGTTTTGATAATGAAGCTTTCAATGTTATCGTAGATCTCCATCCAACTTACAAAATCGGATTCCATCAAAATTACAGTGACATTTAAGTCATTGTTTTCAGTTCGAGTAATTTGTTTGTAATGAAAAGAAACATTATAGTAAATTAAGTAAGCTATTGAAATTCTCATAATGTGTGTACAAATATTTATGGAAATTTATTAATTTTTCAGGAATCTGGTCTTAAATCACAGGATTTAATAAACTGTCATTTAGACAATGTGACTGCAATAGTTGCTTACATACCGAACATAGTATTGCCAGTCGATAGTGTACAGAAATACCCCTACGTATTTGAGAAATCCTTACGTCATTGAATTAGATCAGATAGAAAGCATCAATTAAAGAACATATATATATCAGTTGCAAAAATAACTGTTAGTTTACCATTTCAAATAGATTTTTTCTTCCTTTATTTTTGTGTATTTTACAACACACTGGACCATGGAACCACTGATACACATATAACCAGTTTTCCCCTATTTGTAAATACTCTTGTTAGATTTTTTATATTTCTACGCAAAATATTGAAGTTCACAAAAATATATTTAGTATATTCAGATTCTTTTTCTCCAACACAAACTGGTTGATGGGACAATTGTTGTTGTTCTACATATGAATCTTATGCTTTTTATCTTAATTTGTGCGAGATTCATGAAATGTTGGTGATATAAATAAATAAACGTGAATAAAGATTAGAAATGTGTATATTCGGAACCGTCTTTGTTTAATTATCCTAGTTTTGCGCCTAGGAGTTTTGAAACAAATGCTCTACTCATTTTAATGTTATCAGAATTCCTAAGTTAATTTTTATCACCTAACTGTCACAAACTTAATATCTCTTAGGAAATGTATAGTTTTAAGTGTCTAATTTATCCTTTTCTGTAGATTCTTAGAAATGCTAATTGATGAAATAAATCTACTATTTTTAACTCAGTCTATTTGCTATCTCTCACGGACATCAATAAACAATAAAACTTATTGTAGTTCCTACGGGTTCGAATTATTTTTCCGTCATCGAACCGATGCTTGTTTATAATTATTATCTAGATGATTAGATTTTAGTGTTGATTTGACTGTCTTCTTTTAGGTTGTGCTTTTTTGACCTTAAGAATAGTGATAGTTAGGTTCTCTTAAATAATAAAATATCAGCGCTTCCATCTAAAGGCGTAAGTTGTAGAAAGAAGATTCAAATGTCTCGGAGTCTGTTTCTCACATATTAGCTCATTTTTCAACAATTTAATTCTGAGTGTTTGTCTATGATACTGTATTACAGCATAAAATGATCATGAAAAGTATCAGTTTGTACAATTCGACAGACCACAATATTTCGAGTTGCACATATCTTTTCAAAATGTATGTAACTCTTACAGTTAGCTCTTTTACGACTTTAAGTGAATGCAGTTATCGTGTATAATTTTCTGTCTGGTAAGTATGGGCCTAGTCTAAGGGTTCCTTGTGTAACGATAAAGAGCATATGGTTGTAAGTTTTTAGAAGAGAGATAAATGATCGAAAAAGTAAGGTGACAACTAAGAAAGCTCATCAAGTACACCTGCGCGTTTAACGATGAAATTCATTGATAGCAATAAGTAAAGATATAAGCTTTAAGGTAAGACAACCAGATAGTCAAAACTAGTAGTTAGTTGAGTACTATTCAATAAGTTGAAATATCTATTGAGATGAGATTTTATTTTTATCGTTATGAGGATATATATATTGCTTATTTTGCTTCTATCAGTTTTCACTAGTTTGGTAGTAACAACAAAATTCATTTATAAATAACTGAATCTCCTATTAATGTATAATTTCTAAACATGTAAACAAGAACTGTTCATTTCGTTTTATTTAGTGGGAGTTGTTGCAATAACAATGAATTCTTCAGATATTAATAAACAATAAAGTGCAAAATCGTACTTACAAATTATGAACGCGCGCAATGAAAAAAAAGGAGTGGTCATTGTTATTGTTTATTTGTCTCTGTAATTTGCTTACAGCTATAGGGAATAACAAATATAATGAAACAATGGATGGTTATTTATTACTAAGGAAAACTGTTTATAGTCTGCAAAATTTAAATATTAACACCCATGTTCGTCAAGTTAGCTTGACGCTATTTGTTAAAATAGAAGCCAATATTTGTTACTGCAGGTTTATGGACATAATAAGAATGACTGACATCTTGACAGCATTCTCCCGACCGTAGCTGCTACCTTGACGTGGTGGTCGGGCTTGCCTATCGTGATGACCCAACCAAGACACACTGGCTGGAACATATGTTCCTGTAGGTTCTACCATGTCAGGTAGGTCGATTGGAGAATGATGAGACTAAAAGCAGCTACTCAAGGTCTGAGGGCGAAGTCGTACTGCTGACTGCAGAGGGGTGTGACAGCAGTAAGGTGTTTCCCTCGGACAACCAGCATCTGCAGCGATGCTGCTTTCTCACGAGGAAGAAAGGGTTAGAAAAGGTCGGCCCTAAAAATGTCACACCTTACCCTACCTCACGGATTTCCGTCTCCGGCGGTAAGGGTGCCCACTAAGGGCTTTTAAGTGCGGAGCTAATACTCAAAAAACTTTTCATAAAATGGCCGTGCGTGACAGACCTCAAGCAGTTGTTCTTGGGCTCTGCAGTCACGCTCTCAGGTCTCTAAGACCGACACTAATCTACCTTCTTTTCCAGGTTCCTCGAGAAACACCCTTCTACGGTTTGGGCAGCCAGGAAGTGAAAACCACCCTCATACGTCTAACAGCACACGAGATCATCTTGTTCGAAGCCAAATCCCACCTTCAACTCTTAATAACTCTCTTATCACCATGCCTAATTCTTCTAACATAATTTTATCGCCTTGCGTCACTAATGCTAATGATTCGAGTTCACGAAACGTTATCCCTGGTCTCCTAAAACCGCGCACTATGTTGTATATTGGAACTTTTCAACGTTCGAACGTTATGTCAAATAGGACAACAGGCATCCTTAGCCATGACTCTAGAATCCCGCTACATCGATATCTGCTGCATCTCTGAAACGCGTATACAGGATCCAAGCACAGTCATTCGCTTGACCTCACCTTGTGAAAATAAGGAATCTGCTCGGTTCACTCCTCGTGTTTCCGGGGACCCCACTGCTACCCTTCGAGGCCTTGCTGGTGTAGGTATAGCACTAAGTTTAAAAGCTGAACAGGCTCTCCTCGACTGGATTCCAATAGACAGTCGCTTGTGCGCAGTCCGTCTAAATGGAACGGTAAGGACTCGTAAAAATAGAGACACACGCCGTTGTCTCTTTGTTGTCTCTGCCTATGCTCCCACTAACTGCAGCTCAGATGAAATGAAAGATGAATTTTACAGAAAGCTTTCTGACCTTGTATGTAAAGCTAAGCGCACTGATGTAGTAATAGTGGCGGGTGATTTTAATGCCCAAGTAGGTAGACTAGATGAAACCGAAAGGCACCTAGGTGGATCATATGGTGTTGGGGCTCAACGAACAGACAATGGCGACCGGTTACTACAACTTTGTTCAGATAAGCGTTTATTTCTCGCAAACACCAACTTTAAGCATAAGGAAAGACATCGGTTGACATGGCGGCCTCCAAAATCAACCCAACGCTGGACTCAAATAGACCACATTGCTATCAGCCATCGTTGGAGAGGCTCAATAGAAGACTGCCGCTCGTTTTGGAGCACATGTTTAGACTCAGATCATGCCTTAGTGCGAGCGCGTATTAGTCTGCGACTCATTGGACGTAGAAGATCCACGACAAGGATCCCCCTCAGAGTTCAACTCAATGATGAAAAAGTCAAGAACACATTCCAGGAACAACTAAATAACCAATTAGTAGACGGCGTAAACTGTTCTCAACCTGAGCTAGCCTGGAATGATATCCAGAAAGATGTTGAAAGAGCAGTAATATCTACTAATAAGCTAGACCTAAAGGTTAGGAAAACTCAGTGGATTTCAGCTGCATCTACTGAATTGATAGATACTCGGCAACACATCCCATCTGATTCTGAACATGATGAGCAACGTAGGCAACTTAAACACAAACTAATCAAAAGCTCACGCAATGATCGTGAGCAGTGGTGGGTGGCGAAAGCTAAAGAGATGGAAAAGGCAGCGGCAATAGGTAACAGTAGGCAACTGTTCAGACTTATCAAGGAAATGGGTATCAGGAACCCAACTATAAGTGAAACTATCTCCGAAAAGGATGGTTCCATTATTCACTGTCAATCCAGAAGATTAGACCGATGGGCAGAACACTTTAGGGAACAGTTCAACTGGCCCACGGCGTCATCCCTGCTGCCCACCATCCCCAAACAATCGGAATGGCAAATTAACATTGGTCCCCTAAGTCTCGGTGAGGTTGTGAAGGCTATTGGAAACTTAAAGCGAGGGAGAACGGCAGGACCAGATGGATTAACCCCTGAAATATTTAAGGAAGGTGGTCCAGTCTTAGCAGCGAGATTAACTGAGATCTTGGCTAGAATTTGGGAACTAGACGTAATCCCATCTGACTGATCCCGAACACTAACCATTCCGGTCTTTAAGAAAGGACAGAGGTCCTCGTGTGACAATTACCGAGGAATCAGTTTAACGAATATAGTGTCTAAAATACTAGCTTCAATAATACTTCGACGTCTAACTAGAGCTCGTGAAGAGCAAACTCGAGAAAACCAAGGTGGCTTCAGACCCGGACGTGGTTGTATAGACCAAATATTCACGATTCGGCAGGTTCTGGAACACAGGCACACTTTCAGACGCCCAACAATAGCTGTATTCCTTGACCTTAAGGCGGCGTTTGACTCTATTGATCGTAGGGTTATGTGGCAATGTCTGTCATTGAAAGGCGTACCGGAGAAGTACATTAACCTTATACAAGCTCTCTACTCGAACACCACATGTCGTGTTAGAGCTTATGGCAGATTGTCTTCGGAATCGATCACTTTCAGTGGTGTTCGCCAAGGTTGTCCGCTATCCCCATTTTTATTTAATTTTATCATGGACATACTTTTAGAGTTAACATTATCATCATCTGATTTCTCAGGGGTTGACCTCCTTCCAGGAAATAAACTTACTGACTTAGAATATGCAGATGATATAGTTCTATTGAGTGAAGATGCTGATAAAATGCAGAATTTTTTGACAACCTTAAACTTAAACGTAAGCATGTTTGGGATGCGATTCTCCCCATCCAAATGTAAAATGTTACTTCAGGACTGGCTTAATTTGGCACCAAAGTTAGTGATAGGAAGTGAAACTATTGAATGCGTTAACCGTTTTACTTATCTAGGGAGCCTCATCAGTCCTAACGGTCTGGTGTCCGATGAAATCTCGGCCCGTATACATAAGGCCCGATCGGCTTTTGCTAACCTGCGTCACTTGTGGCGTAGGCGAGACATTCGTTTAGTTACGAAAGGACGCGTTTACTGTGCAGCAGTCAGACCCGTTTTACTTAATGGATGTGAAACATGGCCTTTAAGGATAGAGGATATCCGTAGGCTCCTAGTATTCGATCATAGATGTCTCCGAAACATTGCTCGTGTTTGCTGGGACCACCGAGTAAGCAATGCATGGGTTAGGAATAGAGTTCTAGGTAAATACGGTAAGGCTATTGATGAAGTAGTGAATCTTCACCAGCTGAGGTGGTTAGGACATGTGTTGCGTATGCCTGACCACCGTTTACCTCGACGAGCAATGTTGTCTGGCTTGGGAGTAGGCTGGAAGAAAGCTAGGGGTGGCCCAACGAAAACATGGCACCAAACCATGAAGTCATTGACAATCGGGCTGAGCCATGTTAATAGATGTAGACTACCTGGTTGGGGCCCACACGATGATCGTAACAAATGGTTAGAGACTTAAGGTGATATGGCTCAAAATTGATTGCAATGGCGCAGGTGCATCCACTCCTTGTCTTCCTCCAAATTCTAATTTTTGAGCTTATTATAGTTTTCTCTTTACTGAATCACTTTTTATTTCAAATCTCATCTCTGGTCTCTATGCCTTTCCATTATTACTTACTCTGTTACTACCTTCCCCTACTCTGAGATTTGGTCCGACAATTTAATCTTTATCTGCTAATTGAGTCATGACAACTTGAACTGATGTACGCATGTACCAAGTTCTACGTTGTAACTGACTGACTGACGGCACTCATGTTTTTGGTTTTGTAGATTGACTAATTCAAAAGACAGGAAGTATTCTGGAAGCAGTTGTGTCTGGAATATTTGCAACCAATGCAAGTAACATTATTCAAAATAAATTTTAGTGGAACACTCTTTATTATTTTTTCAATGATGCAATGGGTTTCCGCAGAAAGTAAGAAAAAGATCTAAGTTATCTACGTTTACATTGTTTACCTGTTGCTTTGCGTTCAGTATAACCTTCCTTTTGGTGAATTTGTGCTACATATCGGACTACAATTTCGCCTCACGATTTCTTGTTTTCCATTTGTTCTTCTTTCCAATATGTCAACCGTCATTATCCTGATATGCTCATAGTGAACAGGACCAGGTAACTCGGGACACTTTGCGAGTAACCTCAGCTAATACACGCACTGTTTTCATTTACATGATATGCATAAATTGCAGATTTCCTTCGCCGTTTTATTGATATAAAAATCCCTAGAAAACTTGTTTTCTTTACTTGGTTGTATCTGTATACGTTTGCTGTATATGACCACCTATAGTGAAAACTAATTTAAAACTTACTAATTCATTAAAGAACGCTCATTTGTCATTATCTTTTACTGTTTAAGATTTTCATTAATTAGAAAATGCTACTAGTGATTATTTGCCATAGTACTCAGAATAATTAATCTGGCAAACACGCAAAATTAAAGTTTATCTACTGATTAATTTATGAAAGCAGTAAGATTATATGTTCTTGTTTCTGATATTATATATCACTGATTGAATTTCCCTATAAACAATTCTATCAAACAGCATATATTTCAGCACACTATAATAAACATTGAAAGAAAAGGAGGTAACTTTTCGTCGATAGATTTTATAATCGGAATGGCTTGTATTGCGCCATCTACATTGGCTAATTAGCTCTTTAGTCAGCGAATTATTCTTGATTTTCTGTAATCGATAGCTGGATTGCTATCACATGTAAATGATAAAAACAAGCCGTTTAATTCTATTTTCATAAAATCGCTTAAAGTTTAGTCACAAATTACTAACACTTAATTGAAAATAAATTCTTTCAATGGTTACTTCAAGAAACTGTAGGAGTTTACCTGAAATTTGATGAAAGTTAATTGTATCGTGTATCAGCTATCCAGATTTTTCATAAATTTTTCAGGATTGAAGTACGAATTAAAGTAATTTAAACGCATTCATACGGATTTCTATAAACTTGTAATGTGGGAATTTTGAAGCTATATTTACATTCCACCCATTAATAATGTAATTAAAAAGACTACAAAAAATATAAGTAATAGTAATATAATATAACTGAAAGTTCTGAAAAAGATAATGTGTTTGTTGTTGCTTGATACAACGGTTCATCATCGTACTATTGGAAATGATTTTCGTGTTATTTAAAAGGGTTTGTAGGAAAGTTGTCTTAGTTATTATTCATACAGTCGCTGTTGTGAGAAAAACTCCGCCTAGAACCCTCTAGGGGTTACTGCCGGTCCCAAGACGGGATGAAGGAGGACGGTTGGGCATAGGGTTAGCAACCCTATCCCGTAAAAACAACAACACTAAAAAAGTGCAAATCAGAAAAAAACATTTAAATTTAGCCCTCCACAATCCACTGTCCGTTTATCTGGAGACCCTACAACAGGTTCACGTGACCTTGTTGGTGTAGGTATAGCACTAAGCTTACGGGCAGAACAGACACTTTTCGAATGGTTTTGTGTAGACAGTCGATTTTGTGCTGTCCGTCTAAATGGCACAGTACTAACTCAGAAAGATAAGGTCACACGCCGATGCCTTTTTGTCGTCTCTGCTTATGTTCCCACTGACTGCAGCACAAGTGGAGCGAAAGACGAATTCTATATGAAGTTCTCCAGCCGCCTCTAGAAAGCTAAGCACTCAGACATAGTAATTATAGCAGGGGATTTTAATGCCTAAGTCGGTAGGCTAAATCAGACTGAAAAACACTTAGATTGGTCACTCGGCATCCCAGCCTAACGAACAGATAACGGAGATTGTCTGATACAATTATGTTCAGACCACCGTTTATTTTTAGCCAACACAAACTGTAAGCATGAAGAGTCATTATTTGACCTGGTGACCTCCAACATCTACACAACGATGGACACAAATCGATCACATCGGTATCAGCTATCGTTGGAGAAGCTGTATAGAAGACTGCAGCTCTTTCTGGAACACGTGTTTAGGTTCTGACCTCGCCCTAGTGAGAACATGTGTCTCTATGCGTTTTGACGGTCGCAGAAAGGTCACATCAGACAAACCTCTTAGATATCAAGACTAAAAATGCCAAGATTGCATTTAGAAATGGCTTGGCTAAGCATTTATTCACCCACAACCAACAGATTCACCCCGAAACAGCTTGGAACTATTTTAAAGCAGGTTTAAACGCATCAGAGTCATCTGCATCTAACTTCAATCCAAAGGTTATAAAAGACCATTGGATCTCAGTAATTTCTAATGAACTGATGGAGACTCGAAAACTTATTCCAGCAAGCTTGGAGAATGATGAAGAGTGATGACAATTGAAACGTAAACTGACAAAGAGTCTACGTAAGGATCGTGAGCAATGGTGGGCTACAAAAGGGAAGTCGATGGAAGCATCAGCAGCGGTGGGTGATAGTAGACAGCTGTTCCAGCTTACCAAGGATACCGGTATTAAGAAATTGGTGGTTAGTGAAATTTTTGGAAAAAGATGGGTTTATGATTCGCTGTCAGTCCAGAAGATTAGAACAACGGGCGGAACACTTTTAGGAACAGTTCAACTGGCCGCTGGCTACTCTTAGCTTTCCTAATATCCTCAAACTACCTGAATGGAAAACTGGCACAGGTCCCTCAGCTCTCATTGAGGTTGAAAAGGCTATTTGTAACTTGAAGCGAAGGAAAGCAGCAGGACCTGATAGGTTGTCAACTGATATCTTTAAGGATGATGGTCCACTCTTAGCTGGTAGGTTGACTGATATATTAACCGACGTCTGTGAACTGAACATCATCCCATCTGACTGATCTCGCTTACTAATCGTTCCAATTTACAAAAAGGGACACAAATCCTCTTGTGATAACCACAGAGGAATCAGTTTGACTAATATATTATCTAAAATATTATCTTCTATAATCGTTCGGCGTTTATCCAACACTTGGGAACAGCAGACTTGGGAAAACCAAGCTGTTGTCGGACCTGGACGTGGTTGCATTAATCAAATATTCCCCCCTATGTCAGATTCTCGAACATAGACATAGGCATCAACGTCCGACTATAGTTGTATTCCTTGACTTGAAAGCCGCTTTCGACTACGTAGACCGTGATGTCTTGTGGCCGTGTTTATCATTAAAAGGTGTACCTCAAAACTACATAAACCTTAAAAAGGCATTATACTCGGTCACCAACGGTCAAGTCATAGACTATGGCGAATTTTCACGAGAAATATCATCCTCAAGTGGGTTCGTCAAGGTTGCTCCTTATCCCCATTTTTATTTAACTTCGTCATAGATGTACTCTTAGAAGTCTCACTCACTTCTTCTAACGTCTCAGGAATTAATCTCCTACCAGGAGATCCTCCCGTCAACTTAGAATACACTGACAATATAGTCGTATTCGGTGAATACGCTGATAATATGCTTCATTTATCACAGAAATCCCATCACTCCTGGTGGGTCGGTGTCTGACTCATTCCCACCACGGATTCAGAAAGCCCGATTGGTATTCGCTAATTTACGCCACTTGTAGAGCAGGCGAGATATCCGTCTCTCAACTAAAGGCCGGGTGTACTACACAGCAGTCCGCGCCGTCCTATCATATGGCTGCGAAACGTGGGCCATGAAAGCATAAGATATGCGTTGACTTCAGGTATTCGACCATAGGAACCTTCGTAGCATCTCTCTTATATCATGGAACAGTCGAATCAGTAATATTGAGGTTAGACAAAAGGTTTTTGGGAAATATGGTAAATCAGTCGAACAGGTCATTAACCTTCATCGAATGAGATGGTTGGGAAATGTGTTGTGCATGCCCGACCACCTCCTGCCTCGTCGTGCGATGTTGGCTAGGGTTAAAGGAGGATGGGAGAAGGGTAGGGGCGATCAAACAAAAACATGACATCGGTCCATAGTCTTTGACTGTTGGTCTAAGCCATGTTTGTTGATGCAGATTACCTGGTTGGGGTCCGAGTATTAGTCACAATAAATGGCTAGAGACATGGCTTATAACGGTCACGGTGGCACAGGTGTATTCACTCTTTAACTTCATGTAAATCTTGAATTCTATTATCATTTTCTGCACACCTTTATTCTCCTCATTTTGTTTTATGGTACCTATGTTATCTCGTAGTGCTAATGTGGTATGGCAACTTGAACCTATGGACGTATTTGCTCGGTTCTATGTTGATGATGATGATGCGAGAAATGTTTCTGTGCCATATCGGAGATTAAAAGTATGCCTATAGAATACCATGACCCCACGACAATAAATGAATTCAATGAATTTCCGCATAGTCGAAATCCATGATCATATTCTTCCAATGCTACGATGTAATAAATCAATTTCTTAAACGTTTTCTGAAAGCCCTCAGGTGGAGTCATGTTCATCCCAGTAGTAAAACTTTTGAACAACAAGCATTTAATTCTATAGACTTAATTATGTCGCGATTAGTCTGCGTCTGCGATTACACTTATGCACTTGACAGATTTCAGATTGCCAATTAATTACCTGAAGCACTTATTATGCGTTGCACATTAAACGTCTAATTCATTTTAAACAATCAGATATATCGACTGATATTTTGAGTCGGATTGGTGTTTACGTCTTATTCACTCTTAACAGACGTCGAGATCAGTCAACTTAGTCCAATCATCAAAAGATGGCGTGTACAAAGATATATGGACGATACTTTTATCATATTCTGCAAGAATGTTGTCCAACAGGATATTTCGCATTCCTTTAATACCTGCCATCCAACCATAGAATGAACACTCACTCTGTCAATTTCTCTTCTCGATGCACTTCTGATAAGGAGTAGTAATGGAAAGAAGGAATGTCTGTCTGTAGAAAATAAACATTGAATGACCAACTAATCAACTTCTATAGCTAAGTACTACTTGTCTGAAGTAGGAATATCATTCACTCTATCCTAACTCATAAGAAAAATCTTCAGTGAAAAGCATATCGCAGAAAAATGTAATTTCCTCGGAAAAATTATGTTGAAAATGAATATCCAGTTAATTTTAAAATTTAGAACGTAAAAGAAACTCGTGATAGAGTCCAGAGGTTTCGTCCCTGAGAAGTATCCTTTTATTAGTTTGGAATTTAAAGTGGGTTAATCTTCTTCTCTGAATTCAATTCATGTTTGTATCGTTTAATAATTTCTATGTTGAATAAAATGAAGATATTTGAACTAAAAAAAAAATACCTGTCAATAAATTTTTCGCCCCAACTTCTATATTTATACATTCAACAACAAAAGTACCTAAAAACAGTATTTATGTAATAGATTACTGCTAAAGAATTCGAAAGTGTTCATAAATTACCATTGTTAATATTGAAATAACAGTAAAAATAGTTACGTAATATCTAAAGTGTAGAAGTTTACATGACAATTAACATCATGTGATTATTAATCAAAATATGAATGTGTATAGGTGATATGGGAAGACAAAATTACAATTAGATCAAATATTTGATCAAATATTGAGTAATGCATAAAATGATATCAATTAGGCAAGTAGAAATTTGTAAAATGAGTTGATTGATAATAAAATTCGTTACAGTCGTGCAAATCCAATATTAATAATAATCAGACAAAATAGTTAGTTCAAAAAATTACGTCATATATGAAACGAAAGAAACGGCTGTCCAGTAACCCCTTCCCCCCCCTCGCTGGTTTTCATTAGTACTCTGCCAACATCAATCTGCTACCAATTAAATCAACTAAACTTAGTAGGAGGAATGATTGTACGAGATTTGGGAATAATGAGAATATAGGAAGTATTATTTATCTAGAAATAACATAAATTTTGGTATGAAAAAGAGAAGGCTATGTATAGATTAATTCAATTAAATCATTTAATAATTAATGTGAATATTAGCTTATTGGATCTTGGGTTGACCACGTCAACAGAAGATGTTGGACGTGATCCCGTTGTATGTCAAGTTCCAGCCAATTAATTCATATGGCTAACTAGTTTTGTCAGATAACTATCTACTTACGATAGATTATTGTAAATGGTTGATTTATGATAGCATAACTCATCTGTTTCAAATGAACTAACATGAAAGTGTTGATACTTCTTTGCAACAATTTTTTTAACTATTATAGATAGTGCTTGTGAACATAAAGCTGCACATTTTTTGAGTATCTACGAATGTAACATGCTCCGTAGATACAAAATGTAGAGGATATTTATATTAATTTATCCTTCAATTTTAGTGTCACCATCGGGTGTGTTGAAAATATTAGTTGCTATTTCCTTACGGATTGCTTTACGTAATCTCAGCATTAGTATTGCGTTGCGTGTATCATTTTTGAATGATGGGGATATAAATAAATTCTTTTTGCTGGCTCTTTTGACTAGTTTTTGACTTACTTTCTTAGTTGTGTGTTTGCTTGTAAATTTTATAGGATAGACTTCCTTTCTGAAGGTCCTATGCAATGGTTTAGTTTTTCTGTAAACCTTTTTGGGACAGCATATCGTTATTATTCTATAATGAAGGGTTTTAGATTGATTTCTTTCATTTTGTAGAGGAAGAAAGTTGGTGAATAGTACAGCATAAGATAGAGGGAAAATTGTGCTTCTGACGCTGTAAATGGAACTATAAATACACTGAATAAGAGTAATCTATTGTTATGTATATTCTACCCTAATTTTTAGTGATTTATCGTGTAACTATGCGAAATACTGCACACTATACGAATCTATCTCAAACATTTACTTCATGTTAGTATTCAGTTTGCTCATTTTGTTCTCCTCAAACATAAATATTTTATTAAAATGAAATTTGCGTTATATGCCGTTTCATTTGTTTGAATACTACCATTAATTGTAAAGGACATCATAGTTGGTTTCTTTTAGTTTGTTTGATATTACCCTAGTTGTTAAAATATTCCTTTTTTGACGTCAGTTGGATTGATATGACTTATATGTTTACTTATCACCATGTATTAACCTTAATTGAGTTAAAGTGGTTATGTGGATGTTGGTATTTAATTTTTCTGGGCACTACTGAATAATTTCATACAAAGAAGGAATATCTGTTTTCTGAGGTACCCAACCGACATCAAACCCTGACTACTAAAAACAGTTAAACTTAATACTTTTCTTCACAAAACCACTTTACCTAAACTAAAATAATCTGCTCACGAGTGACCAACTTCAAGTTTCTGAAATACCAGCTAGAAATCGTGACTGTTAGGAATCAAACATATTGGAGTAACGTGGTAATCACTAGTGACATTGGCTGATTGTCTCGATATATTGCAACTCGATTGAATTCTATCACTAAACACCCACTTATTGGTATAGATTGTTAGGTGTTGCCACGAAACTTGATGGCTTTGGGTTTCAATTGTGTGGTGGGATCAGGGTAGGTCTCACTGCTGAGTATTCCTATGCTATAACATGTGTTCAGTCATTCCTATTTTTTTAGCGGTACCCAACCAACATCAATCTGTGACGGATACAAACTATATAATCGTCATCCGCTTTAGTTTCTTTGGAAAGGTACAAACTTGTCATCACGTGACTGATTTTTTCAGTATATTTTTCAGACATTAATAATAAAGTATGGTCATTATCAACGTATTTTGTAAAGTAAACTGAATTTCATTACTCAATAATCATATTACAATGTTATTGGGATAATTTTCTCACTCAGTTATTCAGATATGTTTATTTTATTTATCTGTTTACCTTCCCATTTGTGAATTCCTGACACAAACACACTTGTTAAGTAAAATCATTTTGGTAGGAATTTAATAATACTTATGTTTTACAAGAAACATCAATAACATATAACTGATGGTAAATAAACTTGAATCCAATGAATATTTGCTAATGCTATTCGGTAAAGTAATCATCTGGTAATACACTAACACTATATTGGATGCGTGAATAATAAAATTCAAATTGTTGTGATTTATATACATATAAACATTAGAGAAGTGTGACTGTCTAGACTCAGTAGTTTAGTGATGAACGCGGTGGCGTTTAACACAAATGGATTGGGATCGAGTTCTAATGTGAACACTAACACTGTAAATTTGACGCGATGTGCGTCCTACATTATACTTGTTCGTTACAATTCAGTTATAATCATACCTGTAAACTGCGACAGTTTCCAGGTAAATCCGCCTAGAATATACGTGTGAAGACAACAACTGAGCAGTTTAAGCCCACAACAACCTCTATAAAAAGATACAAATACTTTCAAATTAAATATACTTGATGGATATATTAGCATAGGATAAGATAATAAATTTATTTGAATACTAGAAATTACTGAAGACATTAACTTGACAACATTAATACATCTTGTAGAAAGCTTATTATGTTTAATATAACCAACCCACAATTCTTGAATAGAAATCAAAGATAGCCCTTTCTTATTTTAGCAGATGGGATGAGACGTTTTTTTGTTTCACTAACAGTTAATCAAAATAAAATGTTTGATTGTTCTCAGCTGAATAATGATGTTGCATACAGTGTAACCAAACAGACGAAAAAAAACAATTGTCACTGTTTAGAAAAGTGTTATTGAGATGTAATCAACTCAATCGGTTGTCACGAAACTCGTTGGTTGGTTGTAGGTTTCTTATTTTATAGGAGCTACAAATTTCAATATTTAAGTAGAATTAAAATAAGCCATTTATGCTAAACTGAACGTGTATTGAACTGTATTCAAAAACATTCATTACAATGATATATTTATACTGATTGAATATATGTCACAAATTGATGTTGTCAGGGTACCATTGAAAACAACGGAGTACTGGACAGCTATTTCGTCCTATAATAAAACACCCCAATAGTGCGCACTCCAGATTCCGCACCAGGGGCTTCAGGTTGACGGCGAACGTCTAGCCTTCTGCGCCGTTCGGCTGGCATCCAATCTAAAAATTTTCACTTCCATCAATCTTTGATATATAGCGAAACAATCAGCCATTGTTATTGGTGATAACTCTCTCACTCCCAACAACTCTGAACTCCGCTGGCGTCGACTTCTCACTAGAGTTTCAGGAACATCGTGAAGTTAGTCACTAGTGAGTTGATTATCGTAGTTAAATTGAAATGGGTATTATTTATACCACCTAAATAACGAAACGAATGTTTAAATGCCATAATTCACTATGTACCGAGAGCAACCATCGGTCTTAACTTGTTGCTTAGTAACAAGTTGAATAATAATACTTAGTTCCACAAGTATTTGTATTAAATTGGTAAAGTTATTGGTTTTTCAACGTTGTATTTCATGAGTTACTAAATAACACAATAAACACATTATATGAACCTTCTTTTTTTAACCCTATGCTGTTACTGTTCATTCTATTGGATTTATCTTGTTTTTTTTCTCAAATGCCTTCTGTCATTAATTTTTTAGAAAGTCAATATTCTACTAATGATTATCAACTGATGCGTTTGGAATACAACAGACATCAAGAAAAAAATTGTTGTTCTTTGATTGACTAAATGAGACTAGCAGTATTTGATGAACGGTGGTACAGAGGTAACTATCTTGTCTACAGCTATTTCCAAGATTTTACATTTTAGCCTTTACTGAACAGATAATTAAATTTTAACTGGCAACTAAAACTTGATCATTTTGTTCAATAATATCTCAACTGTATTCACTTTGTTCCTGTGATGAGTTTTTGCAAAGTAATAACAATAAACATTGTGTGTTGAAGTGAATTCACTTCATTTAGAATGTTCTAATTCTTCCAGGTATGCACAAATTTTTGCAAATAAATGAAATTTTTTACAGTTTTTATGTTGAATGTACATGTAGTAGCATGTAGGCTAGTAGAACAGAGGGTATTATCTAGAAATTTGAGAACCCAGTGAAGAAACGTCATGGATATAAGTCACTCAGTGAATTTCAATGTTACCTTCTAGAAAATAGCATCAAACTTCTACGTTATGTGAAAGCATCAGGTATTCGTCGTATTAAGTCAAATTTATTCACACAAAAAGAATTCGTGGTTTACTTGACATTACTACGGTGATTAATTTCTTAGTATCCTTTTTGTTCCCATGTTCCGTGTCCCTGTTTTTCTTTTTCAGGTAATTATCAAAAATCCCTGTATTTTGGTTATTCTCCATATCAATTTTGTAAACGTTTTTCATCTTTCATTACAGCTCCTACTTATTCATAAATTAACCTTCAATATTTAGCTTAGTCTTATTATTTTCTTACGCTATTCACTAAAACATTTGACCTCTCTGTCATTCTAGAATTCAATGTAACTATGTTTTTCAAATCAAACTGAACTGTTATTTGAAGACACTTAGATTAAATGACGCCTTGAAATTTCGAAATCAAATGAAGGCTCAAAAATAATCTCTTGGACAAAATCTATTGTATAAAAAAGAACAACACTCAAAATTGGTGAAACATCAAATTGATGTAACAGATAAGATTGAAAAACAAATAACCAACACTAAGAAAATGGTTAAACAATATTTAATTCCAGAAAACACTTTTACCTTGTCAAAATCTACAGGGACTATAACACTGAGACTATATGGTTTTTTGAATGTTCACGAAAATGATTTGCCTGTTTGTTCAGTATTAGATGTGAACAGTTTACCTTACCATGTCATGGCAGATTGGTTAAGAGAAATATTAAGCTTATTCCATTAGGAAATAGTAAACTTTATCAAAAAAGATTCGTTTGAGCTTATCGAAAACATAAAGAACTTTTACAGTCAAGGACAAATTTATGATGCTATCAGATACATCATTCACTGTATTATTCATTAACGTAACATTAATAGAAACGGTGGATTTAACCTATAATGAACTAAAGGAAAGATCTCAAGAAATCTTAGTTCCTATTTCAACAATGAAAATAATTAAATCCCAGATGCACGATGAATGTTCATTTTCAATTCAAGAATGAATACTATAGAAAATTTGGGAGGAGGTAGATATTGGATTAACACTAAGTTCATTCTTTGCAGAATTTCCCTTACAAAACTTAAGAACAGTTCCCTTTAAGATGTGATCAACTGTTTACTACTGTTACATGGATGATATTTCCATAATATTAAACAGCCATGATGGAAAGTATAATTTACTCAACATATTTAATAACGTTCATGTATTACTTGGTCTCACCTAAAACGAAAAATAAACTAATGATATCTCATTACTAGATATTTTGGTTAACTAGAAGAATAAATGAGTTGTTAAGGAGAGATACATACATAAAACCGTCAAGTGGGAGAAATATTTATTTCTACAGCTCTATACCACTTAAGCACAATAAAAATTAGTTAAAATCCTAACACAACGAGCTCAGTTAATTCGCTCTCACTATAGAATTAAAGAAGAGACGAGCAATAATCTACTCAGCAGCAACGGTTATTCAACCGAATTGATTAATAGACACATAAACTAGATGAAGTTAATCATGTCTACAAACTTAACCGGAGTATTTAGTAAGAAGATATACAACCCCTTATTCTGCATTGACTATCAACATAGTTCATAGAAAAGTAGGGTTAGAATATAAATTTATTAAAAGGTTTACTTTTGTGTCTTTTGTTCAATTTTGTATCATCCTTTCTAAATCCTTTGTCATTGTGTGCTTACATCGTCGTAATAGTCATCCGCTTATTCTTACATAACTATTGTTAAAAGATTTTTCTCACTGCATCCTCTTTTTACTTAGTAATCATATAAAATTCTCATCTTGTGCTGAGAGTGTTATTAAACATTTTGGTATATTTGAAACTTGTCCGTATTTCGTTTCTAATGTAATTCATTCAGTTTGCTCTGATAGATCTAGAGTTAATAGTCAATCATTTATCAAAACAACTTTTATTCTTTTGCTTCATTTTATGTAGTTAGTTATTTTAATATCGATGTATCCAAGTTGATTACTTAATAATTTATGACCTTTGATTAGTAGCAGCTATGTCCACCTCACCGTTTGTCAATCATTTGCAATTATCTTTATGAACATATTGGTACTTGTTATATTGTAATCTGACATACCATTGCTTGATTGGTACAGATTTTATTATTATTTTAAATTATATCCCTGTTAACTAATTGAAAGAAGATTCTTAGTTCAATTATTGTTCTTAGTGAACTATTATTGTCATTACTAATATCATGAATGATAATTTCAGCGATTAATGTCGACTTTCGTCACTTTATCTACTGTTAACATAACAATAAATACATGCCACTCCTATTAGATTACATTATGACTTTCCTGTTTCATTCATTCTATTCATCTATACATGAAACTCGACATCATGACTGTTATTCACTATTGGAACCAAATGACTGTATGTATGTTACATTCAATATTACATTCATCGAATATTTTATTTAATAACATGCATATGTGGAAGAATTAGAGGTCGTAAAATGGAATTAATTCACTTGATTTTACATTGATTATTGTTATTATATTGCAATAAATATCTCAACTATTTCCCAAGAAAATGTAAAGTCAGTGTTTTATGCTTAGATTAGAATAAATTGTAACTGATAGTACAATCATTTTCTTAATGAGACTCACTATTCTATGTAACACTCATCCACTACATCAAAGGAAATTTTATAATTAAACATACCTATTGAATCCAATCTATTTCAGTAGAAAATTTTGGTTGAATTTCACTTTTATGACTTGATTCTGAAAATAGAAATAATCGGCATTTTTTTAAAAATAGCTATGACACATTGATATCATTATCATCATCAGTATCACCATTACCATAATCGTCATCATGAACATCATCATGAACATCACCACTATTATTATCAACTTCATCGTCGTCGTCATCATCATCGTGATCATCATTATAATTGTCATTGTCGTCATCATCACTACCATCGTCATTATTATTATTATTATCATGAAAATCCTCGTCATCATCATAGCAACTTCTGAATCTGACAATAAAACCATTAATCTTAGACAGTGATATTTCTCGTAACTATTTTTATTTGGTAGTAAAATTTTGTTTTCCTTCCTATTTATTATTCTACAAATGTTATTTCTATTTTTAGAAAATTTCAAAATTTATTATTTTATGTGTCATTTATGTTTATTCAACTTATGTTAATCTGTTTGGTTGTTTGTTGATGCATCTTCTATCAACTCTACATAATCACTGTTTTCATTCTAACAACATGCAAACCAAACTATCATAGTCTCTTTCTTGTTATTAACTATCAATTTTATTACTACTACTACTACTGATAAATTTTCTAATGATTACTAAACTAAACTTAGTTAATATAGACGACAGAATAAGTGAATAAAACAAAATGAGAAAAAAAAGGATGTACAAATTGAATGGAGGTTGAAATGAACGTAAACTTTTGTTGAACATGTTCAAATATTTATAGAAATTAGTCGTAGGTGTGCATAAGATACATCAATTCAAGCATAAACAAACTCTTTTTCTATCATTGGTTTGGATATGTATTACAGTTGAAACGATATTTGATATGATCATGTATACTGTAAAACGTTTAATATTTAAGTGGCGGTGAATGTAAGGAGATTAGCTTGTTTAATATTCATTTGAGCTAATTATTTAGCTATGAAAACTAAGTTTATTTTATATTATCAATCAAGATTTAAGAATTCGACTTGATGAATTTAATGCTGATCAATAGATTTAATTCAATTACTCAAATGTAGTCTAGCAATAATAAATCACAATATGCTAATTATTTCGCCTGAAGGAATAAATATCTGGAAATATGATTATTAGCTTGAATAAAAGATTTTCCAAGAACAAAGTATCACACTTATATACTACGGACTGAATATAAGCGCAAATATGATTACAGGCCATTTAACACATAAATGGTTAAAGAATAAAGTAATTAAGAAGCAATTATTCTACAATGGAATTTAAACCTTAATTTCAACTTTTTCAAGTCCCATGTTGGGTCAAATTTGTAATTTTTATTTGACATGCCTTGAATGGAGGTGACACACCAAATGCTGTATAAATAAGATTTCCGCTAATTAACATTCAGCAACAAAATATTTCTGAAATTCCATAGGCTCTATTAATTTGAACGAGATTCATGTACTACTACAGTCAGAAAATGTAATACTGAATTATTCATTATGAAAATGTTTTTTTCATAGAAACGATAAGTATAGAGTAGATGACCGTTTATCGGTAAACACTGTTGTGCTGACCAATTAGAAGAATTCTGTTGATCATTTTTAATATATTTACTAAAGTTTTTGATAGTAGAAAAAATAGATGAAAATTCAACTAACTAATAACCACATATCAACACTGATTACTAAGCAGTTCACAGCAAAATAAGTAGATTAAATGTGCAGTTATTTATAGATTTGAAAGTTTATATTTTAAGGTTTGACAAAAGTGTAGTAATTATTTGAATCCCAGTAATTGTTATTATCTGTAAATGAATTGAAACATGTTGATACTGTATCTTATACACAAATAAATATTGAACATAATCATTAAAATCTATAATTCTTTGAATTAAAATCACAGGAAACAGAACATCCACTTTGATTTTCATTGTAACTTCTCAAAAGTGCGCATTTCTGAAACTAATATTTTAGCTAACAAGATCCCATAAATAAAAAAAATACAAAACATAAGTTTTATTTATCTACTCGTTATTAGATTGAACATTGATTCAATGAAAATTTATATTAGCAACCATTGTTTTTAAGAATGTTTTAGTAATTCATTGAATAAAGTCCTTTTATTATGTCAAATGATTGAGTATTTAAACAAATAAATAACTAAAGATTGAATTAAAAACGTCAGTAAAAGTTATTACAATCTAATATTCATTAACAAGAAATCCTAGTTTTAACTATTAACCTACTTTATCCTAAAATATTACAGTAAAAGTACTTAAATTTAGCAAACATTAAAATCTATGAAGACTAACAAAGTAATTAATCATAAGATTTTATTTGTTATGTAATACCTTTTGTTCATCAGTAATATTCTTCTTCGTATATATGTATGTATAAATGTAATTTACTTACGATTAAACAAAAGAATCACAGATGAAAGGTAATTATGAGAAGATAAAGGAATAGTTAACTTATGACAAGTATAAGACATACTAATATACGATTAATTATTCAATGGGCCTTTTGACATGAATGATTTCCGCTAATTACATCATCATGACAACAATCATATTGTTTTTCAATTATTATATTCTACTTATCTTGCATAAACTGACAGATCATGTAAACATAATTTTAATATTTTCAATATCTTTAAAATTGTATTACTTGGAAACAGTGTAATAGATTACATTTAGAAGTTGAATAGTGTATACATAATAATATATGAAATCTATAAAAGGTAGAATGAAGAGAACTAAACAAAATGAACAAGAAAGACTATTTATAAAAAGGAAACTTTACAAAAGAATAATACAACGCGTTGGTGTATGGTTAGACAAGTTACATATATTTCCTTCCCTTCTTTAGATTTTTCATTCATGAATAAAATTAGAAATATCAAATCAGTTTTTGTGTTATAAGGCAACGTCGTTTCCTGATTTCCTCTTCAGCTGGAAGTTGGTTTGTTCTCTTCCGAAGTAGGCTGTTGCTGATGGTTTTCGGCCAACAGACATTCAATATTTTACGTAGACAGTTGTTGATAAATACCTGTACTCTCCTGAGGATGTTTGCAGTAGTTCTCCACGTTTCAGCTCCATACAGAAGAACTGACTTGACGTTCGAGTTGAAGAGTTTAACTTTGAGGTTGGTAGACAGTTGTTTGGAGTCCCATATATTTTTCAACTGTAGGAATGCTGCCCTTGCTTTGCCGATCCTTGCCCTTACATCTGCATCGGATCCTCCTTGTTCATCGATGATACTCCCCAGGTATGTAAACGTATCGACTTCTTCCAGAGTTTCACCATCAAGTTCAATTAGGTCCGTAATCTCGGTGTTGAATTTGAGAATCTTGCACTTTCCCTTATGTATGTTCAGGCCTATCGATGCTGAGGTTGCTGGTACTTTGGTTGTCTTCACTTGCATTTGCTGTTGTGTATGGAATAGAAGTGCTAGATCATCCGCGAAGTCCAGATCATCAAGTTGCATCCTACTTGTCCATTGAATCCCGTGCTTCTCCCCAGATGTAGAGGTTTTCATGATCCAATCAACCACTAGGAGGAAGAGGAAGGGCGAGAGCAGACAGCTTTGTCTGACACCGGTTCTTACTGAGAACGCATTTGTCAGCTGTCCTGCATGCGCAATTTTGCACTGTAGTCCGCCGTAAGAATTCTGAATGATGTTGACGAGTTTCTCTGGTATACCGTAGTGTCGAAGAAGTTTTCATAATGATCTGCTGTCTACGCTGTCAAACGCCTTCTCATAGTCAATGAAGTTGATGTACAGTGATGAGTTCCATTCAATTGGTTGTTCAACGATGATGCGTAGTGTTGCGATTTGGTCTGTGCATGACCGATACTAACGGAAACCAACCTGTTGGCCTCGAAGTTGAGCATCCACTGAATTTTTCATTCTATTCAACAACACTCTGTTGAAGACTTTCCCTGGTACTGACAATAGTGTGATTCCTCTGTAGTTCTCGCATTTGCTCAAATCCCCTTTCTTTGGTATCTTGATAAGGTATCCTTCTTTCCAGTCTGCCGGCACTTGTTCTTCCTCCCAGATCCTCTTGAATAAAACGTGGAGCATCCTCGCAGTTATGTCTATATCTGACTTGAGTGCTTCGGCTGGTATGTTGTCAGGTCCTGCTACTTTCCCACTTTTGATCTGTCTGATGGCTATCTTGATTTCTTTCATCGTTGGTGGAGTGACACCAATCGGGAGGTCTGTAGGCGCTGCTTCGATGTCTGGTGGGTTCGGTGGAGCTGGTCTATTCAAGAGTTCCGCAAGATGTTCTACCCATCTGTCTCTTTGTTCTTGAATCTCGGTGATTAGCTTGCCTTCTTTGTTCCTGACCGGTCGCTCTGGTTTACTATATTTCCCTGCCAGTTTCTTCGTTGTGTCGTATAGCTGTTTCATATTTCCTTCTCTTGCAGCTTTTTCCGTTGTCGTTGCAAAGCCTTCGATATACTTCCGTTTGTCGGCTCGAATGCTCTTCTTTACTTGTTTATTTGCTTCTGTGTATTCATTTTGTGCCTTGATTTTTTCTGCTCTAGTTCGGCTGTTGTTTATTTCTGCCTTCTTGTTTCTCCTTTGTTGAATTTTGTTCAGGGTCTCTGTGGAAATCCATTCCTTATGATGGTAGTTCTTGTAGCCCAGAGCCTCTTGACAAGTTGAAGTTAGTGGCTCTTTGATTCTTTTCCAGTTGTCCTCCATAGTGCTTTCTTCCTCGTTCAGCAGATCTTGTAAGGCTTGAAACCTGTTGTTGAGAGTTATTTTAAATTCCTTGAGTTTGTCAGTATCCCGAAGAGAGGCTGTATTGAACCGTTTTAATGCTGTCGCTCCAGTTATCCATTGCTTCTTTAGCTTCAGCTTCATTTTGGCAACAACTAGGTGGTGGTCTGAAGCTACATCGGCTCCTCTCGTGGTTCTCACATCTTCCATTGATCTGAATTTTTTATTGATGCATCTATGATCGATTTGATTCGCCGTAGTATGATCCAATGAGACCCACGTAGCCTTGTGTATGCGTTTGTGGGGGAATATTTTACCACCTATGACCATTTTGTTGAAAGCGCAAAAATTTGTCCTTGTCGTCCCATGATGTCTTCGTAACCGGTGTTGTCCATTCCGACTTTGGCATTTGGGTCCCCTATCAGTATTGTCAGATCTTTTCCTGGACACTTCGCTATAATTGACTGCAGCCTATCATAAAACTGATCTTTGTCCTCGTCGTTGCCGTCGTTGGTGGTGCATAACACTGGATGATGTTCATTGTAATCCCCTTCTTCATTGTCTTGAAAGATGGTTTGATGATCCTGAATCCATGTGGTTCCCATCCTACAAGTGCATTGCGCGCTTTCTTAGACAGCATCAGAGCAACTCCTTGGGTGTGTGGGGCATTTTCCTCTTCGTGCCCGAAATATAGTAGCACCTCTCCAGTGGCTAATGTTTTCTGTCCAGTTTGAGTCCAATGCGTTTCGCTGATCCCGAGCACGGTTAAATTGTATCTCATCATTTCTGCTGCTATCTGGCTGATCTTCCCTGTCTCCCACATTGTCCGAACATTCCATGTACCTATAAAAATTTTTGCCCTGGTCGTTAGAAGGGGTGGCATCGGCCTCATGACTTCCGAAGAATCTCGGCTTTCATCATGAAGCGTCACATAGATTCCTTCCACTTCTAGGGCAGAGTTTAAATGGTTAAGTTTGTTTAATCTGGTTAGCGTTTTTTTAGCAAACTTGTGTTTTACGGGATAGGGGTGCTAGCCCTATGCCCAACCCTCCTCCTTTACCAGGGCTTGGGACCGGCAACAACCCTAGAAGAGCTGCGGGCGGAGTTCCAGTGGTACACAACCAACATCAAATGTACATTACTAAGTTCATGGTCGGTAAATTCACTTATATCCATATCAGCGATTTACAAGTTTCACGTGATATTACTCAAACTAGCGTATTACATAACTGGATGCTGCTTAAGTTTTGCCAACAAAACTGATAAATAAAATTTTCGATAAAACAGTGAAACACTGACAGGGTATGAGATAAATATTTGTTAGGAATTGTTTTACAATGTAGATCTTTTCTGAATAGCGTATATATCATGAACTAAAACTGATGGGATTTAAAAACATTCTGTCAGATAAATGCTTAAATATCAGATAAAATTTTCTAAAGCGAATTAGATAGTGTTTGTATTGAACACAGACTGATGATAGTTGTTGCTATAACGAAGAGCGAGGATTTTATACATGGTTAGTTTATATATTGACCTTTATGTTAATCGAGTAGCAGATACTTACTGGGATGATTCAGTGATATAAACAACCCCCACCCTTCTCCTTACAGTGAATGAATATTAGAAGACAGAATAACTGGTCAACAAATATGAGTTATTTATGTAACAAACTAATACACTTATATACATCGATATGTTCTACTGTATGTATCAAGTATTGTATGAATGAGCTTGAATTGATAAGTTTATTTAAATTAGTCGAAAAAAGTTATTAATTTACTCTTCACGTGTTTATTCAGTGGAAAATTGAACTGTCATTCATTTTATCCTGTCTCTTTATTTAATGACTTTCCATTCAGAATTACTGATGCTAACTTACAATACATGAATTACTAGGTCAATGCTTGTCACTTTTTTATTCTAGAGCATAGTTTTCTTTATTCAAATATGACTTTGTTGTTTCTAGTGTCTTTATTTGTTAAAAAAAAAAAAGAAAAGAAAAATACACATTTATACTTCTTCTACCTTATTAACCTTGTTGCTTGATTCTAAAGTTTATTAAAGCTACAAATATTTATTTCATACTTCACAGCATTCAAGGAATCAGTTACAGAAATTACATCAACTAGGGTAATTAAATTACTGATTACAATGATTTCCTTTTTTAGATTTGCATTTTTTTTGTTCACTTTGTCAGTTACTTAGTCAATTAGTTTCTACCCTAATTATCATGATTCATTAAATTTAAATTAGTAGAATTTGTATTAATATATATCAGTGCTCTTCATAAATTTTTGCTTTTTTTAATTAATCAATTTTTAGGATTTGAGTTAGATTGTGACTGGCATCAATGGCTGGTCATTTTCAGTCCATGATTGAATACATTCAAATTATAATTAATTCTATGTTGTTTATTATGACTGTATGGTAATATGGATTACAGACGATGTTAGTGATGATATTAACTTATTTCCTTATATACTAGAATATCAATAAAACATGATAGATCATCACTAATCTAGACTGTCACGTAAAAGAATCAAACTTAGATAAATGATTATTTGGAGATTATGTTGCATGATTATGTAATAAGACATTCATGTATGTGAATAGTATTTAGTGGTAAACAATATTTTGTATGCATTTCGTGAAAGTCATTAAACGTTACAGATTATGAAATCCCAAATTTTAGGAAGTAAAATAATAATTCATGTGATTTGTGGTATTTTCGAAAAGTACATGACTGTTAATAAGTTACAGATTGTTTGATTAGTGAACGTGGTTAGTGTATAGACAACATTGTCCAGATAGTCGCTTTGGGAGTTGAAAGAAATTAATTTTCTACATAGTTTCCGGTAGAATATAGATCCTTAAATTTGTTACTGATTACACTTTTAGAGATGCTGAAACAGTAAAGTATCAGAAACAGCAATTTGATTAGAGGATTAAATGTTAAAATTATGATAAGTGCATTATAGTATGATATAGCATTAATTAGTTTGTCATTCACACAAATTTCTGTTAGTTGATGTATTAGTGATCAAGATCGTCGAACAAGTTAAAAAACTGATTAAGAAAACTAAGAAGTATAACAAATAGAAATAGATAAGATCTAATGGAAAAACTGTTAAGATAATTTGCAAAATAGGTGTCGGTATCTAATTGATTTGCCGTGGAAGTTGTGTTTTTCCCAGGTAATTGTGATGTTATTTGTTAACTATTCTGTTCAGGTAGTCTGGTTAGGAATGTTGCACCAACTTAAGCTCATTAACAAAGGTTATTGTGAAGTTTTCATGAGAGAAAGAACAAATATTTGTTCTTGCTCTCATGAAAATAATAAAGGGAACAAAGTGTATGAAAATTGTGAAGTTAATAGAAGTGAGCAAAGTTTTGCATCTTTTTGTTTTTGACGCTTCACTTGTAACCAAAATAGCTATCTCTACAAAGTTTTATGCACATAAAATTGGGAGCATAGAGACCATCAACCTCAGCTTAATGTAGGCTGCTCAAAGTGGGGGGATATACTAATTAGTATATATACTAGTTCAGAGTTTGGTGCTTAACCTAGTGCCTAAAACCGGAAAAACGTTTTATGAAAACACGTAATCTACTATTTACGTATTGTAATAGGGGATTCAGTAATCTTCAGGAAAGACTGTACAATATTAGTAAAAATGTATGAAAGCATTCAATAGCGGGTTGGTTGTATGTTTAGTGACTCACCAGCATTACTTTTGAAACTGGTATAAAAATATACAGAAATGTTAAGCACACGAAAAAAGTGTACCGACCTATGTCCACAATTTCAAGGTGTAAAATCCGACTGTAAATGTTAGACATAAGCCCAAAATTTAATCTAATTTTTCATCATTGAGTGCATTCTTATGTTAACAGTCTTAAAGACTATATTTTCAAGTAAATAATGTATATAACATTATAAATGCTTTCAAACGGTTATTCTGAATATTGTTAGAGACACTGTTGTTATCACTTCCTTGTTGCCTTTATTATGGATAAGTTCTTTTTCTTGATGTACCTAAATATTAGATTGGGTTAGGATTGGTCTCAGAGACTCGGAGGGTGAAAACACAGTAATTAAGTGCAACTGCTTGAGGCCGGTGATACATAGTCTTTTTGAGGGAGGCTTTTTTTATTCCCTCCGTAGTTGTTAAGACCTTAGTTTTAAAGACAAGAATCTGTAAATTAATGTGAAGTGTTCATTTTCGGATTTAACTTGTCTAACTCCACTCTTCTCCTGTGGAAAGGCAGTATTACTGCCATATTGGCTGTCTGACGGAAACAGCGCATCGCCGTCCTTCCTCTGTACAGTCGACAGTATGACTTTACATTCATATATTCGGTTTTCCGCCTTAAGTCTCGCCGCTGTCCAACCTTAAGAAACGTTCCTTCCAGTATAAAGCGACTGTGTAATTACGATAGACAAACCTGATCACTAATTTAAGTTAACAGAAACAGTCAGAAAGTATTGTCGAAATAGAATATACATTAGTTAGAGGATGGTTAACAATCAATGAGACAACTTGTCTGATTGATATCCTTTTAATTTCATGTTACTTTCATATCAGTGAATTGAAATTATTATTTTAATACGAATAGATTTCATCCTTATTCATTCAGGATTCAGTAATTAATGTTTAAAGATACATCGTATATTTCAAAGCTTAAGATTTTCAAAGATTATTCAAAGTCACTAACCAATTTTAGCTCCACAGTCATTGAAATTGAAGTAGAATTAGATAAACAATTCTTCCATTTATGGAACTGATTGATTAATTCTGTATTATAATGCACATAAAATTCTTTCCAGCCAGCCTGATTAACTTCAGGATTCGGTTCATTGAAGTAATTCAATGTTATTCGATAATATTTTATTGTTTTTATTTAAGGAGAGATATGTAGTGGTGGTGGTGGTGGTGGGGTAAATCCTATTAAACAACCGATGTAAAGTTTCTTTCGTTTGCATATAGTTAGTTATTCTAATATGATAATTTTAAGCTAGACAATTGGAAAACACCATAAAAAATTTCATTTATTACATAATTGTAAACTACTTTTTTTTAATTTCGATTTATAATCCTCATAAAAATAAAAAAAATTATGTAATTCAACGATGTAAAACTATCATTTCAATGTATTCGTTTTTATTGACTATACAATTGTAATTTCATTTGAAATGCGGAATATGATAAATAGACCTTGTATGCATACATATAATGACTGTAAATCATGGAGTGTAAATTCAGAATGATTGGTAACATAGATAGTTTTGTTAAAGATTGGGTCATTGAATCAACTGAGAATTATATCGGTGACTAAAAATCAAAGGTATAAATGTAAAATGAAAGATTTCGGTAGGTAAATAAACCCTTCTGTAACTGAAGATTTAAGGTGATACATATATTCATAGTATACTGAATGAAAGGAATAAATGTTGATGAATTTTATTCTGTAATAAAAATTTGGGAGTAGGAAAATATACAAACTTAAACGTATTATAAAAATAAGAATATTAAAGTAAGCAGATTCATTGCAAGAGAAGTAATTTAAAAGACTCCCTTTGTACTTACATCTGTTTTTATGCTTTGCGTAGCTAAGGCTTCTGCAATGTAAAGAGGTGTGTCAACACCTTTTGGTAGATTAGGTCTAAACTGGTAAATAATCTCGAAATCCAATTTCGATACAACATAGTCATGGTCAATCACATGTTATAAAATAGATGATCTTGCATATTTAAGTTATCCTTTACTGAGTCAGGTGAACAAATAAATACACACTGAATTAGTCAAACAAATCAATTTAGACGTGCCTACAACATCAAGTGGGTAATATAGAATACTTGGAACGTTATTGTACAAAATATTCTTCATCATAACTTTGTCATAAATATGTAACGAAAATAGCATCAAGAAGACATTTCAGTTTCTAGAAGTTAACTTTATAGACAAGGTTTATCATCTTAAATTTATTTGCATGATTATGAAACATGACATGGAATTGTCAAAAGTAATAAATATACCAAAGAAAAATACTTGCATATTAATGTACAGTTCAATGATGATACAGTGGACAAAATCCCAAAGAATCATTTGATCTTGTTGGGGATTCCTAATCCCAAAAGATACAATGATTGATTTAATTCAACGAAAGAAGTTGTATTGATTTTTTGCAAGCTTCATTTGTAAACTTTCATCACATTAATTGGATTTCAATGTGAGTCCTACTCCTGGGTACAGTTTGGCAGCATTTCATTGTATTAATTAAATGTTGATAAGTTCACTTGATGAATAATCACTGTAAATTAATTAATATAAAAATCGATGTATTTATGTAAATAAATTCGCAGTTCACTAATGTTGTCTGGGTGGCTTCTGTTCTTTCTTATTCTGGCTTGGGACCCAGTGGACATAGGGAGGACGCGCATTTATCGACTAGGCACACCTCATTTGGCATTCGGTCACCCACCACCGAATTTCACGCATCATAACAGATCTGATATTTGATTTATACACTAATTTAACCTGATTTATTTATAAGAAAGAAAGAGAAAACCATACAACTTTCTATGATGAACTCAGTTAATAAATGAGTAAGAATGGTTTTATATTGATTTCATAAGGAAATCTTTATAGTCATTAAAAAGGTATTCTATCTTTTAATTTTTTAGTACTTCAAACGACAAGCCGAGTGATTTCTCTGTATGCAAAGTTAATTTATTGATTTATATTTATGTTGTCAATGACAACAAACAAAAGAAATTTGCATTTAAGACTATTGAAAGATACATTATGAACAAATGTAATCTTCTGTCGATATTTACGCATTTTGAGTCAGAAAAAAGTTGATAACTGTAAAAATGTTTGATTTTTAAAATGTTTTCAGAGATTGTAAGAAACTAAGCTCATGATAAAAGTTTTCTACATTTCCAAATGAAGTAACTTTGCTTGCTGTTCAGTAGAACCATAATCAAGTGGTAATATTATCGAAATATTTGCACTTGATCATTATTTCTCAAAACAAGAATGTTGAGGATGTTAGATCCCCAGAATTCTGTTGGCGAACCTGTTATTTTTGTGATTTAATTGTGTAAATTTAAATTTCTCGTTTTTGCGCCAAAATGTTCCCTTTTCACCTTTAATTTGTGTTTCCCACCTAGCAAAATGTTAAATCTTATTGATTCGTTGTTTATTTTAGTACGTTATTTGTGATATTCTAAAGGGCACTCTCCTTTTTTGTATATATACGCATGAGATGTGTGTGTTGGGATTGTCTGCCAGGCTGCCTGTGGAATTAAACACTTTTTACTGACTTTGCACATCTTCCTCTAGTTAGCTGGGCCGAGGCACTGCGAAATAGCTTAGCTTCCTGTTGTTATGTCGTTGGTCTTAAGTTTGTTAGCAGGTATTGAGGTATCACCCTAATTAGTGAAACATTAGCAAAGAAAGTGTAGACTATAAAATATTTAGCCTGTGTTAATTACATTCAATTTTTATAAGGCTGGTTGAGTTTATCATGTTCTTAAGTCTTTCGCTTTTCATTTGGCATTCAGGATTCCATGTTAATGCTTGTCTTGTGACAAAGTTTGTTGATTTCCTTAATATATGTCCTATTCACCATCAAAATATATTACTTATTAGATTATTTCCATTTAAAAAAATAATGAATCAGTAAACATTTATTTTACATATTTTCTTGTAATTTAGTTGAAAGTAATTTCAATATGATGCTTTATTAGTTGTATGAACTATGCATGAAATTATACAGTACAAGTCAATCTATATAATGACTACTTGCTTAACAGTAAAATTCCATAACAAAGAAAATATTTTTTCTCTGTTACTAATAATAAACAAATTAACTATTTCCACAACAACACCCCTTAATTGTAACTAAATATCGGCTCACTAGTGACTAGCTCCTTGAGGTAATTACTGGAGTTCTAGTGTGAAGACGTGACCGGTGGAGTTCAATCGTGTCGGGTGTGAGGCAGTTACTCACCTGATGACAATGGATGGATGAGGTCGCGCAAACGTAACACGAATTAAGTGAATTAGAAATATCAACCGTTAGGAACCAGCTCAGTGGTCCAATGGTAAAGCGCTCGTCGTGGAGTCAGAGGGTCCTGGGTTCAATCCCCAACAGGGTCGTGGATGCACACTGCTGAGGAGTCCCATACTAGGACAAAACAGCTGTCCAGTGCTTCCAGGTGATCAATGGTTGTCTGGTTCAGATTAATTCGTGATATCAGCATTACCATACCATGATTTTAAAGTTAATATTCATTATGCAATAATATCATTTAAAGGACTAATTTAAACTATTAAGTAAGGTGTTAATTGGTAAGTTGGATTTTCTGTTGACTACTTACTATTAGATATGATTACAATTGTTTAGTCATAGTAATATCTCAACTTAGAACAGAACATCTACTTAGAAACACTTTAATTTATAAATAGTTCTATGCAACTATGGTTATTTGCAAATTACTGTATACTTAAGTGATTTGGAAAAGTGCATAATAATACAGTTTTGAGTTGACTGATTTTAGGATGAAAAGAACATTTGTACGATTTTTGTCACTATGGTGACAAGAAACGTATTATCCACAAGGTTTTGCATAATAATTGTTAAAATTTACAAGCCTAGAATAATGTAATTAAGCCAAAGTAAAAGATAGTCTTCAGTTGCAAACTTAACACGAAGATGAAATAAAACCAAGTGAGTACATAGAAAACTGCATTCAAGATCTCCAGTAGACTAGTATAAAAACTAAACTGCGAAATTTCTATAAAAAATAAACTCAGGATTGTCTTCATATAATTAAGGACCTATTTATGAAAATGTTGCAAAAAGCAAGTATAATATTTGTACGAGGACAAAATGTAATAAGCAACACATGAAGTCTATGTTATCTGAAAGTCATTTTTTTCATCTGATTATAAGCAGATGCAATGAAGTTAAACCAGGAGTGAAATAGTTTGAAGAAGTCATATCTTACACTGAATTGTCACGACGTGATTGAAGTTGTACATGTGAACCATTTAACTTCATAAAAATAAGACCTGCAATCGTAGTTTGTGTACAATTTTAAATGCTCAAAACTAAAATATAACAATCATGTTAATCCTAGTGATGTTAATTTAGTGACAACTTGATTTTTTTTCTAATTATCTGCATAATAATCAGATTAGGATAGAATTTCTCAATATTCACTAGAGGCCTACATTGATATATAAATATTAACTTTGTGCAGCTAATGAATTCCCGATGGATATTATGATTATTAATCGGATTTGAATGTTTATTCGACTAGCTTCATTTCAGTATTCCACCATTCTCTTGTTATTAATGACAACTTCACTACATTTGTCACTAGATTATTTGTATTGTTAACTGACATTCTTCGTATAATCTCATGTGATAAAATTATTCTAATTACAAATTTACTTGATAAAGAAAATAACATTCACTTTAAATCTATTTATGCTGAATATGTATGTTTTATTAATAATGATCATGATGATGTAATCGAGGTGAACTAGGAAATAAACTAAAAGTGTCGGATTGTATCACTTACTAACTGAAATAGAAATTCGGCCATTAGATTTCATCTAGACAAGCAGTACTGACAGTCAAGCATTCGCTTAGACACCTGAGCTTAACAGATTAAATGAATTATGGAGTGGAGTGTGCACAGTGCTGAGTTGTCTCATACTCGGATAAAACAACTATTTAGTGTTCCCTGGTCTCCAGTGGTACTCAACCGAGATCTGTCAGTAGCAAACAACACAATTAAGTAACAATCTCCATAAAACTACATCAATTCACCATTAATTTTAAAATTTAAAACTCACTCTTCATTACTACTAATGGGGTTGACTGCTCAAATCTAAATTATTAGGTGTTTTAAGAATCTCACTGTATGATGACTTTAACGTAACAAATGTTTTACGAAATGCACAAACAGATGGTTATCGAAGAGAAGGGGTGACAAATATACTATTTTAATGAAGTCTCAGTTCATTTTAGTTCTTCATATCATCTTATCCATTACCGTAATGTATCTCTGCTACAAAATTCGCTTTGATTTGTACTCACTTTGTTTATTTGTTTCAGTCTTTCGTATATTCATCCTGATAGTCATGATCACCATGACAGATTCAAGTGATGCATAAACTGATTGATGTTGACATCATAGAATAGTCATTTTATCACTAACGATTCGAAGTTTATAGACTGTAATCTAACTTAAAAGATATTTCTACCCAAAATTTGGCTATTCACTATGGGTAGTTAATCATTTTACATTAATGAATGGAGAAGCTGACGAGAATTTACAGAATACATTACTCTTTATCGTAACTACTTAATTGTAATACAAATGTGAATATAAGTCAAATCTGAAAACGGGTAACTGTGTGTTATTAAGATGAAATGTATTAAATAGGTGAATGATAGTTACGAATCTGGGTAGCGACATCTGCTATAGTAATAAAAATTTATTAGTGTTCATATGAATTTATAAATATGTGTATACACTTGAAGACCGCTTGATGACAACCGATGTGGCTCAGAATCGGTCAGAATATTGCAGATACATTGATTCTTTGTTTCCTCTTGAACCCTAGGTTCCATGTATTTTCATACTCACCTTTGGAACAATTTTTTGATGAACCATTGATTAGTTATTATCCCTAGTGCTAATGTAGTAAGGTAACTTGAGCCAATAGACATAACTGCTAGACTTTCATCTGTTTATAACTGATTGTGAAAATAGTTAAGCAGCATATTTATGATTCGTAAATAAGTCAGATTTTTCCAGCTTCAAGAGGCATTCGTAAATAGTTTGATTAAATTATTTACGAAAAATGTTGTCATTTCATCTCCAATAATTTGTTATTATACATCAAGCTGATTAAACATATCTGATAAGAAAACTGAACCAAATGACAGCCTTGTTTTCAAAGTATGTCATTTGTTTACTACTTAACGTTTTCCACAATATTTATATGCAGTGAAATAACTACTGTCCTTTACTTTGTAAACTAACATGCTCAATACTATTTGAATCCACCATCAAAGTTAATGAAATTGTGAATGGAGAATCATCTCTCCGACTAATTCTTATCAGGTTCTACTTAGTGATTAATCCAAATCAAAAATCCAAAATAAATAGTCAAGTCTAATGTGAAAATATCATTTAAATTACATTATATTCAATGACTCTGAGGTTGTTAGTGTCAAGATGAATAGTTCATGCGTCAATTGAAATTGTCAGGGTGATCATAATCACCATCAGAAGAATGAATACATATTTGAGTGGAAGGGGGGCTGAATTATGCATCACTAATGTGTGAATACAAATCAAAACAAAATAAATGTTTAGACGACGAAAGACCAAGTGTAGTGCAAATTAAATGATGTGGTCTTTGTTCTAGAAATTTACATTTACGTGCACAGGAACATCTTCCGGCGTTGCAAGAAAAGGTAAGGTGAACACAAAATTACTAGCTGAGTGCTAGTTCACTTAGTGAAAACAGGACACATTGCAAGCATCAACCAGTCGTTTTCAATAATATACCGTGTTAATAACTGTCTACCAAAATCGGTAAAACTCACAGTTCCTCAAACGGTAGAGGGAGTCTGACTAAAAAACCGGAGCGCTTCGTCCATAAGAAATATGTCCGACCACTTCTTTTACCGTGGCTATCATCAGACCTAAGAAATTAATAATTGTAAGTTATCTTAGTATACTTAATGTATATACTAAGCCTTTTCAACCACACACACCCCTCCGCTGTTTATCTTTTGTTATACCACATCATTTAATTTGCACTACACTTGGTCTTTCGTCGTCTAAACATTTATTTTGTTTTGATTTGTATTCACACATTAGTGATGCATAATTCAGCCCCCTTCCACTCAAATATGTATTCATTCTTCTGATGGTGATTATGATCACCCTGACAATTTCAATTGACGCATGAACTATTCATCTTGACATTAACAACCTCAAAGTCATTGAATATAATGTAACTTAAATGATATTTTCGCGTTAGACTTGACTATTTATTTTGGATTATTGATTTGAATTCATCACTATGTAGAACCTGATGAGAATTAATCGGAGAGATGATTCTCCATTCACAATTTCTTTGTTTGATACATATGGAAATTTTTCAGCAATTAAAACTGTAAACGTTTATAAAACCTTCAGCGAAATAGAGTAATCCAATAAAACTTGTATATGTAAAATGTATACGAATATCAGAATCACATATACATTTTAGAGAATTGTAATATTGATTTCTTTAAGAATTTGTACTAGTTTGAGTACTTAAGAAATCTAAAAGACAGTACATTGCTATAATCGTAAATATATATACAAAGATAACATTATTCCCTCTTTCATTCCTGCTTACCGTAACTATGTATGCATGCGCTTCATGAGGTGATCAAAATCCGTATCTCTCTCCTATTGGGTATTTATTATCTTTATCACAGATTTCATTTGATGCATAATACAGAACAGTAACCATTTAGTATCACTGTTGGATAAATGTCTCCCATATAATAAAAATGACTTTTTAAGTAAAGACTAACTATCTAAATTTCTAAAATTTTATTTCAATGAAGTATATTTACAAATCATCTAAGTAAAAAGCTTCAAAAATCAATTTAGTAAATAAAGTTAAACATTGTGTCCACATAATGAAGCCATCTTGTATTGAAGTTATCAGTGTCCAAATAATTTCTCTGAACTTATGCAAGTATAATTTAAATGTGATTAAGAGCATTTGTAAGTGAATAACATTATTTTTGATTAGATAATCACCAAGCTTTATTGTAATATACAGCAATATTTATTTGTGAATGTGAAAATGATTGAACCTATTTAAAGCTTTATGTAGATCAATGATATAAATGGAAAAAGGTGGATTACGCAGCCAGTTATGTTAGGTGAAAGATGTAAATTGGTAGTAGGATGGCACATGTACTAGTAGTAAACTAGAAGATTATTATCAACAATATGAATACATATTTTAACATTAGATAAATACAAGTAACTATAAGTTGAATGTAGGTCAAGATATGTGAAACTAGGACTAGTCAAAACAACAAATAATAGTAATGATTATCTATAATTAGGTGTGCAAATAATGTGGTCAATTAAATAGAGAATAGCGAAGAGGCATAAAGAAATGGAGTAAGAACAAACAAACAGCACAGAATGTAAATAAATGGGTAAGTTCGTTTATTATTTATTATAGTTTTGGAGGGGATAGGGGTGTTACACATTTCTTTTGGACAGATAAACTTAGGTTATTAACATGAATCTTGATGATTACGGTAATGTGTAGGAGACGAGATGGAATCTCATCTAGAAACTGTGGTGGTATGTGGCATACCACTCTGAATGCCCTTAGTTCTGTCTACTGTATGCCCAGTGTCGTAGCAAGTGTGATAAAATATAACTACGTGTGGATTTCATCGGCTGTTTTTTGAACCAAGCTGGTAGATGCTCGTTAATCCGTTGAATTAGTTGTCTGGTAGTACGCCTAATTATAGTTTTTTCCAAGGGAGCAACTGAAATTATAAATGCACGTAAAAGTATTATAACCAGTTGAGTAACTACTGATGGTTGGCCAGTGAATGATAAACATAAATCTTACTGCATTAAATGTTATTTTAACAGCTCTAGCTAGTCTCTCGTTTAATACATCACTTATTAGCTTACTCGTTGAATTGAAGTTTATGGAAGTGGGGATTCTTCTTGACAGTCAAGTGTCCCAAATTCACTATTATCTATAGCCATGTCTTTCTTTAGAAAAATATACAGATAACCAATTTTTGCCAGCATACTGAATATGGTGTATAGTTTAGTAATTATTACAACTTCCGAGCAAAACTTCCCAACCCTGGTTGCTAGGCATCTAATTACATTTCTCTTGTAAGGCATAAGCACGAAACTGACAAAATGTGTGTATTGACATGCAATCCTTCTTTCTATGCACAATTCTACTTATTGACCCACCTTCTCGTTTTCTTAATAGGGTATCTACGAAATACAATTTATTATCGCATTCACTCCTGCAAGTGAAACAGATTGCTTGGATGGACATCAATAAACTGACTTATTGGTTCTTCTTTATTAATGTTATGATTGATGATGATAATTTTATCGTCAGTATATCATGACAATATAAATCTAGTTTGTCGATCATCTTCTTTAGAGACCTATATTCTAATTTAGTTAAGACGAATCAGCTAAAATAGGGCCCATAGCTATTCCATCAGTTTTTCGATAATAATCATTGTTGAAGACAAAATGGACGTTTATTTTACAACTCAAGTGCAATTCTTTTAGATGATATTCCGGAAGTTCAATGTTAATTTACTTTTTCTGTTATTTGTTTGTATATGAATTTGATTGTTTCAGTTAGTGATATATTAGCAAATATCCAGTGATAGTATTTGCTTACCGCTAACTTTCAAGTCTACTACTCTGAAATTCAAGCCAAACAAGTCACCGGCATCTTTACCTACAACCAATTTGTGAACACATATTGAAATACGAGCAAGTCATCTTGTGGTCTTATTATATAAAGAATTCTACATGTCTAAAACAGAAAGTAGAGTAGGCACTGACTTGTGAATATTAGGGCGAGTATAGTTTTGCAGTATGTTTGAACGCATAGGTTTAGTGAAGTCATGAATTTCTAGTGAAATTAATTCTTTTGCTTACAGTTTTCTCAAGAAGTCGGTCAGCTTTTATTCTACCTTGAAATGTATGCTTTTAGCATAACAAAGTTTTTGAAATTTAGTACAGTCACTTAATATCGAATTAATCTCATCGACACATTTAGTTTTATCCATTAGAACTACACCTCCTCTTTTGTTTATCTGGTTTACCTATTTCCAAATTATCGTCTTTTCTTAGCCTTCTTAAAACATTCCGATATTGATAGATTTTTACAGTTTTTTCGCTGTCAACTAACGTAGTTTTCAACCTTATAGTTCATTAATTAACGATAAACATAAATCTGTTATTTGCGTGAACGAATTTCCAAACTGTACGTCTGTTTCTAGATGAATAAATAATCTTATTTATACGGTCGAAAAATTTGAAATTCAAAGAAAAAGCTTCTAATCGGACTCTGTCTAATATATCTGACAATGTTATGAACATGCTAGCGTGGGTTCATAAAAAACTTATTTTGAAGTCTTTGATATTCTTGAGATTTAAATAATTTTATCCTTGTCTTCGAGGATATATATATATATATATTGCTGTATAATGTGGTAATTGCGCCTAGAGCACCTCTAGGGTTACTGTCGGTCACAAGCCCGAATAAAGGAGAAGGGTTGAGAATGGAGTTAGCAACCGCATCCCGTAAAACACAAACCTTGCTTAAAAAACGCTAATCAGTAAAAGCCTTTGTAATCAATTTTACTCTGCCCTGAGAGTTAGAAGATCTGTTATGATGCCTCATGGTGAAAGCCGAGATTCATTCGGTAGACACGAGGCCGAAGCCGCTTCTGATAACCAGAACAACCATTAATATAGGTAAATGAAACGTCAGCGACTATGTGGGAAATAGGTAGAAGCATGCGAATCGCCGAAGAAATGTAAAGATTACAACCTGAAGGTACTTGGAATAAGTTAAACCAATAGACTACAAGCTGGACAGCAAAGACTATCCTAAGGAGAAATGCTTTTATACTCCGGTCACAAAGGAGAAATACGCTTGTTAGGGATTCATAATCCCCAAAAATACAATGGTTGACTAATTAGAGGAAAGAAGTTGTATTGAATTTTTTATAAGACTGATTTGTAGACTTTCATCAATTATTTTTATTTCAATGTGAGTTCTACTCTTGAGTACAGTTTGACAGTATTTCATTGTATTAATTAAATTTTAATGATTTCACTTGATGAATAATCATTGTAAATTGATTGATATAAAAGTCGATGTATTTGAAAATACAAATTCACTGGTTTGCTGGTTCACGATTCTCATCTCAGTTTTGCTCCATAATTTAATCTTCCTACAAGCCTAGTCTTTTGAAAATAGCTGTGGGCTGGGAAGGGAACAAGTTGAGGTATACGTCTGAGGTACAAGTATCAGAGATAGAGTTCGCTCAAGCAATCCTCAAATTTCTAGCGTCATAACAACGCCTCACACACACAAGGAGTAGCACGAATGTTGTTCAATGAAGCATGGAAAGCCCTAACAAGATGGGAACATCATGAACCTTCCATCATTAAAGCATCCTTCAAGACAAAGAAGAAGAAGATTGCAATGAATGTCAACCAATGATATGCACCCATCAACGAGAGCCTCGAAGACAACAAAGATCAGTTCAACGCAAGGCTGCAGTCAATCATCGATAAATGCTCAGTCAAGAATCTGACCATTCCAATTAGAGTCCTGAACACCAACGTTGGAATGAACAACACCGGATATGGAGACACAGTGGGACGACAGGGACTGGGAGGAAGGAACGAAAACGATGAAAAGTTTGCAAACCGATGTACCTTCAACAAAATGATTATAGGTAGCACCACATTCACAAACACAGAGAAAAATCTACGTGGGTTTCACCGAACAACATTACGGAGAACTAAATCGACCACATCTGCATCAATAAGTAGTTTAGAAGGACCCTGGAAGACGTGAGAGCAAGGTGAGGAGCTGACATATCTTCAAATCATCATCTGGTGATGGCTGAAATGAAACTGAATCTGCAGAGGCACTGGACAACTGGAGCACCAGTATTACAAAACTTTAACACCACACTGCTCCGAGATACTAACAAAGGCAATGAATTCAAAATAACTCTCAACAATAAGTTCCAAGCATTTCATGATCTACTAGAAGAAGGTGAAACTAATATGTAGGACAACTGGGAAGAGATAAAAAAAACAATAATTTCAACCTGTCAGGAGATTTTAGTTTGCAAGAAACAACACCATAAATAATGGATTTCTGTTCGTAACCTGGACAAGATCCGAGAATAGAGGAGCAAAAAGTTAGCTATTAATAACAGCCGGACCAAAACAGAGTAAACCAAAGCACAAACAGAATACACGGAAGTCAACAAACAAGTGAAGAGAAGCATCAGGTTGGCTAAATGGAAACATGTTGAGGATCTAGCAATGACGGCCGAGAAAGCTGCAAGTGAAGAAAACATAAGGCATTTACACGAAACAACGAAGAAGTTAGCTTGGAAATTCAGTAAACCAGACCAGTCAATCAAGATTAAAACTGGCAAACTAATCGCTGAAGTGAATGAAAAACGAAACAGGTGGGTAAATCACTTCGAATAACTTTTGAATAGGCCAGTCCCACTGAACACACCAGTCATCGAAGCAGCAGCGATGGATCTTTCCATAAACACCGACCCATCAACGGTTGAAGAAATCAAGATGGCCCTCCAACAAATCAAGAGTGGCAAATCAGCAGGGCCAGACAATATGCCAGCTGAGGCACTGAAGGCAGATATATAAAGCAAATTCAAAGATACTGCACACTCTCTTTAGAAAGATTTGAGAGGACGAAGTGCCAGCAGACTGGAAAGAAAGGGCACCTCATCAGGATACCAAAGATAGGAAATCTCAGCGTCAGCGAAAATAATGTAGGCATTTTTCTTTTTTCGATACCAGGAAGAGTCTTCAATAGAGTGTTATTGAACCAAATGAACACCCAGTCGACACTCAACTTTGAAACTAACAGGCCGGATTTTGTTATGGCCGACCGTGTATTTACTAAATTCTAGGAGATCTTAGCAATTGCGAAAACTACAAAGGCATCACTCTACTTTAAATATTGGGAAAAGTTTTCAGCAGAGTGTTGTTAAACTGAATAAACGATATATTCGACGAGCAACTTCGAGATTGGCAGGCTGAATTCTGTAAGTTCTATCATGTACTGACCAAATCGCTACACTACTGTTCATTGTTGAGCAGTCGATTGAGTGCATTTCACCACTTTACATTAACTTCCTCGACTACGAAAAGGCTTTCGACAGCGTGAATGGGAGAACATTATAGAACCTTCTACAACATTATGGCGTATTCAAAATGATAGTCAACATCATACGGAATTCTTACGACAGAATACATTGTATGATCATGCATAGAGGTCAACTGAGAAATTCATTCGAAGTGAAGACTGGTGTTAGACGAAGCTGCTTACTCTCACCCCTCCTCTTCATGATGGTGGTTTACTGTAAAATGAAGACTGCAACATCTCAAGGCAATCTCGGAATACAGTGGATAACATGGATGCAACTGTATGACTTGGACTTTGCAGATGACCAGTGTAGATCTTCTATACCACACACAGCAACAAATGTAAGTGAACACGGATAAGGTTCAGCAGCCTCGGCAGCAGTAGGCCTCAACATACACAAGCGGGAAAGCAAGATTCTCCGATACAAACAACGAACACTAACCTAATTACAGTTGATGGAGAAATTCCGGAAGATGTAGAAACCTCGATAAGCAAGTAGGGTCTGATGCAGATGTGAAGGTGCGGATTGTAAAGGCCGACAAGAGCTGCATTTCTACAACTGAAGAACATCTGGAACTCTAACCAACTGTCAGTCAACATCAAAGTCACAATTTTCAATATAAATGTGAAGACAGTTCTGTTGTATGGAGCTAAAACTTGTATTGAGAACTACGAAAACGATCATTCATAAGATACAAGTATTTATAAGCAACTGTCTGTGTAAGACACTTTGGATCTGTTGGCCAGATACCGTCAACAACAACCTCCTATGGTAGAGGATAAATCAACTTCCAGTAGAGGCAGAAATTAGGGTAAGACGCAGGAGGTGGATAGGACACATATTGAAAGAACCACCAAATTGTGTCACAAGACAAGCATTACCATGGAGCCCTGGAGGTGAAAGGAAAAGGAAGAGACCCGAGAATACACTACATCGGTAACTGGAGTCAGACATGAAGAGAATGAAGAGCACATGATAAGGAACTGGAAAGGAAAGCACACAACAGAGTTGGTTGGAGAATACTGGTCGACGACCTGTGCTCCACGTGGGGTTACAGGCATTGATTGATTGTATATTGTGGTAAAGCCTGATGATTAATCTATTTAATCTATTAATCTACTGTTTGCTGATATATGTTGCTCTTATTCATATAATCGGGGAATTTTTTATTGTAAATGTGATGACTGTATTTATTGTTTCTGAACCACAATAACAGGCATTCATTCACTTAGATTATCAGGTTAACACAATAACGATCGTAGAATTTAATGTGAAAAGTGAGTGTACGCACTTAAAAAGTATAACAATATGAAACAAACTGTACATATTGTGGTTTTTTAAGTTTAGTTGAATGATTGTAATGCAATAATATTTACTTAACAATACCTTAGACGGTCAATTTCGAAAGTGAAGTATTCTTTATTTGATACTAAACTAAATGTGAATTGGTTGTGCGGCTTATTTTACAATAATTTAAAGTTAACAGATTGGAAAGAACAAGGATATTTCCGATGTGTATATATCACTTCCACTTCAATTATGTAGCTTTTAATATAAGATTAGCAGTTATGAAAATCATACATTTGATATCAAAGTAGAGATAGAAGTCTTATGTATGTCAACTTAGTAAACACCTGGAACAAAGTTAGTAGGTATGTTAAGATACATTGAGGATAACAGAACCTATAACAAAAGATGGATACACTCAAGGTCATGATAGCATGAGTGGTAGTTTTTCTTGATTTTATAAAAAATACTTGCTAGACTCTACTTAAAATATAGCAATTAAGAAGGCGACATATGCTTTAGGCGCTGAATAGGATATTTTAAGACAGGAGTATACATTAAATGAATATTACTAAATCTTGAAATTCTGATGGTCCTACTATCTCCTCAACAGTGTACATATTCGGCGCCACTGCGTATCTGATCCATAGACATCCGTTCTCGACGGAAACGCTTAGACTCATCTGCTTGACTTGGCTGGTTAGTGCCCGGTGGTAAAATTCGCATTGCGATCAACCTTTGACATAGATAATTAATTCTACAATGTTACTGATGATAGTTTACTTATTCCAAACGCGCCTCAACGCAACCAGTTAATGATCATCGCGAAATTGGTCTTTAATAATCAGTCTATTTTAACTGAGTTTTAGAAATTGCTATTTAACTCTTCGTTTGTATTTCATCATAGTACTAAACCATAATCAATCTTTGTCAATTATAAACAGCCAATAGCCACAAAACTATCTCAATATCGGTAAAATTACTTCATTTTCTTTATCAACTGTAAAACAGTTACATTTGACTACTTTAATTCGATTGGTCAATTTATTTTCCTATTATGTAACATTTTAATTGGCTATATGTAATGAAAAATTTATAATATCAATAAGAATACACTTTGTATGCTTATTATTATTATTATTAATTGAATAATAATTATCTTGTAGATTATTTAGTTAATTGTACACTTTGTATTCTTGCAATTTTGTTCTATTCTTTACTATTCCAAAAAAAAATGACTGATGATGTATGTCGTTATACAAAACCATTTCTAACAAAAAATTATGATTTTATTTTAACAAATAATCAATTAAGTGAAACAAATTCAAATACATTAAATAATTTATTATATCAATACGATAATTCATCATTTGTATATTTAAATGAATATATTGAAAATTTAACAAATAAATTAAAACAATTACAATCATTTAAACAACAATCATATATATGTAATGTAAATAATATATTATGGATGTATATACCACCAATAATATTTATACTTGGAAGTTTAGGTAATATATTATCATTTATTATATTACAACATCCATCAACTGGTTCAATGACATTATTTCTCTACTTAATAGCACGTTCAATTGTTGATGAAATAGTTTTAATTATTGGTTTATTACGTAGATGGATTGATAAAATATTCAATACTAAATTTGAGAATACATCAATATTTCTATGTAAAATGATACATTTTCTAGGTACATCATCAAGTTTTTTATCTGTATGGTTAACTGTGATTTTAACAGCAGAACGTGCATTAGTTGTTAGTTTTCCATTACATGTTACACGTTTAATTAATTATTCTAAAGTAAAAAATATTATTATTTTAATGAGTTTATTATGTATATTATTAAGTTTACATTTTTTCTTTACAGTTGAATATTATAACTAATTGTTCACATGAATTATCTAATTCCTCATTAGAAATTAAAACAAATTTTCTATTACATCATAATTTAACTAATACATTCTATATGAAATGTTTTAATCAATGTACAATTTTACCAAAATATTCATTAATAAATTGGTATTGGTCAACATTTGATGCAATTTTCTATTCATATTTACCATTCTGTTTAATATTTGGATTTAATATTATCATATTAAAATCAGTTTATTATGCTAATAGAAATCGTAATCATTTATATGAATCAAATTGTACATTGAATAATATAAAATTGCATCAAACTACATCAATTACATCATTATCATTAATAACATTAAAAAAACAGAAACATAATAATGAATCATATACTAATGTAAAACAATTAACAATTCATGTTATTAATTATATCATTTTCATTTTTATTTACAACTGTATCTATTGTATTAATAAAAATTTTAGCGCAAATTTTAGATTTACGCGGTACACATAAAATGAATGCTAGAATGTATTTTCGTTTAGCTGATACAATAGCTGAATTATTTATGTATATAAATCATGCAATGAATTTCTACTTATTTTGTGCTACTGGTAAAACATTTCGTAAACGTTTAATGTTATTAATTAATCGATGTCGATTTTAGTCATTTACATCGTAATGAAATCAATATCAAGCATAATTATCAATTATTATGTTGTTCAACAATAAGTTGTAATTCATGTTTATCAATCTATTTCACTAGTTCATTTTGTAATACAAATGATAATACTAATAATAGTAATAAATTATTCAAGAAACATAAAACCAATCAAAATGTTATTGTAATAAATTATATTGTGAAGAGGCTACTGTTTCAATGAATCCACCAGAAACAAATATATATGATGCAATACAAGTAAGTGAAATATCAGATAGTCATATTAAGAATACCATATTAGAAACAGTAACTTCTAAGCTGAATACACCATCATTTATTAATAATTTACATAATATTTCCTTACATAACAATAATAAGTTGTATCGTAGTTTGAATTCACTTAATAGAAATTCATTTCACATGAAATCAATAAACAATATCAATGAAAATAATCATCATCAATTATCACCAAGACTAATGGATGTTTCTAAAATTAATAAACTCTCTTATAATCAACATAATTTTAATAAAAATGAATTAAACATTGGTAAATATGAACATTTAGATGTACATTTATATGATGTAATGCAACATTTAAAGTTTAAATTACATAAACAACAAACATCTACAGAATCTCTACAAACTGTATAAAATAATAAATAATCTTGTATTGTTTTAAAGCTTCAATGAATTAACCTAAATACTTAACAAATGATGTAATCAATTCATGCAAGATTGCATTTTATTCATATTGTTTTAATATTTCACTTTTTCTTTTTCAATCTATTTAATTTTGTAATGTATATATATGTGAATGATTTTTGTCAGAAAATATGAGTTTAGTTTACATTTCATGAATCTTGTGTACAGTAGACTTCATTAAGTATTCATCTTTATTAAATGTAAAGTATTAAGAACTTACATGTAAATCAGAACAACACGTATTAGCGGAACAACATTCATCATCATCATGATCAACGAAGAATTGGGCAAATACGCCCATAGGTTTAAGTTGCATATGGCATTAGCACTAAGAAAAAACAGAGGTAACATAATAGCAAAATGCAATAGAGGAGAGTGAAGCAGAGTTGTACAGAAACTAATAATAGGATTCAAGATTTAGATGAAGTTAAAGAGTCAATACACTTGCGCCACTGTGACCGATTCTGAGCCATGTCACCAAGTGTCTCCAGCCATTTATTGTGACTATTACGTGGACCCCAACCACATAGTCTGCATCTACCAACATAACTTAGATCAACAGTCAGACTTCGTGCTGAGATTTCGTCCATTGAATCTTTATCAGATGTTTTACTCTAATATACATTAATATTTATTGTCAAATATTAAAAAATGTTAAATCTATCATAATTAAAATGTGTGAATCACTTTTTACATAATGAAGTAGATGGATAATTAACCAAAAAATGATAAGTAATACAAAGTGTGTATGAAAAAACGTTTCACTCATGTGAATAGTGAAAACAATGTAGGAAAGGATTATGAAAAAAATTATTAAAATGAAATGTACACAAAACAGGAAATATGTCAAATTCATGGAAATACTATTCAAGTCATACTTAGCCAAGAAAAAGATAGATTTATTACAAACATCTGATGTCATAGACTAGGGTTGTTAATTCAAATTTCTATTGCTGTTATTAAGTGTGATAAATGAATATGGACGCATCAGGAAACTTTGATTATATTTTGTATATTACTTTAAATGATTTCATTTTTTCTGCTTCACAAAGGCTGTTCACCAAATGGAGTAAAGCGACATTTAAATACTCTTTGTCTATTTATGACCAAATCACGCATGAAGATGTTCATTCATTCATCGGTAAGGTTGTCTGGGTGTATTCCTTATATACCTTCCTCCATATAGACACATGTAAGGAGTAAATTTAAATAACATGTCCAATGTGTGAGTAAACATAGCTTGTCGACTAAAATACGGCAAACAAACGTTTTCCTCGTTAAAAGCAATTTTAATCGCCCTTGATATCGCTTCGTTATCCACATCTCCGTTAAATTGTAGTTTTAGGAAAAGGAGCCTATCGAAGGCATTTTAAATCTTTGATTGCTTATTAACTGTATTCATATTATTCTTCGAAAAAGCTTTAAAATGACCTAGTTCAGTCAGCATAATATTGATAAAGTCAAGTTTCTGCTTTATATTAAATATATGCTACTACTGTACGTATGTCTGTGCATATATTCCTTGTTTTTTGATAGGACATCTAATCAGATCGTTTTTGCAGCTGATAGGTGTCAAGCGGTAAAAATAAGTGTACTGACTTAAATTAGGACCCCCTTTGTATACACTTCGGCTTATCAGCTCAACTTCTATTTAAGGAAATATCGAGATAATATGATTAATTATCCCATTCCTTCTCACAAGTAAATGTGAATGCCGAATGAACAATAGAAAACTCCATAAGAATAATTTTTATGGAAATGTTTTGGTCAATGATAATAAAACTGTTGTCGATGTAACGACAGTAATAGTGAACTTTATTGACAATCTCTTCAAAGGGTATATTTTACAGATGTCTAACAAAAAATTCAGCTAAGATAGATTTTAAATGTAAATCCGTCAATATTTCACCAGTTTTTTTATAATATATGTTGTTGAAACAATAGAATTATTTAGTATAGTGTCGTGCAAAATATATTTTTAAATGTTATTTTGAGTTGGGTCGTAACTGGCAAGTCGAATCCCACTGTGAACAACAAGATTGGAATGCAGGTGCATTCAGCCAACAAGTCCCAAATAGGACGAAACGCCTGTCCTGTATATCACTTGCCAGTCACAATCCAACTTAAATAATACTTGTAAATAATTGCTATATTGAGACAATCTGCTTAGGATGCACATATAGAAACAAGGACTGACCAGCTTCAGTCTCTAATAAATCAATGGGAATACACAAATTCATCCTAATATTTTCAAATAAATGGAATGCCAGGCTTCACTAGATTATATATATATATATATATATATATATATATATATATATATATATATATATATATATATATATATATCAGATATGATATCATGATATAATATTATGTTTATCACTAACATATTGTTTCGTTTCCTAATTGGAATTTGATGTTGTTTTTGACTTTGCAAATTGTAGATTGCCATTAATCATAACAGATCAGAATGAATACATTTGGGGCTATGTATTGTAATGAAAAAAATGTTAGCATAGTCAGTTAGGTATATTGAGTGATTAAAGCTGCTTCAATAAACAAGTTATTTATTGTTTTCAATTTTTTAAGATACATTCAGGTGAAAAAATATTGTTCAGTGAACAATGAACCATATGAAATATGGTTACCATAGTAAACAAATAATATGTATTTTCCATATGTATACCACTGTATTTAAGTAAATAATTGAGACTTAATATATATTTTTCTGTTCTTAGAACTTAAGATTGTCATTATCATAGGGGATTCTCTCGATGGACTACACTGTAAAATTGTGTATGGACGGAAACTTACAAATTTATTCAAAATAAAAACCAGTGTTGCACAGGGCCGTTTACTATCTCTCTTTCTTATGGTGTTTGACTGGATTGTGAAAACCACAATATTCCAAGGGAAGCACTGGTGGACAACGTATACAAAAAACTAGATGATTCGTACTTTGCAAAAGCCAAGCTCTTTCCTCTTACACAACAATAAATGCAGGTAACGATGCACATTGTAGCAGCAGCCTCTATGGCTGTAGACCTTAACATGCCTAAGAGGAAAAACAAGATCCTTAGATACAAAGCAACGAGCACTAACCCGTTTACACTTGACGGAAGAATTATGGAAGATTTGGAAACTTTTACATATCTGAGCAGCATCACTAACAAACAAGGAGGATCTGATGCAGATGTAAAGGCACCGATTGGCAAGGCAAGGGCAGCATTTCTAAAGTTGGATAACATATGGATTTAATACCGCCTGTCATTTAACATCAAAGTCACAATTTCCAATACAAACGTCAACATGGTTCTACTGTATAGAGCTGAAACTACAAAAGCATCCTTTAAATAATACACTTATTTATAAATGTTTGTTTGAACAAGATACTTTGGATCCGTTTGCCGGATAACATCAACAAAAACCTTCTGTGACAAAGAATAAGTTAACTTTCAGTCGGGGAAAAATGTAAAAATGACACTGGAGGTGTATAGAACACACACTGAGGAAATTACCAAACTGTGTAACAAGACAAGCACTAACATGGAATCCTGAAGGCCAGAGGAAAAGACGAAGACCCAAGAATATTTCACGTCCGGAATAGGCAACAGACACGAAGAAAATGAAGAGCACTTGAGAAGAGCTAAAAAGGAAAGTTCAGGACAGAGTTGATTAGAGAATGCTGGTCGTTAGCCTATGTTCCGCGTGAGGTGACATGCATTGACTGACTAGAACTAAATCACTTACTGATATTTTCGATTAAGTATATTATAAAAATGCCTGCTTTCAATCAATCCATAATTACTTTACTGAAAGTGCAGTACATTATGACTCTTCCTAGTTTATTATTATTGGCAGTAGTAGTACTGATAATATCATCAACTTTCAATTGAAACGAAACAAGCAGGCTAGTTCGACCACTAACTGTTTCATTTACCGAAAAAGTTATCAGATAAGGAAAAATAAAATTAAAATAAGAATATAATACTATCTCGAATTATACATGTATTGAAGACAAGATAGCATTTAGTAAATGCTCCAAGATTTATAGGAATCATACGGACCTTCTTAAGACCTTTCTTAGATTCTGTAAGGAAAAGATTAATAATTAATCATTTAACTGTTATCAACCAAGTAACTAGCACAAATATTCATCAGTCTATTTACTAAACATTAAACTATAGAACAGAATATGATTAAATTAGTTAAGTTAGTAACCAGTAATCATAAAATACCATTAATCACTTAGATATAGGTATTGGTTTATTCTAATGTCAGTGGCTTTACCTGGTCTTACGATATCTTAGATTGATTAAAGTCTAGCCAATTCTCTGAAACAGATTTATTTTTCTAAAAAATTGGATAATCACATTGTTTCAACTAAAAAACAAATTACTTCCCTAAGTAAGCATTTATTGATTTTGTAAATGACTTTAAACAAAGACATTGTCTTGGTCTAGTTGGCAGTGTTGATCAGATTGTTCAGCATCTTACTGATCACTTTTATGTAGAGTTCCTCATCAAACAACCTATATAACGAGCTCCACAGTGGCAAGTGAATTAATAAACATAAATGAGAGTAGTCAGATAAGGTAATAAATTCTTTAGGTTGTTATTGAACAAGGAATAGCTAGGGTAGGTCGTAGTGGATCAATAAGAAGCTCAGTTCACTTAACATTCTGTAAACACCGTCCATTGGATCAGAAGAATTTCTTCGTTTGATATCATTTATAAAATCAACAATATCCTACATAGGATAGTAGTCTTTCATTTATTTTCAATCACCGAAGCCCCTATCATACATCTACTAAAGACAGAATTATTTATCCAAAAAAAATTTGTTCAACTTCTACTTTTTTTCTTGATCTTAATTAAATTATTATCAACTAGTGCCAGATGAAGCATCATTTAAATACTCAAACTTTAGGTAATATTATACAATCAAATCAGGATAAATTGTAAAGTTTCACTTGTTAATTTTTAATGTAATATCGTAAAACACAAATGATCTCATCAGAACAGACTGATTTAAAGTATACAAAATCATTATAAAAGGTTCTGGAACAATTATTTATGCAGGATGAAATCAATTCATTTAATTTTGGTGATTTCTCATCAGCTCCATGCAACCTAGAATAAATTTATTATGTTCGAAACATAGTTTAACATAGTAGGATGAATTTGTATATTCTCATTGATTTGTTATAGACTGAAGCTGATCAAGTCTCTGTTGCTATATGTGCATCCCTGAGCATGATTGCCTTCAAGCATAGCGATTATTTACAAGTATCATTTAAGTTAGGTTGTGAGTGGCAAGTTCGAGTCCAAGACGGGCGTTTCGTTCTATTTGCGACTTCATCGGCTGGATATACCTTCATCTGATTATTAATACTCACAGTGGGACTTCGAACTCAGTCCGTTTCAGTTTTAAACGCCATCACGTTCACCACTAGACTACTGAGTTCAGAGTGAATTATACTTGTGAAATGGGCGAATCACTTGCCAGTCACAATTCAACTTAAATGATACTTGTGAATAATCGCTGTATCGAGGCAATCTGCTCAGAATGCACATATAGCAATAGGAACTGATCAGCTTCAGTCTCTAACAAATAAATGAGAATATACAAATTCATCCTACTACCGATTCGCCGAATTGCACAAGTGTGACTGTCTGGACTCAGTAGTCTAGTGTCAAACACGGTGGCGTTCAAAACGAAGCGGACTGAATTCGAATCCCACTGTGAGTATCAACAATCAGGATGAACGTTCATCCACTTGGTGAGTAGCAAATAGAACGAAACGCCCGTCTTGGATTCGACTTGCCAGTCAAAATCCACCTAAAATGGTGTAACATACTTTTGAGAAAGAAGTTGATTGCTATTTCGGGTACATAAACGTGACAAACCTGTAAATTTAATTAAAATATCGAAAAGAATATTCTAATGGAGAACCAGGTACTAGAAACACCAAGCAAAATGCTAGTCAAACCTTTAAGTAGTTACATAATAATAAAATTCAAAAACAATTGGTTACATTTCGGATGAAGTAAATTAAGCTCAGTCATTACAATAAACATGTGATATGACAACATCGTTACATGAATTAAATTCAATAGTATGAACAGTAGTGTATAGAATCCGATTTGAAAAGAGTTAATAATAATATAAGGGAACTAATTGAAACCACAATAATAATGACATGAATATAAAATGAGAATTCAGTTGTCATAGTAGAAAAAATTACTGATGACTGGTTATTAAAATTATTCCAAGTGTAAATAAAAAGTACCTTAAAAATATTAAAACTCTTATTATTCGTTATATATATATATATATATATATATATATATATATATAATATTTATAAACAACCTATCCAATGCTCAATTTATTTGAAATTATCAAAATTAACCCTGGTAATGATGTATATCTTATTATTCGTATTTTTTAAAAACAAGGAAAATAATCTATCAATGGAAATGAGTGCAGTTGAATGTTGCGAAGATCGTTAAGTCTGGATTCGGCATCATAAACTGGTCTAAATTAGACAACTAATGTAAACCAGTTGGTGGCACTGGCAGGCTGTTTTCCTCTAGCAAAGAACTCTTCAGCACTACCTTTCGATCTCCAACTATAGAATCAAGCCGAGGACCTTTAGGTTTCGTGACGAACTTTAATTATTAGATCACCGAACCAGTGGATAGATGGAGTTACAAATGTCAACTGTTAGAAACCGATTAATCGTTCTCCGCGTACTCTGAAGATTCTGCGTTCAAGTTAGTGTATTGTCTTTCATAATTAATTTAAATAATTGACCTCAAACGAAACATGCGGATCAAATTTTTCTAATATGGAGATGAAATTGTTGTTTTTTTTCAAACAATTCCCACAGGTTTAAGACAACATAGATAATTTTGTTGTTTATATTTGTCTCAAACTGATTTTGTTTGTATAATGCTTAACAAGCAGTGGATGTACAGCACAACTGTTTCGTTAAACCGTAAAACTTCTCAGCAGTTTGGACCGTTGATTTTGTAGAAAAACACCAGAGCCATCATATTTCTTGGAAAACCTATAACCAATAACACCACTGAGCTAGAGTTCAATGGTGGAATTCAATCAGTTTATGATACAGCGTTACAAATAGTCAGTATTATTAGTGATAACTATCTCACCTCCAACAAGCCTGAATGCCGGCATTGATAACTTCTGATTTGAACTTCAGGAACATCATGTAATTAATCAGTAACAAATTGATTATTTTTTTAACTTAGATTTTTTTTAGGAAACGTTGTTTGATTGTATTGCCTATATTCGTCAAAGATTGATCATGATTAGATAATACTGAAAACTGTATAGCACTAAACTGTTAGTTCGTCCTAGTAAGGGCTCTTTGTTCGTGAAAACCCTCAAAATCTCCAAGGGACTAATCTTTCTCTACGTAATCTGATGGACGGGGTTTCGTTACCTTCACAAAAATAAAGGTTCGTATTACTGAGGATTCTCAAACTAAAACGAAGTAGTTATTCAGTTCTCCATAGTATTCACTAGTACTCAACTGACATCCATCTATGAAAAATACAACAGCAATATTAAATATCAAATTTTACAAAACCATTTCAAATGAACAATTAAAATAAGCAAATAATTCATATTTTATAAAAAGAAAAAAGCAGAGATACTTCATGTATACATTCTTAAGTTATTGAATGTATGTTGTATACATTAAATATTAAAGTATATAAAAACAATTGTAAGAAAGTAGATTAACAAATATAAAATTGTATGTTATTAAAGGGAATAAATGTTTACAGACATGTAACTATATATATAGTTATATATATATATATATATATATATATATATATATATATATATATATGCATATTGTGCATATATTAATATCAGAACAAACATGTAACCATGTGAAATAGAGGTATATCAAAGAAGATGAATACGCTAGACAAATAAAATTTTAAATTTTTTACTCCTAAAAACTTTAAAATGATGAAACAAGTAAAGAGAACTACTGTATAATACCTGATAACACTTGAAAATAAAAGCGAGAAATTCTATGAAAAGAAAAAAAAGATGATTAAGTCTATAAGAAGTTAATCTAATTCACAATCAGTCAATTTTTCTTTTCTTTCTTTGTTTTTCTTTTTTATCTGTAACAGAACTTTATGTTGCATTCATAGAATTAAACAAACTATGTAAACAATAAAAATTGTTGTACAATACACTAAATACAACAATTTAATGTAATGTCAATTCATTAAAAGATTTTGAAATAATGACAAGAATATTTGTAATTGAAGTTTGAATAATCAAATAGTTTAAATGAATTTCTTAAATATAATTGTCAATCATTTAATACAAATAAAATTTATACATCATTTCAATGATACTTCATTATGATAACATGAATTCTTCAATAAGTATATGATCAATTTGTTCATAGTAATGCATCTAGAGAAACATGTGAATTAATTGAATGAAATAGAAAAATATAAAAATAGACACTTCAATTTATTTCGATTGATCAATCAAGCGTGTTGATCACTGCGACTAGACAAAAGTTTCATCTCAATAAACGTTTAACATTCATCGGTCTATTGTTAAGTGTAGGGAATTTCATTTGTCTAAAGCTTTAATAAGAGATGATAGTTTTATTTACAACACTACTTTACCATTATTTATTTCATCAACTATTCGAGTCCTACAACAAAAGTAAATCACATCAACTAATCAATCAGTGCCAGTTGCCCGTCGTAGAGCATACGTGGCTGACTAGCATTCTGCATTCATTTCTATCCTCATATCTCTATTCCACTTCTTCACAAATGCTATTCATTCTTTTTAAATCAGCCCCTAATTCTGAAAACTCCGCCTGCTGACACTCTAGGGTTGATGCCGGTCACAAGCTCGGATTAATGAGTGCGGTTAGACATTGGGTTTTCGCAAACCCATTCCGTAAAGCAACAACCTTGCTATAAAACGCTGACCAGTTAAAACCTTTATAACCATTTAACTCTGCCCTAAGAGTTGGAAGGTCTGTTATGACGCCTCGTAATGAAAGCCGAGGTTTTCGGAAGCCATGAGGCTGATGTCCCTTCTGACAACCAGAACAAATATTAATATTGGTACATGGAATTTTAGCACGACGTGAGAGACAGGGAGAAGTATTAAATATTTGAAAAAAAATGAAAAGATACAACCTGAAGATACTTGGAATAGGTGAAGACAATTGACTACAAGCTAGACAGCAAAGATTATCCTCAGGAGAAATGCTTTTATACTCCGATCATGAAAGAGGAAACACCTCATACACACAAGGGGAGGCACTGATGTTGTTCCATGAAGCATGGAAAGCCCTTACAGAATGGAAACCTTTATGGACCTATGATCATTAAAGCATCATTCAAGACAAAGAAGGAGGGAATTACAATAAAAATCATTCAATGCTTTGCTCTACCCAACGACAGCCACGAAGACGACAAAGATTGGTTCTATGTGAGACTATAATCAACCATCGATAAATGCTTAGTCAAGAATCTGACCATTCTCATGGGAGACTTCAAGGCCATTTTTGGAATGAATAACACCAGATATGAAGACTTCATGAAAAGACATATATTGAAAGGAACGAAAACAGTGAGAAGTTTGCAAACCTGTGTGCCTTCAACAAAGTGATTATAAATAGCACCATATTCACTACGGAGAATCAAATCGACCACATCTGCATCAATAAGCAGTTTAGAAGGACCCTGGAAGACGTAAAAGCAAGGTGAGGAGCTGACAGAGCTTCAGATTATCATCCGGTGGTGGCTAAAATGAAACTAAATCTGCAGAGGCACTGAACAACTGGAGCACTAGTATTACAAAAGTTTAACAGAACCCTTCAATAAGATACTAACAAACTTAACGAATTCAAAATAACTCTCAACAGTAGGTTCCACGCATTTCATGATCTACTAGAAGATAGAACTACTATGGAGGACAACTGGAAAGAGATTTAAAAAAAAATAACTTCAACATGTCAGGAGATTTTGGGTCTTAAGAAACAACATCATAAATAATGGATTTCTGTTCGTAACCTGGACAAGATTTGAGAATAGAGGAGCAAACAGTTAGCAACTAATAACAGCTATACAAGAACAGAGAAAACCAAAGCAGAGGCCGAATACACAGAAGTCAACAAGCAAGGGAAGAGAAGTATCAGGTTGGATAAACGGAAGTATGTTAAAAGCCTAGCAATGTCAGCGGAAAAGGCTGCAAGAGAAGGAAACATGAGCCACTTACACGATACAACGAGGAAGTTAGCTTGGAAATTCAGTAAGCCAGAACGACCAATCACTGAAGTGAATGAACAACGAAACAGGTAGGTAAAACACTTCGAATAACTTTTGAATAGGCCAGTCCCACTGAACCCATCACGGATCTTCCCATAAACACCGACTCATCAACAGTCGAAGAAATCAAAATTATTATCTGACAAATCAAGTGTGGCATATCAGCAGGGCCAGACAACATTCCATCTGAGCCGATAAAGTCAGATATAGAGGTAATTGCAGAATTATTCCATATTTTCTTTGGAAAAATTTAAGCAGAATAATAGGTGCCAACAGACTGGGAAGAAGGTTACTTTATCAAGATACCAGAGAATGGCGATCTTAGAAATTGCGAGAACTATGAAGGCATCACTCTACTTTGAGTACATGAAAAAGTCTTCAACAGAGTGTTATTGAACCAAAGATTCAATCGATGCACAATTTCGAGATCAACAGTCCGAATTCCGTAAAGATCAATCGTGTATCGACCAAATAGCGACACTACAGTTCATTATTAAACAATCAATTAAATGGATTCCACCACTTTGCATCAGTTTCCCCGACTACAAGAAAGCATTCAACAGCGTAGATAGGAAAACATTAGAGAGTCTTCTTTGACATTATTGCGTACCCAAAATGATAGTCAACATCATAAGGAGTTCTTACGACGGAATACATTGTGAAATCGTGCATAGAAGTCAGCTCACTGATTCATTCGAAGTGAAGACTGGTGTTAGACGAGGCTGCTTACTCTCGCCCTTACTCTTCATACTGGTGGTTGACTGGATCATGAAGACTGCAACATCCCAACGCAATCTCGGAATACAGTGGAAAACATGGATGCAACTAGATGACTTGGACTTTGCAGATGACCAGTCTAGATAGTCTGTCCAACACACAGCATCAAATGCAGATGAAGACGAACAATGTAGCAGCAGCCCTGGCATCACTTGGCCTCAGCATACACAAAGGGAAAATCAAGATCCGTCGATACAAAACAATGAGTACCAACTCAATTACACTTAATGGAGAAATTCTGGAAAATGTAGAAACCTTAACACAATTAGGCAGCATCATCGATAAACAGGGAGAGTCTGATGCAAATGTGAAGGCGCGAATAGAAAAAACAAGGCAGGCATTTCTACAACTGAAGAACATCTGGAACTCTAACCAACTGTCAGTCAACATCAAAGTCACAAATTTCAATATAAATGTGAAGACAGTTCTGTTGTATGGAGCTAAAACTTGTATTGAGAACTACGAAAACGATCATTCATAAGATACAAGTATTTATAAGCAACTGTCTGAGTAAGACATTTTGAATCCGTTGGCCAGATACCATCAACAACAACCTCCTATGGTAGAGGACAGATCAACTTCCAGTAGAGGCATAAACTAGGGTAAGACGCAGGAGGTGGATAGGACACATATTGAGAGAACCACCAAATTGTGTCACAAGACAAGCATTACCATGGAGCCCTGGAGGTGAAAGGAAAAGGAGGAGACCCGAGAATACACTGCTTCGGGAACTGGAGTCAGATATGATGAGAATGAAGAGCACATGGTAAGGACTGGAAAGTACATATTCGGCCCCACTGCGTATCGGATCGATAGACATCCGTTCTCGACGGAAACGCTTAGACTCATCTGCTTGACTTGGCTGGTTAGTGCCCGGTGGTAAAATTCGCATTGCGATCAACCTTTGATATAGATAATTAATTCTACAATGTTACTGATGATAGTTTACTTATTCCAATTGCGCCTCAACGCAACCAGTTATTGATCATCGCGAAATTGGTCTTTAATAATCAGTCTATTTTAACTGAGTTTTAGAAATTGCTATTTAACTCTTCGTTTGTATTTCATCATAGTACTAAACCATAATCAATCTTTGTCAATTATAAACAGCCAATAGCCACAAAACTATCTCAATATCGGTAAAATTACTTCATTTTCTTTATCAACTGTAAAACAGTTACATTTGACTACTTTAATTCGATTGGTCAATTTATTTTCCTATTATGTAACATTTTAATTGGCTATATGTAATGAAAAATTTATAATATCAATAAGAATACACTTTGTATGCTTATTATTATTATTATTAATTGAATAATAATTATCTTGTAGATTATTTAGTTAATTGTACACTTTGTATTCTTGCAATTTTGTTCTATTCTTTACTATTCTTTACTGGATAGGACACACATTGAGGAAATCGTCAAACTGTGTTACAAGACAAGCATTAACATAGTGTTAACTGATTCACTACTATTCACCTGGAAATGACCTTGTATTCATGTGTATATTATGTTAGTATAGAGCCTTGACGAAGAACTAACTAAAACGAAATTTTCCTTTGTTAATCCTGTTTTCTTAATGTCTTGACAGATAAATCATTTGTGTTATACGTTGGCATATAACACACATAGTGAATACATTTTGAAGATTATACTGTCATATCAATTTTTAACCATGTACAGCATTTTCTCACAGTCGATGTTTAAAGTATTTCTATAATTTGATTAGAAAAAAATGCTAACTTCACAGACGGCGCATTTTAGAAAAAGAATAATTAACTATATTTTACCCGTTCCGTTCATGCTTTTATCAACAAGACAACTGAAGTAGTACTTTTTTATTAAACAGTCTCTTGAGAAAATCTTGTTTATCAGTAAATTATTTTTTTAATAAACATAAGACTTATTAGATATCGCATCAAGTGAAAAAAGACTTCTCTTTCTACTTAAGTGTAGCAACGAACATTCATAAACTGACAGTCGCATATATATTTTAATAATCTGTCTATATGCTTTTTCGCACGTTGTTACATAAGATAGATTTCAACAACAGAACATATGTAAAACGCTATTCTAGTATGCTTTATCCTGTATATATTTTATTCGCAGTTAAGCAGTTAATTTTTCTAACTTGGCTGATTATTCTCAAACTTCAATAAAGGAAATTGATTATCCATCACACAGTGATGTTGGTTGGTTTAAATACTGGGTAGGGGGTACTGAACAGATGTTTTGTACTAGTTAGGAACTCCTCAAAGGTGTATACCCACGATTTCTTCAAGGAATGGGAACCATGACCTTCAGTTCTCAAGATACATCTTTGACTGTTTGCACAACTGAGATAGTATCTAACGGTAGAATCCCCACTTCTACCAATCTGGAATATTGCGAGAACTTCTAAGCAATCTCTTACTAGAAACAGCTATATAGTGCTTTCTGGTTTCTAGTCGTACCTAACAAACATCAATCTGTAATGAATATAGAAAATAAACTTAATACGTAGCTCCATAAAATCGCCCTATTTGAAATTACTCATCTTTAACTTCATTTTCTGTACAAATATTGTTCAAATGTCCTCTTTCCTTCAGTAGTTTTGAATATTTATCTTTATCTTTCAATGGTAAGTAGATTTTTTGCATCAACACACTTAATCTACCCACAATGTTTCGTTTTACAAGGATGAAACAACAAAATTTTAATTGGATTATTCTTTGCACGTTAACTACTCTAAACCATTTTATTTAACCATATAAATGCTGTAAGTATCTAAGTTACCTTAGGATGAATTTATATATTCCCATTGATTTGTTATTGACTGAAGCTGATCAGTCACTATTGCTATATGTGCATCCTGAGCAGATTGCCTCGATACAGCGATTATTCACAAGTATCATTTAAGTTGGATTGTGACTGGCAAGTCAAATCCAGGGAGCACGTTTCGTCCTATTTGGGACTCGCCGGCTGGATGTACCTGCATCCGAATGTTGAGATAGACTGACGAGTTTCAATCTATAACAAATCAATAGAAATATATGAATTCATTCTCATACCAATGCACCCATCGCACAAGTGTGACTGTCTGAACTTAGTAGTCTAGTGGTGAACGTGGTGCCGTTTAAAACCAAACGAACTGAGTTTGAATCCCACTACAAACATGAACAATGGGCTGCAGGTACATACAGCCGACGATTCGCAAATAGGGCAAAACGCATGTCCTGGGTTCAATTTGTTAGTTACAATCCAACTTAAATAATCTCAGTTATCTATTAGATTTTGCAATAAACAATATTAATTCTCATTATTACTTCGTCGTAATTACTCATAGAACCAAACTATAGTGCAGATCCTAAGTGATTGACAACTATTTTCTCTCTCAATACATATGAATTTCTTATTATTGTTATCATTACTACTCTGACAACAATTTCCCGTTTCACATCTTACATCTCCCTATTCTTTTATTATTTTTATCGTCACATTATCTCACTTTGTTGGGTATTCAAAATCCCCAAAAACACAGCCGTTCATTTAATCAAGAGAAAGGTGTTGTACTGATTTTTTAAAAGATTGATTTGAAGACATTTATCAATTAATTCAATTTCAATTGTGAGATATATAAACGTTGTGGGCTAGTCTCGTATTTTTTCTCTACAATACAATCTTCCTGCGAGCCTAGTCTATTGGAGTAGCTGTGAGTTGGAAAGGAATAAATTTTGGTATCCAATTGGAGTACAAGTACCAGAGAAAACGATTCTCAATAACCGTGCAGACTATCGAGGGAATCAGACATAGAATCCGGCTACCCTAGATAATTTAGCTATGTAGTATCGTAAAACCTACTAAACCAATAAGAACCCACGCGTTTGTCTTATCTAAGAGAAAACATAACACTCTTATCGTGTTATTGTATTCATATGATTTGATTTGTTTATTGCGCTACTGAATGTAAAACAACACTTTGTAGCAATATTTGGCTTTTTGCACCCAAGTTTTGAAATAACCTTTCATGTTCACAATTAACAAATATGTGATATATTCAAGTACCCTGCAATCGATGTACGAGTTCACTATTTTCACAAACACCATTATCTAAGTATATAATTTGTTCAGCATACTAATGTATTTGAAGTGAATCATTACAGGTAATTAGTAATCAATTCGCTTTCATTCTTCTGAAGTTTGTTAAAGCATTAGCTATCAATACTGAGAGACATGATTTATGCGTTCAAGAAGAAGTTGTTATAATTCTTTATTTCTTTAAATAAAATTGTATGACACTATCATTTAGTCTTTCTCTCAACTAACTGCTCTTGTACATTATTCTTCAGAAACACTTTCGTGTTTCAGTAATTTAACATTTTGAACTAACAAACCTCTATTCACTTTATTCAAACTTATTATTATAGTGTTTTCTTAATATGATAAATGATAAGGAATTTTCTCTTGCATGTAACATGTATTTGTAATATTTCATTTAGTCATTTACTTTCTTTAAATTGGTCTTGTTACATTTGATTGATGCAATTTTACAACTGTGAAACAAACGTATTTTTGTCTATGTTTTCATTTTATTTTGCAATAAGGTCATGATTCACTAAAAAAATTTTAAAAAGTTCCCTTGAAACTAATGAAGTAAGTTGAATCCTAGTGACTTTAACAATGTCGTGTTACATTCAATATTTGAGAACATTTGATCAATTTTGATAACTTTATTATGTCACTCAATATATTTACTGACTTAAAAGTCAAGACATTTGAAGTGAACAATTATTTTCGATGAATTCTTTTACATTTACAAATCTATTAATATCATGTTACAATGAGATAATGTCATATGGTCGGTAAGTACGTAAGTCATAATGTTAAATTAAATTTAGCAAGTTGTTTGTCGACTGGACTTTGGAATATTGTAAATGGCCGTAGCTAAATACTAAGTGTTATGTAATAATGCAATAATACTTTATATAACAAGACTAAATCAGTAATTCGCGTTAATTTATGAAATTGATATTTCATGAATAAGGTAAATGATATAAGAAAATTAGTGGCAAAGGTAGTAACGACAGTACAGTTAATTTGATATCACAGATTAATGTGAATCAGCCAACCATTAAAAACCAAGAACCTGAATTAGACAACTGTTTCGTCCCAAAACGAGACTCTTCAGCAGTGCACAGCACCAACTCCACTAGGCATTTAACCCAGGATCTTCTTACTCTATGACAAACGCTTTACCACTACACTACTGAGCGAGGGAGCATCCATTATTTGATTCCTCTAGCTCAGTTAATTTACGATGTCTCCAAGATTTTATCCTTTGCCTTCGGTGGATAGCTGCCTCACACCCGAAATGACTGGACACCACTGGTTACAGTTAGCGATAAGTCAGAGTCAATGTGACCTAATAATGAATACAAAAAGTGAAATAAAAATTGGATAATTTTGTTGGGAAAATATGTTGACACTAATTATCAGTGAGAGTACGATTATGTTGTGAAGAGAAAGGAAAAGGAGGAATACAAACAAAATCTAAAGAAAAAAACAAATGGTGAGAGAAATAACTGAGAAAATTCTTCAAGATAAGGTCCTACTAAGATCCATGGTAAACAAAAAATTGAACATACTTATTTTGTAAACATAAGTTCGGTTTTCTTACAGTTAATGTTTATTACTCCCCCGTATGTAAACTAGAAGTCACCTAACACCTTTAGGCAAATTAATCAGGACTCTGTATATAACTGAGAAAGTTTTGTCAATCTTGATATTATGACCATTTATGATTAGATGAGTGGCTAATAATGGCACTAGCGTTAGATTTCATTAAACTATTAGATAATCAAGCAAACGTATGTTCGCTTTCTATCATAAACAAAGACCTTTGAATACGGACTGTGTAACTAGCTCCACAGGAATAATTAAATTGAAAAACACTCACAGATTACTATTTGCACAAAATTAATTATTACTCTCTACTGTATTCGATACTTGAAAAACTTGTGACTAATTTTTAATTACTTTGTTATTGTTTGTCTATTTTATCATTGAGTAGTGTTTGTTAAATTTATTATAAATACAAATGTACAGCTCTAGTAAATGACTTCGTCATAAAAGAAAGAAACAAACATTTCAACTTGCAATTCAACTAGTTATTATAGCCATCGTAAAACTGATTTATTCTAATGTGATCTTTTATAAGCGTATTACGCGATATAAACTAAATTGATTTTTTTTCTTTATTATACTGACAAAAATAACTTGTAATTAATGCATATTTATCATGTAATAAAATCATAGAAAACAAAACGTATAATTATCTGAGTTGAATTGTGATTAATAAGTAAAATTTAGGTGATGCGTTTCGTCCTATTTGGGACTTGTCAGCTGAAAGTACCTTTTATCTCAGTGTGAACATCAACATTGGGACTCGAATTTAATTCGTTTATTGTCAAACACCACCACCAGGCTACTGAGTCCAGACAGTTGCACATATACGACGGGTATGTATAGATAATTAAAATGCACTTGGATCTTTGAGTCCAGGTATGAACAACAACGTTGGGGTGTAGGTACATTCAGCTGACAGGTCCTAGTTAGAACTAAACGTCTGTCTTGAATTCCGCTGATCAGTCACAATCTAACTCAAATATTACTTGCAAACTATTGCTTTATCGAGCCATTTAACGAATTATTTGATTGTTAACTATTCAATAAATAGAAATTAACTGACTAACTTGATGAAAATATAAACCAAATAATGATGTCAATTTGATAAAGAAATAATAATGACAACAAAAACCAATGGATTATAAATAAGATCAAATTGTTTCTACTGATTTCAGTAGTCCTCATGGAGATCATCTACCTAAACAAACTACAGTTTATCTAGTTTATGGGAAATTATTACAAATTTATTCAGTTTCCCAACATTTTTCTCTTATAGTCAGCTAAGAAAGAAATAACTTCACAAACTCATTTTACTGACGTATTTGCAAAACTAAGCATTCTGAAGATATTTTTCATAAAGGATTATTATCGGGTGAACCCATTAAGACGAAGAGAACATTAGATAGTTCTTGATTTCAATTATGGTACTTGTGAAGAAACAACTGCATACAGAATTCACAAGTAAAGTTACAATTCAAAAGTACAACTATTATCTAATATCATTAGTAATATCCGTATTACTACTAGTATAATTTAACAATATCATCAAGACAAAACCTAAACCTTTTGCACAGTATTGAATGTATTTTTCTAAAGAGTACTAAGCTTTGTAATGTATCTGATAAATTGCCGCAATTTTTCAAGGTTGCAAAAGTGATATTGGTTTACGATGAAAACAGATTGAAAAATGAATAATTTGCACAATCCAACAAACCAAAAAAATATTATACACGTTACTTTTGCATAATACACTCAATATACCATAAGTTACATTGAAATGCTATGAACTCACTTCACATTATAATTTTTGTTATTCATGTCTGATATAAGGGTAATTGCTGGACACTTATCAAGAATAGATGTATTTTTTTCACTTCATCAGTAAGCCATTGTTTTGATGAAAAATTTTATTGCAATGGAATTCCTTCAGTAACTCATGCAAATTTATGTAACATATTGTACAAAAAATTGATTTAATATCGCGCAAATAAGCATTAGGTTTGGTTGTTTGTACTCGTCCTAGATTAATGTCGGGTTAGTGCTACTAAAAACAAGGGAGCAGTGAACGACATTTTTGTCCTTGTACGGGACTTCAGTGCAAAACCCACCCGTGATTCCTACTCCACCCCTCGCTCCACTCCAAGGAAATTGACCTCAAGGCCTTCACGTCTCGTGACAAACGTTTGATTATCAACAACACTGATTTAACTTCCAATGATAGAAATCCGTCAATTTATTATATAATCCAATGATCTTTCGATAGTATTAGGGATAACTGTCTCACCGTTTACATGTTTGAATTCCATTAGTCACGACTTGTGACTTGAGCTTCAAAAACATAAAGTAATTAGTCAGTAATGAGCTGATTATTGTAGTTTGACTAGAGTGGTTCTATGGAGATTGTTATTAATTTTTGATGATTACATTCGTCATAGATTGGTGTCGCTTTGGTATCAGTGAAAACCAGGGAACATGGTGCAACTGTCTCATTTGAGTATAATACTTCCCAGAAGTGAACGCTGTATTCAAAACGGATGGAAGTGAAAATTCTACCGTTGGGTGCCTGCTGACTTGTTTGATTGGCAAAACGTTCTTTATGTGACCTGAAGGTCATGGGTGCTATTCCTTGAAAGAATCGAAAGTGTGAACCGCTAAGTAGTCCCAGCTTTTCAGTGTTCCTCGGTTTTCGTTGGTACTAAAATGACATCATTCTGTAATAAATTTTATCAGTTAAGTAGTACCATGATTTAAACAACAAACAAAATCAATATTTTCCAACTATTATTATATTTGAACTGGAGATTAGTATTCACAATTGATTGAATACGTCACAGATTGATGTTTGCAGCGTATCATTGAAAACCAGGGAGCATTAGACAGATGTTTTGTTCTAGTATGGAACCACCTATCAGTACGCATACTAGATTATTGTATTTTATAATAGAAATGTGTACATTGTATGCAATTACCCACTAATGGTTACTATAACAGATAAACCTTTGAAATACATTAAATTGTCACTAAGTTACTTAAAAGATGCAAGTAGATTACCCGATATTTAAAATGTCCGCATTTTAATCGAATCGATAATAACACTTTTCAGTGTAAATATGTAAACAGTACTGAAATCATATGCATATACAATAAAGTAACAATTTAGAATCCTTAATTACTGAATTCGAAATATTAACCATTAGGAGCCAACTCAGTGGTCTAATGGTATAGCGTTCGCTGCGGAGCCATAGGGTCATGAGTTCGACTCCCGATGGAATCGTGGGTTCGCACTGCTGAAGAGCTCCATACTAGGAAGAAACAATTGTCCAGTGCTTCCAGGTGATCAATGGTTATCTGATTCAGATCAATTCATGATATCGGGATTGACAATTACAATTCTGTCTATTAAATAAATTTGTAAATCTAACGTTTAATTCAATTATCAATTGCTCATATTCATAATATTCCAATAAGTAGGAAATTGTTTAGATTTATTTCATCATTTTAATATACATCAATTTTTTAAATTAATTTCTTTTTCTTTTCCTTATTAATCATTTCATAACATGTAAAATAAATAGAGCAAATCTTTTAATTTAACCAAGCGAATTTTATTCATTTTATTATCATGTATCATTTAGGTCAAGAGGTGATATTATGTTAGTAAGTCTTTAATGTTTTTGTCAGGTGAATAAAATGAATAAGAAATTTGTTATATGAATAAATTAGAAATCTACTTTACTGATTTTTGAAACTATTCAGAAAATGAATACAGTAGTATTTTGATGTAATTGTCTAATGTATTGTCAATTAACTGAACTATTTGCATTTTATTGAAGTTACCACTTGAAATCATTAAGCATTGAACATTTATTAGTTTCTAGCATAGATAATTTTTTTTAGTGTGAAACACTTACATACTTTCTAGGCTTTGACATAAAACTTGAAGAAACTTGAAACAAGTCTTCACGACTTTCTACGATAATTCAATCAACGTTTATTTGTTACAAAAGTCATTTACACAATGAAAATGTATCGTCAAGTTTTTTACGGACAATCAAGACAACGTTATAATTCTTTCAATAATGGTGTTAATTAGTCAATTGAATACATTTTATATGACCACCGTTATGTTGATGATACTGCTTTAATGTGTGATAGTAAGTGACAGCCAGTTTTCTGAGTTTCTTGAAATATCTATGTATGAAGTACATCTAGATATGATCAAGAGGTTGTAACCTAACCCACTTCCAGTGACTGTTCATTGAAAGTACTCGAAATTTCCTGTACCTGGATATAACTCTGATTGTTGCTAACTAATTGTCGTACACAAAACAAGATTGGTAATTTTAAAAAATGTTTATTAAAAGGTAACATATATTTGCCGCGTTTAGATCTCTGAGTTTCTAAAGACATTAGGTTGATGCCACGACAGTTCTGAAAAAAAAACTTGATACCATCGTTTTATCATATTAATACATATTGCCGAATTCGCCTTACTACTCAAACTTCTTAAGTGAATTATACACCTCAAGAGCTTTCAGTGTTAGTAAATATGATCCAGAAATGCGACTACTTCTGATCCTATTGTTTTCATAAATCTTCATTAGATACAAAATCAAGTATTTAGAATATCAATGAAATTTCAGTTTGATACTTGTAATATACCATAGTATCCATGTAAAAACGCATAGTATTATTTATAAATTATTTGTTTGCTAAAAATTACTACTTTTCTTACATTCATATAAGATGTCACATTCGTTTTTTACTTTATTTATTACTGCATTAGTATTTAATAGAGAAGGAAATTTTACAAAACACTGAATACATTTATAATATTGACAGTTGAGACAAGTAAGATCTAAACCATAAACTACATTATTGTGGAGTTTCTAACGATTATTGGTACATTTTATGAATAAATAGCAATAAATTTTACTTTCTTCTTATAAGGAACATAAGGTATAACTAATAATCAATTACTCAAACTAATAATAATAATAATAATAGCTGTATTCAGTAGTATGTTTAGTACAATATGAATTTTCAACAGACAGTGTCTCAACAAGTTACTCTTTTTCCATGTACACATACAAGTTCGTGTTTACGAAAGTAGCAATACCACCACCAGACTATTTTCTCGATGATAGAACTATCCTGAAGAAAAATCTGAAACCTTTTAGCAATATCGATTTGTCATTATATAGGTCATGTAGCCAAGATTCTTGAACTGTGAATAAACCATAATTACGGTATATGTTTCGACTGAGGAGAAATTGTAGATAGTCCACTTTTCCAATAAGAGATCTGCAGTAAAGAGTAAGAATTTTAGGAATAGACATCTAATGAATATTAATTTTTATTAAAGCGTATTTCCAGCCACCATGATGTCTTTGCTCAGATCTCATTAAGTTGTAGTTTTTTGACTGAAATAATAGTAAATATCATGTATTAGTTCTCATGAATTTAGGTGGTCGAATTTCAAAATATAGCATATTCAAGTCATTACCTATCGAGCTTTAAAGTTGTGACTAGTTATAGCATAAACAAGAAGATGGTATTACTGATAAGATTTTCAAAATTAACGTTATCAAAAAATGAGAATAAGTGACTATATAAAAAATCATTTGATCAGGTACATCTATGTCACCATCAATTATATCATTGAGTATACTTCCTTTGAGTTAACCCTTCAAAACAAGAGAATGCCTATAGACAATCTATGTTTATTACTTGATTTTTATTGTTACTTTATTCACCTTTATCTATGAAAAAATTTACACTTCACTATATATTACAACTTTAATATTCTAACTGATTGTTATTATTGGGAATTATTAGTTTATTAAGAATTCTGATTATTATCAATGAAATAGATTACATAAAGTGAATTGTTAACAATAGGTAACAGTCCCTTGAGACGTTCTATTTTGCTTAGATTAGTTGATTGCTAGCAAATATTTTAGAAACTATCCTCTTCGATTCGGTTTATTTCTACTGTCTAATTGTTGTTTATTGTTTATTTTACTTACTTAATAGGCTTTACGTGTTGATGTATGCAAAAATGCTAAAAAAAAGGCAATACAGTTAATCGGCTTTTATTTATCGTTTTTAATGAAATCATTACATTAGATTATTATTTACAAAATGATCGGATTGTAAACTGGTATCTTCTGTAAAAGCATTCAAAAGCATAGTTATTATAACCTACATTCAAGGTAGTTATATTTGTCATTTGTAACACCACATGATAAGGAATATATGAATCAAGCTTCTGTTGAAAATTACCAATGTACACTACTTATCAAGCACATTTTTATTAACATAATCCAAACCGGGAAGTTTTGTTTAAAATTTCTAAGAGACAACTGTGGTACTTACTGTAACGATGAATCAGTGATACGTATTACTTAAAGTTAAAATTTATGATGGTAGTATTCCAAATGCATAGTCTAAATACAAAATTACATTGTAATAACGTAATCAAATGACATAACAATTAGTGTTGAAGTAGAGTTTAGATTTGAATGAATTATGTGGAAGATATTGTGAGCTCAATTAAATCAACACAACATTTTACGCTTGATTTCCCAATGATTATATTTTATTATATTTTCCCAACAGAAAGAAAATAGTTACAGATGAGCTACACAAAAAATACTAAACATATATCTAATAGTATTACATCAAGTAAAGAGATTCAGTCGGTTAATCATAAACTATCTTTCATTGGTTGCTTAGATAGAAAAGTATGTGACAACAGTACATAAACTAGTATATTCTAAAAATCAACACAATCTGGAAGATACCTGGATCATAAGTCGTATCATTCTTTATCTACAAAGCTTAATAGTACTAAAAGTTTGATAAACGAAACTAATCATCATGCCACGGACGTAGGAAACAAACACGATAAAACTAACTGTAATACTGTTAACACTTAAGGGAAATAACATTTATGAAAAGTTCATGCTAGGAGAGAAAATCAGTTCATCTTTCAAGAGAGTAAACCGACACTGTAGTTATTCCATACCGTAAAGAACCATCGGATGAAATGTGCTTTGTGCGGATAAATATCTATTTCACTGAATGTTAGGATGAACGAACACAAACAGTGGTTGAGACATGTTTCCAGTTGGTCAGAAAACCTTAAAAAACTTGAAAATATATCATAGATAGCGCTACACTTTAAAGACAGGACATTAGATTGATTTTAATAAGCTAAAATACTTCAGAAAGGCTTCGTGGCAATATAAACAACTATTGATAACTGAATCAAAACATATATGAATGTACTAAAATAGCTTAAATTGAAGAAATGGCATGCAGATAGCTACACCATTAAAACTGTTGATAAACAATAAAGCCCGTTCATTGACATCTACCTCACTAATACTATCAATTACGTCAGCATCAGCGACAACAATAATAATTAAATAGTCAATTATTATGTTGAATTCACATCCATTTATTTTGTTTGACAATCCTGAACACTGGTTAACTAACTTCAATCATCAGACTAATCGGTATATTTAATCAACCCATATGTTCTAATTCTCCGTCTAAATGTTCAACTGCACCTATCCATTGACTAAAGCTTAATTTGTTAACGCACTCAATAATGATTAAAAGTAGATGAATACAGTAACATACACATAAATATCACTATTTGATCACATTCATACATACATTTTCACATCAGATCTGTCTCATATATTTCGGAATATCTAAGTGATTGTTTGATTGATTGATTGATTGATCCTGTATACGTAACTATGATAACTTTGATTAATTTACCTTGAAGAAGCTATCACCACATAGCTTAGTGAAACATTCGAATCTTTTTAAGTTTCAGTCACTCAGATTATTTCAAATATAACTTATATTTGTAATGTCTATGATTACAATGGCTATGATTTACAATAGTATCCGATGCCATTTTTGTCACTAACCACACTTGCACCGATGTTACTCCATTAGCTGTTCAAGGATGCTAGTATAGTTTGGGTCCACCTCATAACAGCTGAATTGATTGAAACTCTACATGCTTGAAGGCACACTGCTGAAGGTGTTAAAAAATATGTTCCTACACAATCATAATTTAAATGCATGTTTAGTATAAACCTGCAGTATTATTGGATATTGTACAGAGAATTTGTAGCGATTATATCAAAAGCCAGTTGTATATGACTGGAGCATATTATATGGAAAAGCAAGAGCAATGCCCAAAAGATTCAGCAATATTTCCGAAAGATCCATTGCGACGCGAGATTTGAATCGAAAATCCATATCTAAGATAGTCTTTCTGTTATTCGGAGGAAGATGTAACTCTACCTTATCTAGAGAGTATGGGACTGTTTCTATAATGCAGTGTACGTAATTGTGATAGACTAATAAGGTTGTAAATAGGCGAAGAAGAAAGAAAAAGTTGTATTTGCAGTTGTCAGTCCTACTGATGCAAGAAGTCTGCAATAAGATAATTATTTTGCTATGGTTCCAAGTACAGCTTTCAATAAATGATGTCACTACTGGTGTACTGGATTTTCAGCCATTCAGTTTAACAACGTTGATGAAAGTCAGTACAGTTACCGCTGTGTAATGGTATAATGATTACCTTAGTATATGCAATGATATACTATCGTTTGTTAGTGTTGGCAAAATTAGTGAAATAATGGGAAGTTTGAAAACGGAAATACAATAGAGGGGGTTAAAGTTTATAGAAAATTTAGTAATACTCGTAATTACTAACTGTGAGCACATAAAATGGGGCCGGATGTTATGATCACTATCAGAAGGTAAATTAAAGAACACGTCGAGCTATGATACAATAAAGAAAACTGTTCAATCAGCGATGATAATACAAGAAAATGCTACTGTGGTGTATATAAAATGCCTTTCACTTTCAGCTTGAATCTAATGTCGGAGTATACTAGAAACAGTTCGTGAACCTATTGACGAGTGTATGTACTAACATGATCGAATATTATGAGTATGCCTAAATGCTAATTACGCCCCTGTAATCGTTCGAGGAGACGATAATTATTTATTGACATAGGGGGATTTCCGTAAAGTCACCACAAGAAAATATTTATTTATTTATTAACAATATCAAGTTTTATATTCCTTTCTTCCTTTTATATTCCTTCTTTTACAGACGAACAATTCACTGTCATCTGCTGCCTTCTTATTGACAAAAAGTAGTAAATGGACAGAAAAGCTGATTGTCTCTTTCGTAAACTCGGCAATGATAATTTAAGCGACACTTTTCTTTGTCCCTAAGAATACTGGAGTAGCCATTAAAATACTCAGGAATAACAGCTAATATATATATATATATATATATATATATATATATATATATATATATATATATATGGGTTTTGGAGGTATTTTACACTGAGATTCAGTTTACAGTAGTTTCCTAGAAACCTTATATTTCCTACAATTGTGAATATTTTTTTCTTATATATTATGCATTATGTTGTATAAGAATGTGTTTCATTTGATACAATATTACTTAATGTCCAGTGATATAGTACTTGATATGACGTGAACTGACTGGAATATACATTTTAAATCGGTATCAAAGTTATCAAAGTGTGTAGCCAGCTGTTCTTGGAAAAATAATAAAGAAAGTTAGACAGTCTTGTAAAAATGTTAAGGAAACTATGTTATGACTATAAGGGGACAGTTCGGAGAAAGTTGTCTTTTTTCGTTCGTACTTCTTACTTTCAATATGTTATTTCGGTAGCAAGTTCGCCGACTTTCTCTTGTGTTGTGACCTTATGAACAACGACCTAATTACTGATTACATCAAGATACATTTATAAATAAAACAGGTCAACACCATGTATGGTCAGCATTTTATCACTAACAGATATTTGCTATATAGGTCAACCTACGGTTATTAAAACAATTCACAGTTAGTTAATTTCAAACAACAAGTATCCTAAAGGTACGGCGGGTAACTCAAGGAGAATAGCTTTTTATTGCTGTTCAAGTTATAAGAAATTTAACTTAAGGTTGCTTTTCTGAAACTTTTACAACTTTAGGAATCTCAGTACTACCAATTCTTAGTATTAATAATAAAAACCACGTGTTCATTTGCATGGGTAGTTTAAAATCACTGAATCAGAGTTTTTTAGCCGTAAGCGTATGACATATGTTGTTTCAGTTTATGGTAACAATTCACATTCTATTCATGTTACCATGACCTCATTCCACAATCTTCATAATTGTCAGTTTCTCCTACATTTTTATGAGGTACCTTACTGGCTACAACTTACACAGTCGAAAGTCTGTAGAATAACTTCCCGTTTTACCACCTAGTAACTTGATTTTTGATATACTCCCTGTTATGTTATTTCAGTTAGGTGAATCATCTTTTTCTTTATTTAACTTGGATTTTAAAGTAACGTAGTATCATAATGCAGGTTTCTAGGATGGAATTTGCTTTCATTAATCAGAAACCAAGTTGACTGATTTTCTAGCCTTTAACAAAATGATAAATATTTGAGCTCTTTAGTAAATAAAGTATGGCCCAAGTTCTTTATTAAGCATTTACTGTAACTTGATTATATCAACAACAAATGATTGTTTAATGGCACCTGACTTGGTTTCATTGTAGTTTTTGACCCACTACACACTTAGTGAATATTTAACAGAAAGGATGTTTAAGCTCAAAACAATCGCTTCATCCTAATTAATGCTTACCACCTTCACAAATGTTTCAAAAGAACTCTAACACCTGCTTACATTTTTAGTATAATCTACATTAATAATATAAATTAGATAATTATTGTTTTTATTCCTACTACCATGACTATAAGGGGTTATCATTCTACTAGTATTACTAGTCCAAATTTATTTACACTTCAGTATTTATATTTTCCATCTACAGTACCGTCTCTGGTTGCACTCAATACTACTACTTTGATTTGATAATTTTAAATAACTTGAGTAGTAAGTAAGAATTTTTACTATAAATGGTGATATATTGGTAAGGTATTCAACTGGAGGCTTCACGACATTAATCTGACCTGTATTAGTTTCTTTTGTACTATTCAAATGTGGTTCAGTCATTATTTGTAGAACTAACTTAAATTAATACCAAAAAACGTCGAGAATCAAATATTTTACAGATCTAATCAATCAGTCAGTGCCTGTTACCCCCACATGGAACATAGGCCGCTGACCAGCATTCTCTAACCAACTTTGTCCTAGGCCATCCATTCCAGTTCTTCACAAGTGCACTTCATTCTCTTCATGTCCGTCTCCTATTAACAAACCAATGTATTCTTGGGTCCTCCTTTTTTCTTTGGCCTTCAGGATTCCATGTTAATGCTTTGATGATTTTTTAAATGTGTGTCCTATCCACCTCCTGCGTCTTTACATAGTTTCTTCATAGGCTAGAAGTTGGTTTGTTCTCTGCTATAGGAGGTTGTAGTTGATGGTATCCGGTTAACGGATCCGAAGTATCTTACACAGACAGTTGTTTATAAATACTTGTATCTTATGAATGATCGTTTTCGTAATTCTCAATACAAGTTTCAGCCCTGCACAACAGAACTGTCTTCACATTTATATTGAAAATTGTGACTTTAATGTTAACTAACAAATGGTTTGAGTTTGAAAATGTTTTTCATTTGTAGAAATGCTACACTTGTCGGCCTTTCCAATCCGCACCTTCACATCTGCATCAGACCCTACTTGCTTATCGAGGTTTCTACATCTTCCGGAATTTCTCCATCAACTGTAATTAGGTTAGTGTTCGTTGTTTGTATCGGAGAATCTTGCTTTCCCGCTTGTGTATGTTGAGGCCTACTGCTGCCGAGGCTGCTGAACCTTGTCCGTGTTCACTTACATTTTTCGCTGTGTGTGGTATAGAAGATCTAGACTGGTCATCTGCAGAGTTCAAGTCATCTAGTTGCATCGATGTTGTCCACTGTATTCCGAGATTGCCTTGAGATGTTGCAGTCTTCATTTTACAGTAAACCACCATCATGAAGAGGAGGGGTGAGAGTAAGCAGCTTCGTCTAACACCAGTCTTCACTTCGAATGAATTTCTCAGTTGACCTCTATGCATGATTTTACAATGTATTCTGTCGTAAGAATTCCGTATGATGTTGACTATCATTTTGAATACGCCATAATGTTGTAGAAGGTTCTATAATGTTCTCCCATTCACGCTGTCGAATGCCTTTTCGTAGTCGAGGAAGTTAATGTAAAGTGGTGAAATGCACTCAATCGACTGCTCAACAATGAACAGTAGTGTAGCGATTTGGTCAGTACATGATAGATCTTACAGAATTCAGCCTGTCAATCTCGAAGTTGCTGCTCGTCGAATGTATCGTTCATTCAGTTTAATAACACTCTGCTGAAAACTTTTCCCGATATTTAAAGTGGAGTGATGCCTTTGTAGTTTTCGCAATTGATAAGATTTCCTATCTTTGGTATCTTGATGAGGTACTATTCTTTCCAGTTTTCTGGCACTTCTTTTTCCCAAATCTTTCTGTAGAGAATGCAGAGTATCTTTACACATGCTTGTATATCTGCCTTCACTGCATCCGCTGGTATGTTTTCTGGCCTAGCTGATTTGTCACTCTTGATTTGTCGAATGGCCATTTTGATTTCTTCGACTGTGGGTAGTTGTTTATGGGTGTGAGATCTATGGCTGCTGCTTCGATGACTGGGGCGTTTAGTGAGGTTGGTATATTCAAGAGCTCTTCGAAGTGTTCTACCCACTTGTATGGTTGTTTATGCACTTCAGTGATTGGTTTGTCACCCTTGATCTTGACTGGCCGTTCTGACCTACTGAATTTTTAAGCTAGCTTCTTCGTTGTATTGTATAAGTGCCACATGTTTTTTTCTCTTTCAGTTGTATCGGCTGTCATTTCTAGGTCCCCATATATTTTCGTCTATCCAACCTGATGCTTCTCTTCACTTGCTTGTTGACTTCTGTGTATTCGGCCTGTGCTTTGGTTTTTCCTGTTTCTGTCTGGCTGTTATTAATTGCTAACTTTTCGCTCCTCCTTTCTCGGATCTTGTTCAGATTACGAATAGAGATCCATTATTTATGGTGTTGTTTCTTGAGACCCGAAATTTCCTGACATGTTGGGGTTATTGTTTTTTTAATCTCTTTCCAGTTGTCCTCCATAGTAGTTCTATCTTTTAGTAGATCATGAAATGCTTGGAACTTATTGTTGAGAGTTATTTTGAATACATTGCCTTTGTTAGTATCTTGGAGAAAGTTAGTGTTAAACTTTTGTAATACTGATGCTCCAGTTGTCCAGTGCCTCTTAAATTCAGTTTCATTTTAGCCACCACTGGATGATAATTTGAAAATTTGTCAGCTCCTCACCTTGCTCTCACATTTTTCAGGGTCCTTCTAAACTGCTTATTGATGCAGATGTGGTCGATTTGATTCTCCGTAATGTGGTCCGATGAAACCCATGTAGTTTTGTGTTTGTTTGTTGGAGAATATGGTGCTACCTATAATCACTTTGTTGAAGGCACACAGGTTTGCAAACCTCTCATTGTTTTCGTTCCTTTATCCCAGTCTAAGTAGTTCTATGATGTCTTCATATCCGGTGTTGTTCATTCCAAACGTGGCGTTGAAGTCTTTCATCATAATGGTCAGGTCCTTGACTAAGCATTTATCGATGGTTGATTATAGTCTCACATAGAACCAATCTTTGTCGTCTTCGTGGCTGTCGTTGGGTAGAGCAAAGCATTGAATGATTTTTATTGTAATTCCCTCCTTCTTTGTCTTGAATGATGCTTTAATGATCATAGGTCCATAAAGGTTTCCATTCTGTAAGGGCTTTCCATGCCTCATGGAACAACATCAGTGCCTCCCGTTGTGTGTATGAGGTGTTTCCTCTTTCATGATCGGAGTATAAAAGCATTTCTCCTGAGGATAATCTTTGCTGTCTAGCTTGTAGTCCATTGTCTTCACCTATTCCAAGTATCTTCAGGTTGTATCTTTTCATTTTTTTTCAAATATTTAATACTTCTCCCTGTCTCTCACGTCGTGCTAAAATTCCATGTACCAATATTAATGTTTGTTCTGGTTGTCAGAAGGGACATCAGCCTCATGGCTTCCGAAAACCTCGGCTTTCATTACGAGGCGTCATAACAGACCTTCCAACTCTTAGGGCAGAGTTAAATGGTCATAAATGTTTTTACTGGTTAGCTTTATTTTAGCAAGGTTGTTGTTTTACGGAATGGGGTTACTAACAGCACGCCCAGCCGTCCTCCTTTATCCTGGCTTGGGACCGGAATCAACCCTAGAGGGGCTCCAGTTGAAATTATTTTACAGATTTAAGTAGTACAAATATACTTTTATTTATTACAGAGTAGGAATTTGCTAACTTCATAACTAAACAACTTTCTTTTTAGAAAATGAGTGCCAGCAAAACGATGTCTTTGCAAAAATTTTCTATGAAGCTGTGCATTTATGTACACAAGTATGAAGTGGATGATTAAGCTGTCACTATAAGACCTACGTGGGTCGATTTCGATTCCTTGGTGTTTTTTCTAAGGTGATTAGTGTTATGAAGTCACCTAATAAAGTGATATACCTGTCTAGTGATCTATAATTTACAACTGTGTTCATGTGAAATCAGTCTGTTAAAAATTAAAGCCATAAACAAAGACAACTCCCTTCAGAATGCATTAACATTAAATAGACTTGATGACGCAATAGAAATGTTCATAAGACTTAAAAACAAATAAATTTGGTTATATTGTCTCGAAGATAATATCACAACATAATTGTATTTTAACAGAAATGAATGAGTAAAAATGTTGGGTGAGACTAGCAGACTAAAGTGTGAGTAGATTAAAATAATTAACATGTTCACTTTGGCAAATTGATTAACAGTATTAAAACGAATAAATGAAATAATATCGAAGACAATTATGATTAAAATTTGAAAGAGTATGGGAAATAGTTGAAGCGAGAGGAAAGGAATATATTATTTAAATAAGCAATTACTGAAATAATGGGAATAATTATAATAGTTTAAGGCAACGATAGGGTATATGTCTGTTATGACGGATGAAATTTTTGGTTGGTTGATCGAATGCCAATTAGGTGTGCCTAGTACGTAAATGCTCGTCTACCCTATGCCCACTAAGTCCCAAGTCGGAATGAGAAGAATGCAAGACAACAAACCAATCAAACAGAACAATATTGTATTTCAATCATTTCTTTATATATACACAAAATCAGACCACACAGCTAACCAATTAAGAATCTAACATTATTACAGAACTAAGATAATAGTGGTAACGAATAGCCACAACTTGTACACAACTAATTAACTGTAGTCCATAATAAGAGACAATATAATAACAGCAAATATGCTAAACAGTAGGATAGGGTAAGAGAAACTTAACAATAATAGAAATGTATTGTTTGCACTACTCCGCCCGCAGCTCTTCTAGGGTTGTTGCTGGTCCCAAGCCCGGGTAAACGAGGAGGGTTGGGCATAGGGCTAGCACCCCTATCCCGTAAAACACAAGTTTGCTAAAAAAACGCTAGCCAGATTAAACAAACTTAACCATTTAAACTCTGCCCTAGAAGTGGAAGGAATCTATGTGACGCTTCATGATGAAAGCCGAGATTCTTCGGAAGTCATGAGGCCGATGCCACCCCTTCTAACGGCCAGAGCAAAATTTTTTATAGGTACATGGAATGTTCGGACAATGTGGGAGACAGGGAAGATCAGCCAGATAGCAGCAGAAATGAAGAGATACAATTTAACCGTGCTCGGGATCAGCGAAACGCATTGGACTCAAACTGGACAGAAAACATTAGCCACTGGAGAGGTGCTACTATATTTCGGGCACGAAGAGGAAAATGCCCCACACACCCAAGGAGTTGCTCTGATGCTGTCTAAGAAAGCGCGCAATGCACTTGTAGGATGGGAACCACATGGACCCAGGATCATCAAAGCATCTTTCAAGACAATGAAGAAGGGGATTACAATGAACATCATCCAGTGTTATTCACCCACCAACGACGGCAACGACGAGGACAAAGATCAGTTTTATGATAGGCTGCAGTCAATTATAGCGAAGTGTCCAGGAAAGAATCTGACAATCCTAATGGGGACCTAAATGCCAAAGTCGGAATGGACAACACCGGTTACGAAGACATCATGGGACGACAAGGACTGGGAGAAAGAAATGAAAATGGTGAAAGATTTACAAATTTATGCGCTTCCAACAAAATGGTCATAGGTGGTAAAATATTCCCCCACAAACGCATACACATGGCTACATGGATCTCACCGGATCATACTACGGCGAATCAAATTGATCATTGATGCATCAATAAAAAATTCAGATCAATGGAAGATGTGAGAACCACGAGAGGAGCCGATGTAGCTTCAGACCACCACCTAGTAGTTGCCAAAATGAAGCTGAAGCTAACGAAGCAATGGATAACTGGAGCAACAGCATTAAAACGGTTCAATACAGCCTCTCTTCAAGATACTAACAAACTCAAGGAATTCAAAATAACTCTCAACAACAGGTTTCAAGCCTTACAAGATCTGCTGAACGAGGAAGAAACCACTATGGAGGACAACTGGAAAAGAATCAAAGAGGCACTAACTTCAACTTGTCAAGAGGCTCTAGGCTACAAGAACTACCATCATAAGGAATGGATTTCCACAGAGACCCTGAGCAAAATTCAACAAAGGAGAAACAAGAAGGCAGAAATAAACAACAGCCGAACTAGAGCAGAGAAAATCAAGGCACAAAATGAATACACAGAAGCAAATAAACAAGTAAAGAAGAGCATTCGAGCCGACAAACGGGAGTATATCGAAGGCTTTGCAACGACAACGGAAAAAGCTGCAAGAGAAGGAAATATGAAACAGCTATACGACACAACGAAGAAACTGGCAGGTAAATATAGTAAACCAGAGCGACCGGTCAGGAACAAAGAAGGCAAGCTAATCACCGAGATTCAAGAACAAAGAGACAGATGGGTAGAACATTTTGAGGAACTCTTGAATAGACCAGCTCCACCGAACCCACCAGACATCGAAGCAGCGCCTACAGACCTCCCGATTGATGTTAATCCACCAACGATGAAAGAAATCAAGATAGCCATCAGACAGATCAAAAGTGGGAAAGCAGCAGGACCTGACAATATACCAGCCGAAGCACTCAAGTCAGATATAGACATAACGGCAAGGATGCTTTACGTGTTATTCAAGAGGATCTGGGAGGAAGAACAGGTGCCGGCAGACTGGAAAGAAGGATACCTTATCAAGATACCAAAGAAAGGGGATTTGAGCAGATGCGAGAACTACAGAGGAATCACACTATTGTCAGTACCAGGAAAAGTCTTCAACAGAGTGTTGTTGAATAGAATGAAAAATTCAGTGGATGCTCAACTTCGAGGCCAACAGGTTGGTTTCCGTTAGTATCGGTCATGCACAGACCAAATCGCAACACTACGCACCATCGCTGAACAATCAATTGAATGGAACTCGTCACTGTACATCAACTTCATCGACTATGAGAAGGCGTTTGACAGCGTAGACAGGAGATCACTATGGAAACTTCTTCGACACTACAGTATACCAGAGAAACTCGTCAACATCATCCAGCATTCTTACGGCGGACTACAGTGCAAAATTGTGCATGCAGGACAGTTGACAAATGCGTTCTCAGTAAGAACCGGTGTCAGACAAAGCTGTTTGCTCTCGCCCTTCCTCTTCCTCCTAGTGGTCGATTGGATCATGAAAACCTCTACATCTGGGGAGAAGCACGGGATTCAATGGACAAGTAGGATGCAACTCGATGATCTGGACTTCGCGGATGATCTAGCACTTCTATCCCATACACAACAACAAATGCAAGTGAAGACAACCAAAGTACCAGCAACCTCAGCATCAATAGGCCTAAACATACATAAGGGAAAGTGCAAGATCCTCAAATTCAACACCGAGATTACGGACCTAATTGAACTTGATGGTGAAACTCTGGAAGAAGTCGATACCTTCACATACCTGGGGAGCATCATCGATGAACAAGCAGAATCCGATGCAGATGTAAGGGCAAGGATCGGCAAAGCCAGAGCAGCATTCCTACAGTTGCAAAATATATTGGAGTCCAAACAACTGTCAACTAACCTCAAAGTTAGACTCTTCAACTCGAACGTCAAGTCAATTCTTCTGTATGGAGCTGAAACGTGGAGGACTACTGCAAACATCCTCAGGAGAGTACAGGTATTTATCAACAACTGTCTACGTAAAATATTGAATGTCTGTTGGCCGGAAACCATCAGCAACAGCCTACTTTGGAAGAGAACAAACCAACTTCCAGCTGAAGAGAAAATCAGGAAACGACGTTGGAAATGGATAGAACATACACTGAGGAAATCATCTGACTGTATCACGAGATAAGTACTAATTTGGAATCCTGTTGGAAAACGGTAAAGAGGAAGGCCAAAGAACACATTGCGTCGAGAACTGGAAGCAGACATTAAAACGATGGACGGTAACTGGAGACAGCTGGAAAGGAGTGGTCAGGACAGAGTTAAATGGAGAATACTGGTGAGCGGCCTATGCTCCTCCGAGAGGGGTAATAGGCGTAAGTAAGTAAGTAATGTTTGCACTACATACGACCAGAATAAATAAATTATTCCTCTAAAACACAGTTCTGGAAGTTTTTCACTCTTCTTTAATGGTCCGAAATAACATTAGCAAATAAGGAGTTCAGGTTTTCCATCTATTGCTGTTTTACAACCTTAAGTACAAAAAAATCTTAAAAGTTCAGGACAGATTCTGTAAACAGTCTAAAAGCCAATATATGAGTAATGGGAACGGTATCCAATGCTTTACAATTATATGTATAAACATATATATATATATATCTTGTTGTTTGTATTTATCACAAAACTGATGTCGATTGGATACAACTGAATTTCAACTCCGAGTAATTTGATATGAAGTGAGAATTCTACCACTTGTTCAGTTATCTGGTGCTATCTGGTTGGTTTTAATAGCACCTAACCGATATCAGTCAATGATGAATACAAACAACGAAGTTAACCAATATCAACAAAACCACCTCTAGTCAATCATATACATATATCTTTTAATAATGGAAGGAAGAATTCGTGTTTAAAACAAAATGTAAAGAAATATTTCTTTGCTTTATCTTACCTTACACTATATGTCTGAATGTAAATTCCTACCTTATTGAATGATTATAGTCAATTAAATGTTCAAGGATGGAATTCATATCTGCTAAACTTTCGCTCTTATGAAATGATGCGCTGACACAGTTTCGAATTAGTGTCGAAAACGAGTAGTAGATATATTAGTAGTCAGTTAATATGGTAACTAAAATTGTCAATAAAATCTTTTCATTATGAATAGTTTCTGAATTTCCAACAATATAATTATAATTATTATTGGATTAAATGTAATATTCTAAATAATTGGTGAGTAGAATATTGACTTAATATAAAATGAGTATAACTTAAATAAACGAACAATATTGTTTTCAATTAAATCATTTCCCAGCTCTACTTTATTCATAGACAATACCTCTATCAAAATATTTAGTATCCAACTAATCAGAGGAATCTGTCAGTCGTAGATGACAGTTAAATCGATTAGATAACTAATCACAATAAACAAAACATGAATACTAGAACGAAAGATGGCAATGTTAGTAATAACTATAATATATCCTGAAAACATATTTTGTCTCAGGAAGTAGATTAAATTTTTGGAAACAAAATTTATTAAAATAAAAAACATTTACCAATTAGGTAACAGGAAATGTATTGTTACATATTTTGAACACAATGGTAGTGATGATGAAATACGAATAAGGTGAATGAAAAACGCTAACAAACAGGCGAAATAGACGATTTGAAAAATTAATGAAACTGTTCACGACGTTCATTCTGAGAAAGGACGAGACGAAATTTTGGCAAATTTCTTCTTTGGTTGATCGAATTCTTCACCGATTGTTGTTGGCAGGGTACCATTGGGAACCACGGAGCACTGGACAGCTGTTTCTGCCTAGTATGGGACTGCTCTACAGTGTGCACCCTAGATTTCGCCCCACTGGCTTCAGGTTGGAGAACGCCTAATCCTTTGCACCACTTTACCGATATCCAGTAACAGGATTCTCACTTTCATCAATTCGGTATATAGCGCTACAACAGTCCATTATCATAAGCGATAATTGTCTCACTCCCGACAACTTTGAACTATACCAGTCACGTATCTGTGATGAATCCAACCAACTAAAAACTTAATCTCAATCTCCACAAACCACCTCAACTTAAATTTCATTTTCGTTTCAAATCCTCATTGCTTCTGTTTTATGTAGTAAGCAATTTTGAACCTTGTAAAAAAATAACAGTGAAGGTTTACGGTGTATCACTCTCATTTGTTTTGTTCTCTTACATCACCATTATATTCATTGGTTTACAGTTTTTCAGATTCGATATCAACATTATTTAGAACAATATTGTTCACCTATATGAGTTGTTCCAATTCGCACGATGGAAACTTTTAATAAGACAAAACCCTCAGTGTACTTAAAAAGAACATCAACTAATGTCTTTGCACGTAAATTATTAACAATCTGTATTATGTTAGTAGAGTCGATAAGACAGAAACATATCGTACAGACTGACATTCATGTGATTATAATAGGAAATTAGAGTAAATGTCCAGCAAATGAAGATACAACTTTGAAGTGTTAGAATGATGAAATAGATTCAGCTTGTCGAAAACTAAAAGTTTTCAAAAGTAGTAGGATCAGTTTTTTTTGAATTACCAAAAGTAAACTGTACTGTTCCGTCTAACGTTAATAAAATGAGTGATATATATTTGTAAAATTCCAATGAGTAGAAATTAAAATTTCTGACGTTTCATGGCTTTGTGTAAGTTGTTTCTTTAGAGAAATGAATAACGTCTACACAGAATTGTGTCTACAGGCTTGGTTGTGTTGATTGTGATGCTCTGTATATTGGAGAGTCTTCTTGAGAAATCACAACTCGTTCCAAAGAATATGAAAGCTACACTAAACGACCTCCTAATAATCCTGTGGAACTTGAAAAAATTATAAATTAAATCAGCAATAGCAGTACATGCTGTCTAACACAACCATATAATCTATATTAAAAAAAATATCCAAATTATTCGAAAAGGTTTTACCAATTATTAGAAAGACGAGTAGCTGAAGCACTTCACATTTTGTTAAATCCAACTGCACTTAACAAAAGGGAAGGCCTTTCTGTCCATCCAACGTGGACTTTCCATCCAACTGATCACAATTAAATTACATCAAACTTCATTCACGTGAACATAGATACAGTTTTATTCTAACATATTCACATAATTTCCTTTCACATCACGTTTATATATGCATACATGTCTAACTTCAAACCACCTTGACCCAAATGACTTGACATGACACGATCAAACTCGCATTTTGATTGTATGAACTTATTTTGATTCTAATTTGTTCCATTGTATTATTTAGTCGTGTATTAATTCAATTCGACTATTCATTCCTCTGAAGAAGCAACTTGCGCTAAGCCGCAAAACGTCAGAAATTTTAATTTCCACTCATTAGAATTTTACAAATATGCATATCACTCATTTTATTTAGACAACCTATCCAATGCTCAATTTATTTGAAATTATTAAAGTTGACCTTGGTAATGAGATATCTAACGTTAATATTTTTGAAAGTGGATTATGTTGGAATATCCGTTATTCTATTCATAGGATCTTATTTTTACGACTTACATTATTGTAATGTAGACATTATCAACTTATTAATATATATATATATATATATATATATATATATATAATTTGTAAGGGGAATTTTTCATTCATCTCCACGCTCTCTAAGACGAACTTTCCACCTTTCTACTTGGCTGAAAAAAGTTACCTAATTCAACTTTTTCTAGAAGCTTGTTGTATCTTTCTTTAGTTAATTCTATTAGTATTAACTTTTAAATATCACTGCAATCTTAAAAGATACTTAAAAGTTTCTCTTAAAGCATTTGTAACTAATCATCTTATAGTTTTCTACAAATATTTGATTACAATAGAATTAGTTAAGGCAAACTTAATGTAACAAAATAAAATGTTATACTGTTCTATTAAGAAGACAATACCTACATTTAAAGTGGATTAATACGTGATAATATCTTTATTAATAGAATTATAATTTAGCAAACCAAACCATTTTACTTATGAAGACAAGAGGAAGTAATTGAAAACTTTACATTACTTAATAGTTAAAAATTGTTTATGTGAAATTATGCAACCCAGTTTTGTCCAACATATCAACTTACATAAAAGTTTTAACATAAACTATGAGAAGAATACATATTCTTCAGTAATAAAGAAAATTTACAACTTTATTACAAACATTTCTCATAAATGATATTTTGACTACAATCCTAGAAGTGGATGATTGTGTTTAACTTCATCTTACAAATTGTTAACAGTTATGTAATTAATTTAACTCCTCTTAGAAGTATTAATTTAGTCCCAAATTTTAAGTGGATAACAATCCTCTATAGATTGAAGATAAACTTTATTAATGATTCAAATGAAAACTAAAGATTTTTATATGTTAAGGCTTTACTAACTGTTATGAGTGTAAAAATTGTTATGATTAAAGCATATGACCAATTGGTTAATACAACCTTGTGCGCACGAGATTACAGCAGAAATCGCTAATGAAAGTATCTAGCTAGTCTTTATACGTCTGCCTAATACTCACTCTGTCCGAAGCCGGAAATAGAATAAACATATGATTAATGAACAACCAGACAAAATCATACTATATTTCAAACATTTTTTTATATATAAGCAAAATCAGACTACGCAGGTCAACCAATTAGGAATTTAACATTAATGCAAAGCAAAGGAGATAATGTTAGTAAATAGAAGTAACGTGTACACAACCTATTAACTGTAGTTCATAAATAGGAGATAATAAACTAACAGTAAATATGGTAAACAGAAGGATAAAGCACAAAGGACATAATGATGATCAGAACAAAATGCTTACATTACACACTACTAAAATAACTGAAATAGTTTTCTAATACATAGTTCTGAAAGTTAATCATTCTTTTGTAATCGTCCAGGATAACACTAACCCAGACGAAGTAAAATACAATAACTAGGCAGCTGAGTTTCTCAGGTGAATGAAACATTTTCACGAGTCAATTTCTAAAATAGTTATTATTAGATTCAAAATAATAATTACTTGAAATTATTTGAAGTTAAGTACTTATCTTTTATGTGTATGTGAGTTGTCGACGGAATAGATGACTTCTCAATATGTATTAATAATTATTTGATAGATAGACCAACTTGTAATTTCTGCCACAAACATTACTAAGCCATTTAATTACAATTTATTGTTGCTTCCTATTTCAGTGAGGTAAAAGCAAGCTTGATGTCGGCCCGATAAGAAGTTATTTTCATTTAATAAACTGATTTCATTTAAAATTTGTCATGTTTTATGTTGTTATCCATTTGAACAACAAAAGTATTTCTTTAATTAATTGTCATTATCTGGTGTATTACTAGCACGTTATGTCTAAGAAAATCTAAAAATCGACTTATGAATTCCTTTACATTCTATGGATATTACTGGTAACAAATAACTTATAATCCAACATTATTTAACCGTTTAGTAGTTATTGGTTCCGTTTTCATCTAATCCTTTGGTGTTGATGCAATTCTATCGATCAAATTAATAAATGATCATTAGCTTTAATGACTTGACACTTAGTACACTATTATTTGATTTGATGTGGTTTGAGATAACAAAAAATCTACTAACAGATTTTTACAGTTGTACTAAACAAAAATGACACTGTTCACTACTCTGGTCAGTATAAATTCATTAGTTTAACAAGAATTTCATATCATCTCAACTAGGTCAGTGAAATCGGTTACAATATTGCATAAGTGATATCAACTCTCCTAGTTATGTTAGTACGTCCTATTGATAAGTAACAGTTAGCGCGAAACCTTGGTCCAAAATTTCCCATTGACAGCTTTCAACTAATTTGAATTATAACTTTGGATTACATTTAATTTAAGTGTACCCTATTTCATGGGTCATAAGAGTGTAGCACAAATCTAATCAATATATTGTCAAATATATAACGGTAAATAAATTAGAAATTAGTTTCCAACAGGAATAGTTTTGTAATATTTCCAGACATTCTTAGGTTCTACAACTTAAATTGTCTTTGTAATATTAACAATCAAACCAAAGAATTCTCATAATGTTTTTCTTTTGCTTTCATTTACTTTCTAGTAAGTGTTACCAATCAAATAAATTATTTTCATTGTCAGTCAGTCAGTTACAACGTAGAACTTGGTACATGCGTACATCAGTTCAAGTTGCCATGCCTCAATTAGCAGATAGAGATTAAATTGTCGGATCGAATCCCAGAGTAGGGGAGGAAGTAACAGAGTAAGTACTAATGGAAAGGCATAGAGATCAAAGATGAGATTTGTAATAAAAAAGTGATTCAGTATAAAGAAAATTATGAAAAGCTCAAAAACTAGAATTTGGTGTAACACAAAGAGTGGATGCACCTGCGCCATTGCGAACGATTTTGAGCCATATCACCTAAAGTCTCTAACCATTTGTTACGATCATTGCGTGGGCCGCAACCAGGTAGTCTGCATCTATTAACATGACTCAGCCCAATTGTTAATGACTTCATGGATTGGTGTCATGTTTTTGTTTGGCTACCCCTAGCTTTCTTCCAGCCTACTCCCACAACAGACAACATTGCTCGTTGATGTAGACGGTGGTCAGGCATATGCAACACCTAACCACCTCAGCTGGTGAAGATTCACTACTTCTTCAATAGGCTTACCATATTTACCTAGTACTCTATTCCGAAGCCACGCATTGCTTACTCGTTGGTCCCAGCAAACACGAGCAGTCTTCCGGAGATATCTATGATCAAATACTAGTTATAAACATTTTGATGCTGTTTATACATTGACAATGTAATATTCTGTAAACAGTATATTTGTTCAATTTCGAAAAACTAATTCATTAATCACTGATAAGTATTGATTATCTTTGCTTAGTAGGAACTGTTGATTATTTCAGTGTAATAATTGAATACAAATTTAATTTTCTAGTGATCTATTCAACTTGGAAATTGATTCTGGTATATTGTCACAAACTAGAAGATCCATCCTCAATGTATTATCAACAGTCTTTTAGTTGATGGGAGTTATTGATTGGGAGGTTATAGAAATTCATACTCTTTCTTTAAAGGAATTTTATCAAGAAGACAAAATTAGCCAAAGTTTAGATACTGTAATGATAAAACGAAGTTAAACTAAAAAGTGTGATGCATTTGAATGGCACGTTTCAAACAAACTAGTTAAACGTGTACTTTTCAAAGCATTAATATGTGAAAACTATTGATGGTGTAGCAGCCAATGTTAACCCCTGGTATAATATTTTATATATTGTGCTTTTCGCTGTAGTATGTATGCTTATGGTGTGATTGAAACCAACTTGAAGTTTGATTCATTCTGACGTTAATCTCGATTCTGTACTTGTTGGATTTATTTTCTGTTAAATGTACTACTTACAAATTCATCGTTTCTGACTTCTAATACATAAACTTATACGATAATTTGTGAGTCTGCATTAGTCAATTTGATATACGGTGATTTATAAACAAATTAAAATTATATTATTATTGAACATAGTACGTTCGTAGTCCAGTATAAACAAGCAATATAGATTCATATTCTGAACAGTTAATCAAACACGTAGTCTACATAAAGTATACTTAACTTATTCATCATGGCATTAAGTGTGCTTGGCTATCCTAAAATGGTCAAACAAAAGTAAGTAATACAGACGTAAGAAGGATTTTCTAAAAATACAAATACTTGATAAACAGATTCGGAGATGAAAGCAGCTATTCAAACCATCCTATTCACATTCATCTCTAAATTACTTAGTTAATATTAGCTATTTTTTTCATAAGATCCTTGTGAATTGGTTAGACCGTTGTCTAAGCTGTCACTCGAGTGATACTGATTTTATGGCCAATTATTAGTAGCGTTAAAATTGATATTTAATTATAATGAGGAACTAATTAGGAAGTAATATTGTTTCGCTGTATTTGTCATCTCCTAAATGCCTGACTTGATTCGTTCAAAAGAGAACCTTCATAAAGTTGAAAGATTCATTTCTTTTAGAGTTACAGCTAGCGGCAATAACAATGAAAACTTAAAAATATGATAAACATTAGTGATATATATATATATATATCTTCACAGATATAACAAATGGACCTAATTATTTATGTATATCTGTATGGTGTTTCCTGCATAATAACTTTTTATACCATATAACTTAACTGATACATCACAGTTTGCCGTTAATTGACTGTATTACCTCAGAAGATGAAAATGTGTAAAGTGATTTAAAGACGTTTTTTTTTAAAGTTTATTATTGTCATGTACGTAATAGGCTTTTTTTGTATTTACACGTTATTAATGCATGTCGTGTTAACATTGTTTACATTTATCATTGGCATAGGTGTACTAAACACACTGCTGCTGGTACTTTGTACATTTCTGTTGGTGCTTAAATAAAACGCTACTGCGTTAATCTTTCTTCAAAACTGAGTTTCTAGTGCCAAATGTGTAGGCTAATATTTAATTTCTATTTTAAAAATTGACGCGACATAATTCTACGTTACTGACCTCACTCTCTGTAGAATTCATTTTAACCTCATTATTCATCTCATCACACTGATACTATTGGATAAACAGACTAACGCATACAACTTGTGCTAGGGATCTGGAATCTCAGTCATCGGTCTCAAATATTGATACGAATTCAAGTAAACTATATTCTTATAGACGTTGGGCTTATTTTATGTACTCATATTAACTGCTAATATAACATCTATATCGATTTGGGCTTGTTTAATTTGGTGTATTAGAAGAAATACTTCACATATTATCATCAGGTGAGAATGTGCAATTTTAAAAATGAATAGAAGCAATTTATCTGACCAAAATCTTTATCATTTACTTTAAATAACTATTTCCTTTATATATCTTATCAGGACATTTCTCTGATCACATACATACACTGTTCTGTGTATACATAAAATCACCACAGTTTGAAGATTCTTATCATTGAGCTACAACGTTAGACAATTAGATTTTGGGCAGGATACCATTTCTTCTTACGATGAATTTCAATAAAGTAATAGGACCAGTAACAGGATAATATGAATCTATCTTAATTGGGTGTTGTGGATGGAGTCGAATCCGAATTTGATATCATGAAATGACCTGTGTTAGACAACCACTGAAAACTAGAATAGTATTCCTGACTAGTATTTGATTCAATTACTTACTGACTACAATAGATGACGTCATGCAGTCAGTTAATCAGTAACGACGTCGAATTTGACATATATGCAGAGAAGTTCAAGTTACCATATCACATTAACATAACAAGACCAAATTTATAAGAATAACATGATAATAGGATAAAATAGATAAGAATAAATTAAATGTGTGTTTGAAAGAGTAATGCAACTTATGGTCATATAATGATGGAGGGTAAATACACTTTCGCCACCGTAACCGAATCTGAGCCATGCCATCCAGCCACCGATCACGATTACATGTTGTCTCCAACTATGTAATCCAAGGCTCATGAACATGGCTGATACCAACAACCAAGACTTATTGGATAGATACCATGATTTGGTTTTATTGCTCCTATTTCTCCCCCCCCCCATCCTACTTCTAGCTCATCCAACATCGTGTAACGAGGTAGGCAGCTGCTAGGCAAACGCAACCTATTTCTCAACATGTTAAAACATCTTTGTACTGTGTTAAACCCCCCCCCCACCCAATGTAGTAAATTGAACGACTTTTCTTGACTTTGTATTCGGTGCTAACTTGTGGTTTCCTTTTTAGTAATAACCCTCTCTGTGATAGTGTACCTCTACTTTGATTGTTATTGAATATTACTTGCAATTTAGTTTAAAATGGGCTCTTGCTGTTGTGTTACCTGCTGTGGTGGGCTCCAGTTTATTTTACTAAACTTCAAAGACTTATTGCAATCCATGTTGGTTTGCTGTTGTTAAAAAAATTGGACGATGGTACCACTGAATGTTGTTTGGTTGAATCAAGTTCCATTGTTAGCAGCCATTGGTTCTGGAACAATTGAGCAAACTTTCGTGTTACTGTTGGAGTCAATATTATTCAGAAGTACATTTCTGATTACTTTGCATATTTATTGTATTATTCTAGACTATTGTTATTGTTATCGTTACTGCTGTCGTTATATACGTTGGAGTAATTAATCGTTTTCCAACGACTCGTTATTATTCCGTTGGGTTGTAGGGATAATAATCAAGGTCGATTAGTTATAAGCACTTGGTTGGTAAAAAAAACACAATGGTATTCTGAACTTCAGTGACCGCTCAGTTGTAGTAATTCAGTCGGGTGATTAGACAGCTGTCTTTGGCCGTCTACATATAAGTAATCAGCTTGATCTATTTGATCGTAAACGGAATTCGACTCATATTTTGGTAAGAACTTAAATTTTCAGACCAGGTAATCAACTTAATGCTTCTTCTTTCTAAAGTTGCATCATAAATTAATTTCGATAATTTGCTGGGTTATTTTGGCTGCAAAAACTCCGCTTTAAATCTAATAATGGTTACTACCGGTCCCGACCCTGGATAAAGGAGTACGGTCGAAAATGGGGTTAGCAACCCCGTTCCGTAAAACAACAACCTTGCTAGAATAAAGCTAACCAGTAAAAACCTTTATAACCATTTAACTCTGCTTTAAGAGTTGGAGGGTCTGTTATGACACCTCATAGTGAAAGCCGAGTTTCATCGAAAGCCACAAGGCCGATATCTCATCTGTCAACCAGAGCAACCATTTATATGGCTACATAGAATGTTCGCACGATGTGGGAGACAAAAAGAAGTATTCGAATAGCTGAAGAAATGAAATTATTCATTCTGAAAGTACTTGGAATAAGAGAAACCCACTGGTTACAAACTGAACATTAAAGACTGTCCTCAGGAGATGTGGTTTAATACTCCGGTTACAAAGAAGAAAATGCCTCACACACAATGAGTAGCACTATTGTTGTTATAAGAATAAAAAAAAATCAGCTTTTATTTGCAAGTATCATTTTATACGTGTGACCATACTAGTTTACAGGCATGATCAGAATGATATGGGCTTACATACATACAAATATTTTGATTAAATGTTACTGTCAGGATATTTATAACATATAAAGATATGCATTTAGATACAAACCAATGGCATCAAAGTTTACAGTACTAGGACATCAAATATATGTATTGTATTATATACGACTAAAATCCGAGCACTTCTTGACCAGGACGTTATGATTTCAAAAACACGACTGAAAGTGAGTAGAATGGATCATTGAACATGTCCAGATGCTGGATACGACCAATAGTACATGGAACATAGGCGTTGATGAGAAGTAAATATTATTGTGTCAGTAGGTTCCATACTCGTCTCTTTACATTACCATCTGAAACTAGAAAGAAGATTAAGGTAGAGAAAATACAAAACAACAACATATATATATATATCCAAAAAGCGCTTATAGAATGGGAACATCTTGAACCTAGGATCATCAAAGCATCATTTAAGACAGGGAAGGAGGAGATTACAATGAATGTCATCCAATGATATGCATCCAACAACGATAGCCACGAAGATGACAAACATCATTTCTATGCGAGGCTGCAGTCAATCATCGATAAATGCTCAACCAAGGACCTGACCATTCTTATGGTAGACTTCAACACCAAGTTTGGAATGAACAACACCGGATATGAAGACATCGTGGGACGACATACACGGGGAAAAAGGAACGAAAACGGTGTGAAGTTTGCAAACCTATGTACCTTCAACAAAATGATTATAGGTGACAACATATTCACAAACACATACACAAATTTGCATATGCTTCACCATACCACATTACGGAGAACCAAATCGACCACATCTTCATCAATAAGCAGTTTAGAAGGACCATGGAAGGCGTAAGAGCAAGGTGAGGAGCTGACATAGCTTCAGATCATCACCTGGTGGTAGCTTAAATGAAAATGAAGCTGAAGAAGCACTGGACAACTGGAGCAGCAGTTTTACATAAGTTTGACACAGCCCTTCTCTGAGATACGAAAACTAAACGAATTTAAAATAAGTCTCAATAATAAATTCTAAGCATTTCTTGATCTACTATAAAAAGGTGGAACTACTAAGGAGGACAACTGGAAACATATTAGGGAAACAATAACTTTAACATGCCAGAAGGTTTCAGATCGCCAGAAACAATACCATAAAGAATGGATTTCTGTTGGTACTCTGGGCAAGATCCAAGAAAGCAGGAGCAAAACGTTAGTGACTAATACTAGTCAAACAAGAACAGGGAAAACCAAACCACAGGCCGAATACACAGAAGCCACCGAGGAAGTGAAGCGAAGCATAACACTGGATAAACTTAGCAATAACCTAGCAATTACGGCGAAAAAAGCTGCAAGTAGAGGAAACATTAGGTATCTATGCAATACAACAAAGAAGCTAGCTCGGAAATTTAGTAAGCCAGAACAACCAATCAAGAACGAGGATGGCAAACCAATCACTAAAGTGAATGATTAGCAAAATAGATGGGTAGAACACTTCGAATAACTTTTAAATAGACCAGCCTTATTAAACCTATAAGTCTTCTAAGCAGCAGCCACAGGTCTCCCTATAAAAACCGGTCCACCATTAGTCGAGGAAATCAAAATGCCATTCCGACAAATCAAAAGTGACAAATCAACAGAACCAGACAACATACCAGCCTGGTGAGGCATTAAAGACAGATATAGAAGCAACTTCAAAGATATTCCACATTCTCTTGAGGAAGGTTTGTAAGAAAGAACATTTGTCAACAGTCAGCAAAACGGGTACCTCATCAAAATATCAAAGAAAGATCTTATCCATTACGAGAACTACAGAGACATTATTCTACTTATGATACCAAGAAAAGTCTTCAACATAGTGTTATTAAACCGAACAAACGATCAAATCGACGACCAACTTCGAGATTGACAGGCTGAATTCTGTAAGATCCATTGTAAGATCCACCACTACTCTGCGGTTCATCGTTGGGTAGCCAGTTGAATGGAATTCACCACTTTACATTAACTTCTTTGACTACGAAAAGGCATTCGACAGCGTAGATAGGAAAATATTATGCAGCCTTCTTAAACATCACGGCTCATCGGAAAGATAATCAACATCATTCGAAATTCTTACTACGGAATACATTGTAGGACCGTGCATGAAGGATAACCTACAGATCCATTCGAAGTGAAGACTGGTGTTAGACGAGGCTGCTTACTGTCGCTCTTTCTCTTCATGATGGTGGTTAACTCGGTCGTGAAGACTGCAACATCTCAAGGCTATCTCGGAATACATCGAACAACATCGATGCAACTGCATAAATCGGACTATGCAGATTACCAGTCTAGATAGTCTGTCCGACACACAGCATCAAATGCAGATGAAGACGAACAATGTAGCAGCAGCCCTAGCAGCATTTGGCCTCAACATACACAAAGGGAAAATCAAGATCCGTCGATACAAACAATGAGTACCAACTCAATTACACTTAATGGAGAAATTCTGGAAAATGTAGAAACCTTAACACACTTGGGCAGCAACATCGATAAACAGGGAGGGTCTGATGCAAATGTGAAGGCGCAAATAGAAAAAAAACAAGGAAGGCATTTCTACAACTGGAGAACATTTGGAACTCAAATCAACTGTCAGTCAACATCAAAGTCACAATTTTCAATATAATTGTGAAGACAGTTCTGTCGTATGGAGCTGAAACTTGTATTGAGAACTACGAAAAAGATCACTAAAAAGATACAAGTAATTATAAACACCTGCCTGAATAAGATACTTTGGATCCATTGGCTAGATACCATCAATAACAAAGAGCAAATAACAAACCAACCAAAGTCAAGGTGAGGAAGAAATTAGGGTAAGACTCTGGAGGTGGATAGAACATACATTGAGGAAATCACCAAACTGTGTCACAAGACAAGCATTAACATAGAATCCTGAATGCCAAAAGGAAAAGAGAAAGACCCAAATACATATTTCTTAGGAAATTGGAGACAGACATGATGAAAATGCGCAGCACTTGTGAAGAACTGGAATGGATGGTCTAGGACAAAGTCGATTGGAGATTGCTGGTTGGCAGCCTATGCTCCACATGAAGAAAAAGGTAATGATTGATTTAGCTGTATAACGGTTGGAAAGTGTCTTACTTTTGTACCATAGGTTTGTACTTATACATTGAATTTATCACCACCATTTATAGTAAAAAACTGTGTTATCGCTAATTTGATCAGAAAAATAGTGCACTGCTGCATATTCTGTGTCGTTATACAGAAAATGTACGTTTGTGCTGGTAGCATACTTTGGCTTTGCATAACCATCTCCATGGATAAAAGTTTATAACCTCTAGAAGTGATTTGGCATACTTTCCTAGTACTCTGTGTTTATCATCACTTCTGCTAACTAAGTTACTCCATGATATACGGACAATAGTTCAAAGATTGTTATGATCAAAGATCGGAACCCTGCGTATACTTTCTATTTACCAAGCCTATGTGTTACATTCGCAGGTTAAAACACAACATTTTGCTGTGCTGCATTCTCAGCATTTCATTGAGACATAGCTGTCTCGCCTTCCCTTCAAGTGAAATGAGTTGATGAAAGCTAAACGAACTTTTCGAATCCAAGCTGAGAACTCAGCAGACACCTACCCATCAGGAGCAATGAAGTTTTCCAGATGAGTAACGGTGGCCAACTGTCACGACTATTTTGTTATCTATTACAAATCTAGACGATGATACATATTAATCCAGGAGTAGTTATTTGCGTTCATGTGGAGATAAACGCACCCCAAATATGCTTGCATTGTTACTAAAGGTGTTTAGGAGACTCCGTGCGTTGTCCAAGTCTACATTAAATAGAACCATATCACCTGCATATTCTAAGTCAAAAAATGGGTTTCCTGGTAGAGGAGGCATGACCTGGGGTTACCCTAGTTGGCGACACTGTCGAAGGGTTTTTCTTCATGATCTGATTGAGAAGCAAAATGAGCTATGTTTGGTCTTACAAACTTTGGAATGCGACCACAGTGCCTAAGGGATAACTACCTGAAGTCGGTAACACAGCCTTCCTGAGAGAAGTATTCTACACATTAGCTTCGTACTTGTTAAGGCTTTAATACCAGTGACAAAAATCTATGGAGTAACTGTTAGGGATTCATTATCCTTAAAAATACAATCGTTGACTAATTAGAGGAAAGAAGTTGTATTGATTTTTCATAAGACTGATTTGTAGACTTTCATCAATTGTTTTTATTTCAATGTGAGTTATACTCCTAAATACAGTTTGATAGTATTTCGTTGTATTAATTAAATGTTAATGATTTCACTTGATGAATAATCATTGTAAATTGATTGATATAAAAATTGATGTTATATGTAAATACAATTCGCTGGTTCGCTTGTTTACTAGTCTCGTCTCAGTTTTGCTTCATAATACAATCTTCTTACAAGCCTAGTCTTATGTAATAGCTGTGGGCTGGAAAGGGAACAAGTTGAGGTATACGTCTGAGGTACAAGTATCAGAGATAGCGTTCGCTCACGCAATCCTCAAATTTCTAGCGACATAACAGTAATGTATATTTTCAAAGCCAATCTTAACTAACCTCACCCTTCCTTTGTAGGAAGGCGGTATTGTTGTCACGCTAACTGACCACGGAAAGCATTTTACTGCTGCCGTATCCCCCCTTTACAGTTGATAGTTTGACATCGTCCTCGGACCTTAAGCTTGCTACTGTTAATCCTATCGCTCATCAGTAATCCTACTTGACGCAGTAGGACCTTGAAAAATGATTGTTACCGCCACTATAACACGGTGGGTTCATCACAATAGTTCAGTCCAACCGCTAGTTCAAGGTGTCGCCAGCGGTCATGGTTATAAAATTTAACCATTAGGCATTAGCTTCTTAATATGACTGTTTATCACTACCAATGAAACCTATAGTTCTCTGGTTTGATTCCAGCTACAATGAAACGGATGAAACTCCAGCTTTATACTCTTTAAAGCATTTTTGTTCCTTTTTTAGATGAAAACGTAATGCACGATATTGGGAGAAATATGATTGCCCTCTAATTTGCTATTGTTTATTTTACTTCTCTATCCACAGACCCATATTATTCCGTCTATGGACAACTTTAATTACTCAATAAAGTTTGAATCCTTTTTTAATAATATACGCTGATATAATAATAAAATAGTTATATCATACAAATAAGTTGCATGTATCAGTGATAGGAAAGCAATTTTTCTTCGAGGATATTTGTAAGGAAAGCACTTTTATCTAACGAAAGTTATTTATGCACAATTTCATAAAAATAATATAAACACGGAATAATTTTTTTAATAAAAAGGAAGCCTGCAAACGAAGGTTATCACCTGATTCGTTTTTAATCATTTTCTATAACTCATTCTAACCGAAATAAATTATCAAGTGGTTAGCTTTGGCTTTTTAGTGACCTCAAGTGATATTTAAATCCCTAAAGCTGATACAGAATTCTTCGTAAATGATTGTAACTGCCTTTTAAGGGCTGCAAAATTATTAGGTTAAATTTTGCAGGTTGTTAAAACTCTGAGGGATTTTTAAAATTTATTTATTGATATCCTCCGGTGCTCGGTTGACCTGACTGCTTCGGTAGAGAATCAAACACGCTTTGATGCTCCTCAAGAAAGGGGGTGTTATATAGGGTAAATGAAGTAGATCAACACTACCACATCTGTCGTTCCCTATCCTAGGATTGTTAAACAGCACTTTGGTGAAGGACAACAAATCTAGGTCGAGAATAAGGAGAGATCAATAATCGATTCTTGTCGTAGGACTCATCTCAATACAGTGTTTGCAATTTTTAGTGTTTTTACCATCTTAAATATGACTTGACCAGTATCCACTATTGTGTTAGCCAAGAGGGTTGGTTTCTGTTGTTAGGATGGGACGGGTTGAAAGAGCCATCGGATATTGTGATTTTTAGTGGACACTATGTTAATTAAACAGTTACATCGCCCCACCCATCACGAAACAGGAATCAGGCTAGTTAAGCGAATGATGCCAGTATATCGACGTTTAAAATACAGAGCTGATGTAACTTTGGTGCACCCTGTACAAACTGGTAGGACTTTAAAACAAATTTATTGTCAATTCAGAATAGGCTTGTATCAACATTGAACATAAACATTGGGATGCAGGTACATCCAGCCGATGAGTCCCAAACAGGACGAAACGCGCGTCCTAGATTCCACTTGCCAGTCACAATCCAACTTAAAAATTTATTGTCAAGTTCGTTTGATTGCTTGTTTCTGAAAGTACTATCTATTTGACCCTTACTCAGGACACTATAAATCCCACATGATATGATTTACAACACCATTTATCCTTGGTTTAGTCGTAGCCTATACAGATGATGTATATCAAGTCAGTTTTCTCTCACCCATTAGAAAGAGTGACTTTGCAGTGATCAATTTTAACGCAATGATGGCTTGCTAAGTATACACGCAGGTTGGCTCTAGTTAGTGGAAAGCTAACGTGAAAGTAATCAGTTCAAAAGCTGTCTTTTATGACTAGATAATTGACACGGGAGCATCGGTGAATTTATATGGTCAATGGAGCACGCATCATAATCCCACATATCACTGTTCACCACAGGTTCCCAATGAATGAACTTTAGTCTGAAGATGACGTAAAAAATACAGTAAAAATAATGGTCCATCAGTTAGTCTACTCTATGAGGCTTGTCGGATTGTTGCATATGTCAGTATGTTTATAACCTGTGAACACAACTCAGCTTATAGTTAGCTGTGTATTTATGAAGAAGCCCGGCTACTAGGGATCGGGGCTGTCGCAATGGGCCACTTTTAAATAACTCAAGTTAAACAGTTGCAGAACATCAATTATTATGTCGAATCAATCAGTTTATTTAGCTCCATAAAAGGACACATTAGAAAATATATGCTACAGCTAAAGCCTTAAGTTTACTAATAATATTCGAGTCAAGACGATGAATCGGCTTTATCCTTTGAAATTTTTGCATCAAGGAAACCAAACTTGTAATATACAGGGTGTATGTACATCCTACTTTAGAATACTGCCTGCTTGCTTTCTCTAGTATGAATTACACAGATACCATACGAATTAAAAATATCCAGCGAACTTTCACCCGTTAATTACTGGAGTATAAATGTAGCGTAATTTATACAGTAAGATGTAGGTTGTTTTCTTTAGAACCCCTATGGAGACGCCGTTTAAAAACCAACCCTTAGTTTCCATTTAAAATATCCATACTCTTTTTTCTCAGCCTCTTCCCCCATCTAGAAGACCGCACCCCAATGTAACCTAAGGAATCTGGCTTGAACATTGTATACCGGAAAATGCAAACACCAATCACGAAATAAGTTTTCTATAACGTTTTACAATCTACTATGGAAAAGGTCACCACTTTCCATCCGCTTTTGTGATAACTTGCTAAAATTTAAACTCGTGATAAACTTATTCCTTGATACCAGTGGGACCCAGCAACTCTTCCCTGAACTATCTAAAAATCCAGACATGATAAGCCACGGACAGCCTCAAACCTAGCGTATGAGTTCACGGCTCATATCACAAGCCTGTATGTTATTATAAGTTACACTGCTTTCCTTTCCTCACTAGACCGAACAATTGACAAACTATCCTCTTCATATTTTGACACCCTAGTTTATCGGCCCTCTTTCTGTCTAAATATCAATATCCTCCAGTTACTTCATATAATTTAGCCTTTCATATGAACAGGTCATCTACCGTCTCTATCTTTAACAAGGACGACACATCACTTTATGACTCAGTTAAGTTTTTAACATAAAATACAATTTCTGACCAAGAAGAACTTTCAATGCTAGATGCAACACTTGTTGTTTGTCCGATAATCTTAAGCGATGGCATAGCTCCTAGTAAAAGAAACCAAAATTGGCTGCTCGGTTATTTGATTATTTCCATACCATAATGAATCCATCCTAATTCTTATTTTATCTCGTATCCTATCTGTTTAGCTCTGCTGCCCGTCTTTTTGTTTTTTAATACCTCAGAATATATAATTGGTAAATGGACTAAATAGAAACTTATAACTACACAAGGAGCCGTGGAGAATGCTTATCTCACTTCCCTAAACATCCGGACAAGCTGGATTTTGTATAACCTGCGTCCGTTAAGCAATGCTTAGTCGCTTTAAAACAACACTTTTCAGAAATACTGCATTCTATGTATGTGATTTTATCGCTCCCTGAAGTTTAAAATTCCGATTTCCGTGGTGTTTAATAGCTATACCCAAATGTATATAAACCTTCACATTTCTGGTCATTATCCCTACAGTCGAATGTCCCACCACGTTACTATAAACTTTAATGTTGGACGTTTATTAGTCGTAGTAAAATTGTATGTGTAAACAACTTTCTGATTGGTCTCAGATAAAAAAAACAAGAATCAATTAGCAAGCCTCCTTCCATAAGCTGATGCCTATTAGGGTGTCTTAAAGCTCAGTACTAGGACTCTTACTGTCTATTTAACTTATTAGTGACTTTAATTAGATCACCAAATCTACAATGAAACTATACTTAAACGATGTGACTGTAGTTGGTGGCATATCTCTTTGGCGACCCCAGGCCAATCTCGAAACATCGGTAAATTATTTCAAGTTGAGGTCGATTCCTATTAGCGCAGCCAAACGTGTTACCATTCGCACTGACTGGGAATGTGCTAACAACTACAATAGTTACTGATGTTGCCTGTCGTTAGTTTCAGCGCACAGCAATCTAGGTACAGATTGCAAGCCACTGCCTTAAAACCACTACTCACTGTTTTCACGTTATAGTTAAGTCTTCACTTAGGAATAGGCTATGAAGGGAATCTTCACTATGTTAGATTCACTTATGTTCATCATGGCTTATAGTGCCCAAGTTAAGTCTAAGCCAGATCATTGTGAGTAGGCAGAAAATTCCTGTTTAAATGGTGACTCTCGCCTTCCAGAAAAAGCACAAATAATTGATAGTTGTTTACTGTTAGAGTTGCCGACACAGCTTGAGAAGTTAGGCCACTAGAGTATGTCTTAACGGAGACCTTAAGATGGTTTTATTACAGTGTACAAAATTCTGAGAAATGACTGTGATCCTGATCTTCATTTACTTTGTATCCCAATTAAGTAAGGACATCCTGGACGACATAACAAGTGGGTTTCAAAACCATTAACAAACAAAGTTCCGGAGTATACAAATGTTAACACAGCGTAATAAACTCCTGAAACCCATTATCAAAAGAACTGGTGTTTGAGACCCCAGATGACTTGTTCAGAGGAACGATAGACACTCACTAAAGCAGACCGTTAAGGGAATTATTGGATGGCTTCCAGGTCAACTAGGTAAACCATGTGAAAGTAGCCTAATAAGAATCGATCATTTTTAGCTAATGTATAGGGGATGTCAAATTGACAACTGCTCGCAACATTAGCTGTTTTTATCAGGCCACTTCCTTACTCCAACAGATATAGCTGGAGAGGCAACCCTAAAATTCCTCCTGTCAAAGGAGGGGGGGCGCTACATGAGGGAGATTACGTTTCATTACACTTACAGTCTACTTGGACTTGAAGACACTCCCAGTAATAGTATTCCTAAGCCACCCCACCGAATAGTAAAGTGCATCAAAAAGATGTTACACAACTATATGAGCCCCTATGGACTGCCATTACTGCCTGAAATGGCAACCGACTTAGGAAATTACCCAGACTCATGTCTTAGCAACGGAACCTATTTCTTCCTTTTCCCTTTCTACCGTTTGTCGTCCATTATCCAGCCTTTTATTCCTTTTCTGTATATGTCATTTTTCCACTATTCGTTCTATGTCCCTGAAGTGCATTTTACCAAGTTACGTTTGTCGAATAACCAGAGCAACTTCTAACGATTGAACCCACTCTTACGAATGAGAATAAATCAGAAGGTAACAAAAGATGGAAGAGAAATTATATTTGATCGTAAAAAGAGCGTCAACAGGACAGCAACGTCTGTGCTAGTAAACTAGAGAGGGGGAATTCTTTCCATACTGTGTTGTATCATTATCTGTTTGTGATGTGTGACCGAGCACTTTCAGCTAGTCGTGTCCACCAAAACAAACATGGTCAGGATCAATGTCGAAGCAACTATTTATTTTGGGGGTTATTTACCACTACATCCCTTTCGACTACCCGACTGTACGAAATTGTAACGAATAGTGTTTCACAGTTTACCACTACAGACTGTCTAGTAATTGGAAACACCAATAAAGAAGCAGAGGTATATAATAACGATATTAGTGATAAAAATGACAATACCAAAAAACCTGATCTGGAAAATTTAAAACAAACAGTATCATTAATTTAAGAGGAGAAAGACTTATACGACGAACTTTTGGGTAAAAAAAACTTATATATATAATCCGATAAGAAAAAATAACATGAATCTCATTTGCGAGCTTCAGTAGAGCTAGTTCGGTCGGGTAGCCAGATACCTCTCACAAGTCAACTCCAAGGATCTAGAAACGAACCCGTTACATAATGACAAAGCTCCAGGAAATCGCTAAGTTCATACTGGTACCTCACAACGATATTGGATATTAGATGTGAATCAAACTGTGGCGCTTCTTTCGGCGTCGTTCCTATACGCGGTTTGTTGGCTAATTACTTGCAGGTTGTTTATATTTTGTGCATTTAAATACATAAATAATTTGATCTCTATCATAACTGTTGTAAAGTTTGAATGAAATCATGCCTGAAATTCACTTATAAACGGCTTAAATTTAATCGAGCTAGCGTCAGGTAAACCTTCTATGAATATTGGGTTACTCACGTTTATGACCTCCAGTTATCTGGGTACGTATAAGTTGTTTAACCGGCTGGGAACATCAGTTTGTTACATGGTTTAGGTGGAGTGTTATCTCATTAATTCATAGTTGTACAACCATTCAGAATACGTGTTGCAAATAATTTAGGTGCCCCTAACAACCGCAAACGTGTATAAAAATACGAAATTACTACGTTTAACGCCATTTTTGCTTTGTAAGTGTAAATAGATATCCGCCAAAACTAGCTAACGCTGAGACGTGCCTACAAATCCATGCATTTGCCGCCTAAATTCAAATCATACTATCTACTTTCCGATTAAATTCACGCATTATAGCTTACCCTTCGCTTGCATTCACACTGTATCGTTTGATTCTCACCAAAATTCACTCTATATTGTCTACTTTTTGCCCAAATTGCGCTCAACTCTTGACTTCGTTTATGTAAATTAGTAGTTTAGAGCACTAACAAAATACACTCTCAGCTCACTAAATGTAAGTCAGAGTGAATAGGTCCTGGAAAAAAAATATTCACATACAGTTCCACTGCAATGCACATGTATAGAACAAACAATCGGGCACCAACAATGTCTTTATTCGAAATCAGTTTCATGGATAATACTCTGTGACATCCAGAAATGTAAATAAGTACATTCTTACGTTTGCCTTTATAAAAGTGCCAGGTAGAAAAAACTCGCAACTGAATGCTACTTAACACATACTTTAGTAACCAGAGATTCACATCTCACTATCAAGCATACATATACAAGTGTTTATTATTATAAAGGAAGTATTTATTTACAGCAAATCCTTATAGTACATAATTAATTGGAACATCGCTCGTCTTTTTACTTACTAAGCTGTTCTATGACTTTGTCGATATCTGTTAATGCATGATCCCAGGGTGTTAGTTAATGAGGCTTGTTGATCAACTAGACATATGAGATTTAATCATGGTTTCAGGAGACTTGAAACAGCGCTTCTTGAAATTGAACCATTAAGACAGGTAGCATGTGTGGGAAAAGTGGGAGAAAAATTAGGGTTGGAAGTGACATCAGAGGCAATATGCGGAGAGGGACGTAATTTAATCGTAGACAGTGACTTCAAGTTCTGTTTGTGTGTGCGGTTATCGTCTTTCAGTTCCTCACACTGTGTAGGGGTTCTTCGTGAAGTACCGGTTGGTTCATCACAATAGGTAACCCGACCACCACGTCAGGAATATCACACTCACGGTAAACCAACTTTTCAGATCTGTCGCGATCAGATGACATAATCATAATAACTTTCGTAACATCATGTGGTAATGTTCTTGTTCACTAGCTATCAACTAAAATTCTTCAAGTGCCTGGCGCACTATTTTTTGAGCGCTGACCTATTGTATACAAACAGAAAAAGAATTTGGACGCACAAAATATTTAAGTGTTTCTCATGTCTTTTTAAATCATATCGAACTTACTAAACATGTGTAGTTCAATTTTGAAATTGACATAGTAATATAATTATGAACGTGATCGAGTGGGACCAAGTACTAAATACAATCTCAGGCCTCAAGCTGTTACTTTTGAAGTAGTACGAATATCTCAAAAATAAAGTACACAAGATTGACTTCTATGCAAACATCCTTTTAGAGTTATTGGCTATACTTCACTCGACCGTAGCTGCTACCTTGCCGTGGTGGTCGGGCTTGCCTATCGTGATGACCCAACCGAGCTATACTGGCTGGAACATATGTTCCTGTAGGTTCTACCATGCCAGGCAGGTCGATTGGAGAACGATGAGACTAAAAGCAGCTACTCAAGGTCTGAGGGCGAAGTCGTACTGCTGACTGCAGAGGGGTGTGACAGCAGTAAGGTGTTTCCCTCGGACAACCAGCATCTGCAGCGATGCTGCCTTCTCACAAGGAAGGAGGGGTTAGAAAAGGTCGGCCCTAAAAATGTCACACCTCACCCTACCTCACGGATTTCCGTCTCCGGCGGTAAGGGTGCCCACTAAGGGCTTTTAAGTGCGGAGCTAATACTCGAAAAACTTTTCATAAAAAGGCCGTGCGTGACAGGCCTCAAGCAGTTGTCCCTTGGGCTCTGCGGTCACGCTCTCAGGTCTCTAAGACCAACATTAATCTATCTTCTTTTTCAGGTTCGTCAAGAAACACCCTTCCATGGTGTGGGCAGCCAGGAAGTGAAAACCGCCCTCATACCTCTTACAGCACACGAGATCATCTTGTTCGAAGCCAAATCCCACCTTCAACTCTTAATAACTCTCTTATCACCATGCCTAATCCTTCTAACATAATTTTATCACCTCGCGTCTCCAATGCTAGTGATTTGAGTTCACGAAACGTTATCCCTGGTCTCCTAAAACCGCGCACTAAGTTGTATATTGGAGCTTTCAACGTTCGAACGTTATGTCAAATAGGACAACAGGCATCCTTAGCCATGACTCTAGAATCCCGCTCCATCGATATCTGCTGCATCTCTGAAACGCGTATACAGGATCCAAGCACAGTCATTCTCTTGACCTCACCTTGTGAAAATAAGGAACCGGCTCGGTTCACTCTTCGTGTTTCCGGGGACCCCACCGCTACCACTCGAGGCCTTGCTGGTGTAGGTATAGCACTAAGTTTAAAAGCTGAACAGGCTCTCCTCGACTGGATTCCAATAGACAGTCGATTGTGCGCTGTCCGTCTAAATGGAACGGTAAGGACTCGTAAAGATAGGGACACACGCCGTTGTCTCTTTGTTGTCTCTGCCTATGCTCCCACTGATTGCAGCTCAGATGAAATGAAAGATGAATTTTACAGGAAGCCTTATGACCTTCTATGTAAAGCTAAGCGCACTGATGTAGTAATAGTGGCAGGTGATTTTAATGCCCAAGTAGGTAGACTAGATGAAACCGAAAGGCACCTAGGTGGATCATATGGTGTTGAGGCTCAACGAATAGACAATGGCGACCGGTTACTACAACTTTGTTCAGACAAGCGTTTATTTCTCGCAAGCACCAACTTTAAGCATAAGGAAAGACATCGGTTGACATGGCGGCCTCCGAAATCAACCCAACGCTGGACTCAAATAGACCACATTGCTATTAGCCATCGTTGGAGAGGCTCGATAGAAGACTGCCGCTCGTTTTGGAGCACATGTTTAGACTCAGATCATGCCTTAGTGCGAGCGCGTATTAGTCTGCGACTCACTGGACGTAAAAGATCCACGACAAGGATCCCCCACAGAGTTCAATTTAATGATGAAAAAGTCAAGAATACATTCCAGGAACAACTAAAAAACCAATTAGTAAACGGCGTAAACTGTTCTCAACCTGAGCTAGCCTGGAATGATATCCAAAAAGCTGTTGAAAGAGCAGTAATATCTACTAATAAACTAGATCTAAAGGTTAGGAAAACTCAGTGGATTTCAGCTGCATCTACTGAACTGATAGATGCTCGGCAACACATCCCGTCTGGTTCTGAACATGATGAGCAACGTAGGCAACTTAGACACACTAATCAAAAGCTTACGCAATGATCGTGAGCAGTGGTGGGTGGCGAAAGCTAAAGAGATGGAAAAGGCAGCGGCAATAGGTAACAGTAAGCAACTGTTCAGACTTATCAAGAAGACGGGTATCAAGAACCCAACTGTAAGTGAAACTATCTCCGAAAAAGATGGCTCCATTATTCACTGTCAATCCAGAAGATTAGACCGATGGGCAGAACACTTTAGGGAACAGTTCAACTGGCCCACGGCATCATCCCTGCTGCCCACCATCCCCAAACAATCTGAATGGCAAATTAACATTGGTCCCCCAAGTCTCAGTGAGGTTGTGAAGGCTATTGGAAACTTAAAGCGAGGGAGAGCGGCAGGACCAGATGGATTGACCCCTGAGATATTTAAGGAAGGTGGTCCAGTCTTAGCAGCCAGATTAACTGAGATCTTGGCTAGAATTTGGGAACTAGACGTAATCCCATCTGACTGGTCTCGAACACTAACCATTCCGGTCTTTAAGAAAGGACAGAAGTCCTCGTGTGACAATTACCGAGGAATCAGTTTAACGAATATAGTGTCTAAAATACTAGCTTCAATAATACTTCGACGTCTAACTAAAGCTCGTGAAGAGCAAACTCGAGAAAACCAAGGTGGCTTCAGACCCGGACGTGGTTGTATAGACCAAATATTCACACTTAGACAGGTTCTGGAACATAGGCACACTTTCAGACGCCCAACAATAGCTGTATTCCTTGACCTTAAGGCGGCGTTTGACTCTATTGATCGTAAGGTTATGTGGCAATGTCTGTCATTGAAAGGTGTACCGGAGAAGTACATTAACCTTATACAAGCTCTCTACTCGAACACCACATGTCGTGTTAGAGCTTATGGCAGATTGTCTTCGGAATTGACCACTTCTAGTGGTGTTCGTCAGGGTTGTCCGCTATCTCAATTTTTATTTAATTTTATCATTGACATACTTTTAGAGTTAACATTGTCATCGTCTGATTTCTCTGGGGTTGACCTCTTTCCAGGAGATAAACTTACTGACTTAGAATATGCCGATGATATAGTTCTACTGAGTGAAGATGCTGATAAAATGCAGGATTTTTTGACCACCTTAAACATGAATGTAAGCATGTTTGAGATGCGATTCTCCCCATCCAAATGTAAAATGTTACTTCAGGACTGGCTTAATTCGGCACCAAAGTTAGTGATAGGGCGTGAAACTATTGAATGCGTTAACCGCTTTACTTATCTAGGGAGCCTCATCAGTCCTAACGGTCTGGTGTCCGATGAAATCTCGGCCCGTATACATAAGGCCCGATCGGCTTTTGCCAACCTGCGTCACTTGTATCGTAGGCGAGACATTCGTTTAATGACAAAAGGACGCGTTTATTGTGCAGCAGTCAGATCCGTTTTACTTTATGGATGTGAAACATGGCCTTTAAGGGTAGAGGATATTCGTAGGCTCCTAGTATTCGATCATAGATGTCTCCGAAACATTGCTCGTGTTTGCTGGGACAACCGAGTAAGCAATGCATGGGTTAGGAATAGAGTACTTGGTAAATACGGTAAGTCTATTGATGAAGTAGTGAATCTTCACCTGCTGAGGTGGTTAGGACATGTGTTGCGTATGCCTGACCACCGTCTACCTCGACGAGCAATGTTGTCTGTTGTGGGAGTAAGCTGGAAGAAAGCTAGGGGTGGCCAAACGAAAACATGGCACCAATCCATGAAGTCATTGACGATTGGACTGAGCCATGTTAATAGATGTAGACTACCTGGTTGGGGCCCACACGATGATCGTAACAAATGGTTAGAGACCATAGGTGATATGGCTAAAAATCGTTCGCAATGGCGCAGGTGCATCCACTCTTTGTCTTCCTCCAAATTCTAATTTTTGAGCTTATTATAATTTTCTCTTTACTGAATCACTTTTTATCTCAAATCTTATCTCTGATCTCTATGCCTTCCCGTTAGTACTTACTCTGTTACTCACTTCCCCTACTCTGGGATTTGGTTCGACAATTTAATCTCTATCTGCTAATTGAGGCATGGCAACTTGAACTGATGTACGTATGCACAAAGTTCTATGTTGTAACTGACTGACTGACTGGCTATACTTCACTTATGCACAAGTGATTACTTTGTTCTCTTATAATTGCCTAACGTATTTATTAGCAATCTGCTCACACCTATTATTCTTATTCTGTTACAGAACTTTGGCGCTGGTGTTTTAAACATGTCAGAGAACCTGAGTTCTACGCTCTCTGAAATTACTGCATGCAAATCACCAAAGGAAGCCACCGAAAAGTTTGTTAGAAAATGTTTTACTTTATTCATAGGTTCTCGAACCTTCTCAAATCTCTTCCCCAATCTTCAGACTGTTTACTAGCTGACATAACTACAATTGTTAATACAAGTAATAGCACTTCTAATCTTTATGGTTACAGTTTCTCAGGATATGGTAACAGTTATTGCCGCCAGAAAGTTTTGTGACGAACTAATAAGCTTTGTTAATCAAGTTTCCGATAATTCATTAGCGATTAGTGCGTTACAAATTTTACTTTCTCGAATGCAGTCAAGAAACATTGCTTTCGAATCTCAAGTAGATTATATTTTACGACTCGAGATAGTTCTAGTTGGTTGAATTGCGTGATTCACTTTCCAAGCGATTAGAAGCTGTAGGAAATCTTCGTGAGGCTGCCGCTGTTTTGTCTGATATACCACTAGAAAGTGGACAACGGTAAGTGATTTCTATGTATTCAAGTTGATGATTAGTTTAACATCTAGTGTATGTGAAGATTATACTTGTTTTTATTTAATTAGGCAAGACTGTGTAAAGCTAGGTTTCAAGAGTTATGCTATAGATTTATCAATCCCTATTTTAAATGCAGTGCCCGCCTTTGACTTGATTGATGGGCTAATATAAGTCGTATTAGTCAGATGATAAGACCTAGTGGGATGTATTACCAAAGATAGCTACCAGTCGTTTTTTTTTCAATTCTCGTTAAACAATGAACCTTGTTAATTTTGTAGTACATATGAGCTACTGGTCATGGAAATAAATTTTCAGATACATGCATCTAACCATTTGTTTCTCTATCTTGACTTAATAAATCATCCTTTAAAAACTGAATAGTTTTCAACAAGTGTAAACCGTACGCGAAATTTATGTTTACGTGATGAGTATTTTTTCGCCTGTTCATTGTCATCAAGGGATTTTTGTAAACATTTCGTCATCAAGTTTATTCCGCATAATATTTTTTCTGTTGTAGGCACTATCATAAGAATAATCTGCGTAGCTATGGTAAAATACTAGTTGATTGATTACTCTGAATTTACTGTATTGCCAAGAAAGTCTGTTAACGTCACGTTTTCGATGCAGTTTTTCTGGATAGGGTGTATTACGTAGTTAAAATAAACGTCCTACCGAGTAAATTCGAAAAATCAGTCAGAATGATATAACAGACAAGAACGAGAAACAATTGACTTTATCAAAAAACTATTAGACAACGTTTGGTTTTACAAAGTTCGCAAAATACTGTAACCTGCAGAATCAATACCATGCAGACTAGGTTATGCCCAAAATGTATAATACAAACCACCTTGCAAATAATTATTTAAGGACAGTACAATGGATTTTACTGAAATGTTTTTAACTAAATAATAAATTTAGTTGTTAGAAGTAATTTCATGATTTCACTAGACGTATCATCGCTGTTGATCAACGTTGCTTTACTAGAAGTTAATTGGAAAATATGGAAGTCGAAATTCCTGTTTATGTCATTAAAGTGGTACACTGACGTTGAAGCTAATAGATTTCTCTAGTATGAAAATACCAGATGAACACTGAATGTGATTAGGCTCTATACAGTTGAATGATAACACTACAATGTTGGCAAACCTTGTTTCGCATTACTGTTCTTTCTGTATCTATATATATATATATATATATATATATATATATATATATATATATATATATATATATATATATATATATATATATATATAATCATCCATCCATAGACAGGATATTTTCTTGTGATTGTTCACTCATTCCGGAGTTCATTCACTTCAAATTTTGTTAGACACGCCTAACCAATATTATCCTTTACTTGGGATCCCATAAACGAAACATGTCACCATTTGCATTCAAATAAATCACTGTAAAATTTCAATGCATCATTACTTCCTCATTACTTAAGCGAATACATTATTGACATTTGTTAATATGTTGATATTTCATTTTATATTCACATTTGATTTTAAAATTTAGTATGTTACTTATCTTTAGTCTGTGTAACTGTATTCCTTGAAATGACATTTTAAATAGAGTTTACGGAGTAAATTATAAATTGGATATCTACTTGAGAATAGCAGAATATTGTTTGAAAATTCATGAAATTCAAGAAGCTGAGGCCTTTGTTAATCGCGCATCTTTACTGCAACCAGAGTGTCAGAATCAACAACTACTGGTTCGATATAAGGTAAGCTAAATAACTTCCCTTTGGTGACCGTCCTTGTGAAATTATGAACGTCAGGTTTCGTTATAGAGAATATATATGAACCGTATTGTGCTTAACAAAAGCATCCCAGTTCAACTTTAAAAAGTATGTATACTGTTCTCTCGACGGTATTATGTTTTAGCAACGTCATTTGATTCAAAGTGCTTCTTTAAGCAATGACAATAAGCTCCCTATAAAAGCTGTGGATCATTGATTTGGCTGTTGACTTTCGATTGGTTGGTGTAGTTACAAATCCAGTCAATTTTTTAAGACTAGTGATAGTCAAGTAATAACTGAAAGCCTGAAACTTGTGTATTATTGCTTTGGGATTTTAAACTTTTCATGTATTAATTAAGAACCAAGTTATTTCCGTACTTAGTCTATCGTCAGCAGTTGTCTATTAGGACATTCATATTTATCATTTGCTAGAGGCGTTTTTCACTAGGTTTATTTTGTACTGCAAACGTAATAGTAACATCTAGTGTAAAGTCACAAGTAGAAAATTTACTAGTCGATTAGTTACATGCACATTAAAATGCTGTCATATTCTCACTCTATGTTATACCTCTTTAACTTTTTTCATTACTTGAAGACATGATTGGTTCAAGCTTCTTCTCTTCTAGTATGATTTAGCGAGTAGAAATCAACTAAATATTATACAGTGTAAGTATACAATAAACTAGGAAAAAATAATATGGACTAGTAGAATAACTAGATATAAAATAATATATCCTGTAGTTAAAAGTCCTTAAATATCTTCAAGACCACTTATTTTCACTATCTGTTTGTAATATCTTTTTTTAGATAGCTTATGCACACTTATTAGATTTAAAGCAAAAGTTTCTCGAAGCTGGTCAGCGTTATGCCGAACTGTCAGTAAGATTTCCATGGCTTGATGATTCAGAGCGTCTAGCATTTATAGAACGTGCATTAGCAGCTGCCTTACTTTCTAGTGCTGGTCACCAACGATCTAGGCTGTTGGCTACTTTATATAAAGATGAACGATGCCAAACGTTTGATGCCTATCCAATTTTAGAAAATATGTAAGTCTGCTTTGCATTGTTTATATTAAATACTGTCTCAGTTATTATTAATATCAATAGTTGGTGAAGTTCATTGACTTCTATCAATTAAACACTGACCAAACCTTTTTCCCACACACTTTGACCATTTTAATTGACAACAAATCCCATTTATCCCTCATATGTAAGTTGGCCTTAAAAATTATTTTAAACGGGGAATTATATTAAACTTTCTTTTGATAATTTTGGATTATTTTAATTAAAGTGTTATGATATGATCGAAGCACAAAATATTGAACATCTCAAAATCATGCAAACGTCTTTTTGTATGAAAGATTGCTCATGTTACCGTAGGCCGCTGGGTTTTCATCATTCGGAGATTGATTTTTTGTTCTTAACTTCACTATACATAATAAATATGGTAATATTCTGACAGTTTTCAGCTATTTACCACTGCTACTAGTTGCAAACGGATTTTTGAAAATATAATAAAAGTTACTACTCACGTGAATGCCATATTTACAAAGTAGTTAGATTCGTTGTGCATATCTATAAAAGATCGGTGCGATTTGGTTGGATGGGTTATGAAAGACAATGACCTAGATCCCAGGTATGGTTTATTGTAATTTGGTTTTTATCCAAAGTAACATTTGTAAGGAAAGTTAAGACGTATAAACACCGGTTTAGGGTCGTTAACCGCTGTTATTGATAATAATGACAGTAGTTAGTGGGCGAGTTTTGTTACAGATTCACTTGTTGAAGATCAACCAATGGATAAAAATTTGTATAGCCGTATGTTTGATTTCCGTGTGTTGTTTTTGGGAAATATTCATTTCTCAATGGTGTCTTGTTTCAGATTATACAATAATTAATATGATCCCTCACTGGTGAGGAGGTACAGCATGCGAATAGCAGTTATATCGCTTTTTTTTATCTGCGATGGACTAGGCATCGGAACATCACCAAACGTAGTCTTTACTTCATATCCGATGATAACACCTTCCTTATCGATCTTTGGTTTTCTCTAGTTATCTGCATAATCTTTAGATAATGCTTTCTGTACTTTTCAACTATACTTGAAGACCGTACTGAAACATGTAATAAAGTAATATTACTTTTTCTGTAACCTCAAGTTTTGAAAGTCATTGTATCATAGATAAGATCTTTTAAACTCACTAGGAAATGAATTGCAATTTCATCTTATTTTGAATATTTTCTGCAGTCTGAACAAATCACACTCCGTTTTAACCTATGGATGCGAAACATGGACTGGGGAAATAAAACATATACTTAAGCTCCATGTCTTTGATCATAGAAGTCTTCGGAGTATCACCCCCATATCATGGAACGATCGAGTTAGCAATACTGATGTTAGGTAGAGAGTACCAGAGAATTTTAGCAAATCACTTGAAGAGGTTGTAAGCCTCTGTTGACTGACATTGTTAACACACATGCTGCGTTTGCCCAGCCACCTATTTTGTCCCATGATGTGTCTGTCGTAGGAGTAGCATGGGAATATGCTATGGGTGACTAGAGAAAAATGTGGCCTTAAGTCCCTGAAGTTACTAAATGTTTGTCTTAGGTGTTTCGGTATATGCTGACTATCTCAGTTAGTCAGTCAGTTACAACGTAGAACTTGGTACATGCGTACATCAGTTCAAGTTGCTATGCCCCAATTAGCAGACAGAGATTAAATTGTCGGATCAAATCCCAGAGTAGGAGATGTAGTAACAGAGTAAGTACTAATGGAAAGGTATAGAGATCGTAGGTAAGATTTTAAAAAATATTATTCAGTATAGAGAAAATTATGAAAAGCTAAAAAAACTTAGAATTTGGAGGAAGACAAGGAGTGGATGCACCTGCGCCATCGCGAACGATTTTTAGCCATATCACCTATGGTCTCTAACCATTTTGTTACGATCATTACGTGGGCCCCGACCAGGTTGTCTGCATCTATTAACATGGCTCAGCCCAATTGTTAATGACTTAATGGACTGGTGCCATGTTTTTGTTTGGCCGCTCCTAGCTTTCTTTCAGCCTGCTCCCACACCAGACAAAATTACTTTCTGACTATCTGGTTAGGGTCGGCTTAATAATCATGTCCACTGATAGTAAACATCAGGTAAAGTGCTTTAGAATCAATCGCAACTATGTAATTGTATTTACTCTACATCCTCTATGTATTAAGTCTCATTATGCTTTCGCACACCTTTGATTTATTTCCCTCGTTGTATTATGTAGTCGTACCATTCTTGTAAATGTAATTTCGTCATACTTATATGGTTAGTCAACTTGAGCCCATATCGCACATAGCTGACTGATACTACGCAACAATGAATATTGACAGCAATGGTTAATAGTGTTGATTATAAAAAATAATATTTTACAAGTTGTATATATATCTCATAATTAATGTTTATTTTGCAGAGCAGTAAACTAGTTTTAACGACAATTAGGAAGTTCGTAATTAACCGAGTCCTACATTATATTAGCACTTCCTGTTATTATTTAATCTGATCAATTTTTAATGAGCTCTTATCCGAGCAAGTATAGTGTTATATGCTTTTGGGAATTTCTTTTAGAGAATCCTATTCCCAGTTGTATTTGATGATGATTACTGCTACAGTATATTTGGACTCGATGGTTATATATTTTTAAATGAGGATTAGTTTTAATAGCATTTACATACTCAGCATCCTACCCATTCAAAGTACACAGCATTCTAACTAGACTGGATACATGCCATGATCACCTTTCTTTTAATTTGGGCCTTAGACGTTTCGTTGTTTGCCTTCGGTAGTAAATTAATTAGATCTTAAAATATGATTGATTAATAGTGAGTAGTCGTTACCTTAGTGATAATCCATTAGTTCATTAAAAGAAGGGATGCTGAGTTCAAGTTTTGATAAGAACACTGTTTCATTCAGGCGTATCAGGTGACCAATTCCTGTTAGCTGTTTAATACAATTGTAAGTACAACTTCAGTCTATGTCCTCCAAACGGCGTCTTGTCATGGATTCAAAAAATCTATTTGATTTTTGCCAACTTCCACCACATGTGGAGTTAGCAAAATCTCCGTCTGTCGATCAAAAGATAAATGTACTGCACAGGGGTTCACTGATTTGCTTAATGATTTTGAAGTCTGTCATTGAAGGTGGGAAGTGTACAGGATACTGCTATTTTACTGTAGATGTCTTAAAAGCATTACACATGATTAGTATGATGTCAGAGCTTAAGTACTAAACAAAGTTGAGAGATCCTTTGATAAGAGTAAAATATATGGCACATGTGTTAGTTATGTCTTGCCATCACCTACCTCGGTGCTCGATTCTGGCTATCATATGAATGAGCTGGAAAACATTGGAGATCGCTAGACCAAGATATGTCATCAATGTACAAAATGCTCTAATGTTGATCCAACCCGTTTTTTAAGAAATTTGCGTTTCGTGAAGTAATTGTGATAATAATAATAATAGTTTTATTCAGTGGTATGTTTAGTACAATATGAATTTTCAACAGACAGTGTCTCAACAAGTTACTCTCTTCCATGTACTCATACAAGTTCGTGTTTACGAAAGTAGCAATACCACCACCACCACCACGCTTTTTTTGATGATAGAACTATCCTGAAGAAAAATCTGAAACCTTTTAGCAATACTGATTTATCACTATATAGGTCATGTAGCCAAGATTCTTGAACTGTGAATAAATCATAATTACGGTATATGTTTCGACTGAGGAGAAATTGTAGATAGTCCACTTTTCCAATAAGAGATCTGCAGTAAAGAGTAAGAATTTTAGGAATAGACATCTAATGAATATTAATTTTTATTAAAGCGTATTTCCAACCACCATGATGTCTTCGCTTAGATCTCACTGTTTTACTCACGATAGGTCGTAGACATTTTATATAGGCGCGCGAGTACCATGCGACTTTGGGACATGATTAAGCAACTAAAACAATACAAAAACAAGAAAGTATTTTGTTGAGATATTCGGAAATAAATGGTAATCCAAGATTTTAAACAGGCCAATGTATGCTTTGTAATTTGAGATATTTAATTATATCACCTGAAACTGGTAGCAGTATTACAGATTCATTCATTATCTATCTTTCTCTAAATTTCCAGTTGTAATATTATTTTGTACTTTATATCCCCTTAATTAATTTCTTTTTGACTGTTTCCTCTTTACTAAGTCTTTCTCACAATCATAATCATTATTATTACTTCCTCTAGTTTATAATGTATTTCACTGTCGTTTTGAAGTGTGGAAACTCATTGGTTATTTGTACCATATCATGGGTTGTTTACAACTGATTGACTGAATGGTTTGTTCAAGAAGTGCATTAAGTAATGAATTCAAATAAATTCACTTCTAATAAAATCAACAAAAAGTCACAACTTTTAATCACCTTATGTAAATTTTATATTACATTACCGATGTTCTACGTTATCGATTGTTAAATTCGTTTGTTCGTTTATCCGTTAAATTATTTTCAGGTATATGGGGCGCCTCATCAATCGTTCATCACTCTCCAGTTTAGAGCCTTTACTTAATAAATATTATCCTCATTTATTACAGTCTCCAGTTCAAGATGTTTCAAACACAACTACTACAGGTGATCAGTCAGAGAGATTATCATCTGCTTCTTCATCTTCAGTACAAGAACTTCTTGAACGAGCTTTAAATGAACATAATATGTTAGCTGCCAGTCTAATTTATAATAATATCAGTTTGGTAAATTTAGGTCTTCTTTTAGAAATATCTGCAAGCGAGGTAAGTAATTGAAGATTATTGTTATCATTGCAATCTCTTACTGCCATTTTAAAATTGTTTTGCTAAAGTTTCAGGCTTTGCACAATAAATAAAAACGAATTATTTGAATCTCCACTCACCTTATTTTACGAATTTCTACTAAGAACTTAATCTGAATGTAATTTTATCACCCCGTGTCATATATATATATATATATATATATATATATATATATATATATATATATATATATATATATATATATATGATCTTATTATCTTATTTGTTATATAAACTTATACAGGCTAAATATTACGTGATTACTATAATTATTACATTTACATTAACAATCATAATTTACAGACAGTTTAAAACTCTCTGAACTGGGTGATAGAAATTTGCGATGATAAACTCGTCTAGAATGACGATGTTAGCTTAACAATTAAAACATCTATCTCAGCCAACATAATTCAAACTGAAATCATCCTCTTAAGCTACAAATCTACTCCACCATCTCAATCCCAAACTCATTTGCAGTAATCCTTGATATCTAGATAATGCACTTGCCTGAAAATTAGTTATTCTATTGTGTTTCTTAATTACAGACTCGTAATTGTAGAACCTGACGAATTGGCTAACTGACTAATTATACGTTATGGAATTAAAGCTATGGTTATCTAAATTCAATATGTTTGAACGAAAAATATTCATTATCATTAATTTTGAATTCATGATTGTTGAACCTGGGAAAAATTTATTGAAAAGATTATTTTTCGTTCAAACACTTTGGTTTTTATTAAATCAATATTTACCCAAAGTTGTTTCTTGTATTTTTAAAGTTTAACAGCGTAAATTGTTTTTTATGAAAACTTTCCGATTTATTATTCTTAGTTAAAAATATAAATTTTGTTATATGATAAGCTCTAGTTGGTGTCAAATGTTTGTATTTCTGAGTTAATTGTATAACAAGAATGAGTGCTTTTTCTTTGTTAAAAAACAAGAGGAAATAAATTGAAATTTATAATTTATTAAATGCTCATTTTCTTAGCTAACGTTTTACGAAATTGTTTCTTATCTGAAGCTCTTGCTTAATAATAATAATAATAATGAGTTATCCAACTGGCTATTTCATCTATCAATTACAGTTTACGATTGATGTTCAGTGTTTGTTCCAGTTTGATTAGAATAATCTTTCCTAATGATATGTTGTATTACATCACAGTCTTAAGTTTCACATCACAAATTGTCTTTTAAAAATCAGGGACATTTTAGACAGATCTTTCGTCCTTGTATGAGACTTTTTAGATATGCTAGTCTACTGTCTCATCAAGAGTCAAACACGTAACCATTGAACTTCACAGACAGCACTTAAGTCTTCAGGTCACTCAGATGATTTAGATTTGTAACTTCAAATATATTATTGCAACTTCATCCAATGTAACTGATGAGTAACTGCCTAATATTCGACATGATCGTGTATGGGCATTGATGTGGAGTCCCACATTCAGGCAAGTTATTTTAATAGTTAAAAATCTGTCTCATCAGTTATCATTTGATGTATATTATTGGTACATATCTGATCCATAAGCTATTTCGATTTCGATAAAACAACGATCAGTTTAATACACAACCGTAATTCGGGAAATTTTTACATTCAAAGCTTGACTATTTGATGAACCAAAACGTCAGACAACTGACTTGCTTTTTATACCAGAATTAAATTATTTTATTTATTCTTACCTGCTTAATTGCTATGATACATGTAGAAGCGGGACTGATTACTATATTTTATAATATTTTCCACTAGGCTGAATCCATCGCTGCCCAAATGATTAGTGAAGGTAGATTAATCGGGAAACTAGATCAAATTGATGGTGTTATTCATTTTGAAAGTAAGTTTGTTGTCTTTTGATGATTTTAACATAATAAATATATATCTAAATTTTCGGATTATTGCATAAATGTACATCTTGGTGATTTTTCGATTTTATTTTACATGACAGTATCAGAATTAATCACACTCAGTAGGCCATGTTCAAAATAAAACCTGTCACATATGCACATAGGTTCAAATTCTCATTCCACATTAACACTGACAAGACCTAACTTATGCGAATAGCACGGCAACGAAACACAGTAGGAGAAATAAACCGAATGTGTGTGTAAAGCATCATCTCTTCGGCTGGAGTGAAGTAGTTGAGTGCCCTTGAACGCTCCGCTTATCTTGAAGTCTCGTCGACCCTAATGGGTCGGTGTCTGACGAGATCTCAGCTCAGATTCGGAAAGATCGCTTCGCCTCAACCAACTTACTCCACTCATTACGTCGGTGAGATATCGATCCCTTAACAAATAGCCGAGTATACCGCACAGTATACCACTCTTGTTTTGTTCCTGTCGTTGCATTATGTTGTAGTATTCTTGTGGATTTGATTTGATCGTGCTTATGTGGTATACTAGTAAGGACCTACGCGTATATATACTTGTTTATTTGTTTTCTACTGACTGACTGAAATATTTCCTATTTTTTTTATAAACTTTCCTATCGAATACCAGAATTTTGTGTATGTTACCATGCGCGGATTGATTTTCTGAACTATCTTTGTCACCACGTGGGATATGGCGGAGTTAGTCTGAGTTTCACTTCGAAAAGTGGTTAGCCATTAGAAAACATTGACTGCAATTCTCCTATCACACTATAAATTTTAGTAGTATCGTTACTCCCTGCAATAATTTCACTTCATGGAAATTATCTTTACTTGCAAACATTCAATAGGTAGGATTATTGAGATCACAAGAGTAATACTTTACAAAAGAAACGATTCTAGAGCATCGACTGATAAGAGCGAATTTCGATTTCCAATTTAATCACTTTTCATCATTTATACATTGGCTATAAGTTTGCTAATAAGTTAGGTCTAAATTGTTTAACATTATATTTTTATTGCGTTATACCTACATCTGACCAATCATTTTTGTATTTAGACTAGAGATCCTGGTGTTTCATCTTGGAGTATGCATATTCAAAGTTTATGCACAACCGTTAACCGTATAGTAGAAGATATTGAAGCTGCACATCCCGACTGGGTTCATTCCCACTTGAACTCTAGAATGACCATAGATCCACCAGTATGATATTATTAAACTTTTTGTTTGTCTTCTGCTCAATGCATTATTTATTTACCATTATTTTCAAAGAATATAAGTTTTCTTAAACTTAATTCTTTTTTACTTTTTTCATTATTTAAACTGCAGGGTCATCGAAAATCTAGTCTACATAAAATAAGTCAAGATCTCAAAAAATGTTTTTATTATAATTGTAATGTATAATCCAAGTTAATTACTTATCGAGATAATTCATTTGAGTAATTTACGTAACTAATTTAATGTGATAAGCATAAAATAGAAGCAGTATTTTCATCATTGGTCATTAAATAGTAGGAAAGCACGGGGTAAGAAGGAATAATCAGGTTGTGGAGAGTAAACTATAATACACATTTTAAAGTTCAGGGCTTAAGGGAATACTAATAGTAAGTTTACCTACGCTATTGTGGCGGATTCTGAACTAGGTCATCCAGTGGTTACAAAAATCCCACGAATTCCAACATGAGATAGGTATACAGTCAACGACCTCATGAAGTGATAACGATGCCTTTCGGTTTAGCTTTCCAATATCAAATTAAAATGTAAGACCGAAGTGAAATAACTATTGACTGACATCTTAGGTAGAATCTGGGAACTGGGCGTAATACCATCTGCCTGGTCTCAATCCATGATTGTCCCAATTTATAAGAAAGGACAAAAGTCTTCTTGTGAAAATCGCAGGGGAATCAGTCTGACTAATATAGTTTCTAAATTGTTAGCCTCGATTATACTTAGACGCCTAACTAGAGCTCGTGAAGAGCAGACTAGAGAAAATCAGGCTGGATTCAGACCTGGACGTGGCTGTATAGATCACATCTTCACACTGCGACAGGTCCTGGAACACAGACACATTTAAGCGTCCTACAATAGTTGTCTTCCTGGACCTAAAGGCGGCGTTCGACTCTTTTGATCGTGAGGTTCTGTGGCAGTGTCTGTCATTGAAAGGTGTACCAAAGAAGTACATTAACCTTATACAAGCTCACTACTCTAAAACTACAGGTCGAGTGAGAGCTTATGGCGAACTGTCATCGGAATTCCTCACTTCAAGTGGTGTCCGTCAGGGATGTCCACTTTCCCCATTCTTGTTTAATTTTGTCATAGACATGCTCCTAGATATAACCTTATCTTCGTCTGACTTTTCAGGAGTTGACTTTCAACCAGGGGCTTTGCTTACTGACTTAGAGTATGCTGATGACATGGTCCTATTTGGTGAAGACGCTGATAAAATGCAGAGTCTTCTGACTACCCTGAGCAACAATGCAAGAATGTTCGGGATGCGGTTTTCCCCCTCGAAATGCAAAATGTTGCTTCAGGAGCTATGTTTTTCGGTGTAGGAATAGGTTGGAAGAAAGCTAGAGGCGGCCAAACCAAAACATGGCAGAAATCGATGAAGTCACTGACAAGTGGACTGAGTCATGTTGGTAGATGTAGGCTGTGTGGTTGGGGTCCGCGAGACGAAAGTCACCAATGGTTAGAGACCTTGAACGACATGGCTCAGAATCGTTTGCAATGGCGCAGGTGCATCCACTCTTTGTGTTCTCTCAAAATCTAACCTTGTGAATTCTCTATCCTTCTCCTTTCAAATTTTTCTCACTGAATTATACTTTTCGAATCGTATCTTCGCTCCCTAATTTTCTGCATTACTGCTAATACTTCTACTATCGCTATCACTCTTGGATTTGAACTGACAGTTGCGTCTCTGTGCTGGTGTGGTATGGCAACCTGAACTGATGTACGTATGTACGAAGTTCTGCGTTGTACCTGTCTGTCTGAATTCAATGATCGTCGTGATCAAATTCGTTCTTGTGTGTATCCTCTTCTTAATTTTTCATGCTCCTAAATTTCCCTTATTATTTGTTAATAGTTTTAGTTGAAATAACTGCAATACTAATAGTATAGTCGTTGCTTTCAGCAACGACAGAAGCTTACATAGTTAACCAACATGAACGAAAAGACTCATGAAATTGTTTATACGCTTAATTTAATTATTTTTTTAATCTTTTGGTCACTGACCGGTTATCAAATAAAATACAAAAAAAAGTGAAATAGATTTGTTTTCTTTAGAAAAAAAACGTCCTGGTAATAAAAGCAACAAAAAATAGAAGTTTCAGTAGAAGAAAATGTCAATACAATACAAACAACTTTGATTTCTGAGAAACAACTTTTTTAAAATCTCATTGTTAGCTGTTATTTGAGGTTTCTAAGTGACGAACTTCTTATTATGCATAATTGTTAACATATTAAAAATCTTTATCCCAACCGGTTATATCTTCTGGAGGCAATTCATCTTCTTCTGAGTAACTATCAAAGTTTGATAAATCAATCGGTGAGGAAATCTGTAATAATGCAACAACAAAAAAAAACAAGACAATCAGTTAGACAAGAATTCTATAGTTTTCTAGTGATATTAATTTCTGATGACACTATTTAAATGGATTGCTTTCTCTTTACTTTGAATTATATGAGACCATGAGGAGTTTACTTCCTAGAATGAGGTCAGCTGGAAGATCTAGCTTATTTAGTGCATGAAATTTAACAATTATGTAAATAAGACAACTTCAATAAACATAGTTTTCCTGCATAAAATCATATGAAGTTAAAGTGGCTTATCTAATCTGTCTTAAGTATATTACATGTACTAGCAACTTAACCTTTAGTTAACTCAAGATGTAACTCCATAGTTTAAGGACTCTTCAATAAGTACACACGAGGCACGTCAATTTCAGCCTTTACTCTGATGCATATCAATACTGTCCTAATTTAAAGCACTTCATTTATCACAAATGCTGAATGCTATATTTCGTCAAAGTAACTTATAGTGACATTTTGCTCCATGGCACATCATATTACTATCACTTATCTAATATGTATTTACTACTTAAACAACAGAATACTTATTTATGCCACACTGTTTCTATAATTATAATATTCCTAGTGAAGGTAGAGAATTTAATATTGATACGGTGCTTAAGAAGGCTTGTGTAGATACCTAAATCTTTTTTACGACGAAAGGCGGCTGTTAAACGATCATAAAACATTTTACAATTTACGCAATTGGAATAACTATGTTGTAAACTTAAGTTTTGTTGCAGGTGTTGTCACGAACATTATAAAACGCAATGTATAACAAAGTTACTACCTAGATGATTTATATCTACCACGTTATAAAAACCCAGTTCTATTAACACAGTTTGTTACTATTCTCTTTTTCCATTCATAAACGACTGGATTTATGTAAGAAGAGTTATTCACATACTGTTATGGTCTCCTACTATACGCCTACGCTATAATTTACTGCTTGGATTTAATCAAGTAAATTTTTTTTTCATTAAATAGCAATTTGGGATGATTATTTTTGTGGAGATCGGTTATTTAGTTGATTGAATATGTCACAGATTGATATTGGCAGGGTACCATCACCAATGACAATGGATGATCATCGTGCTATATATCAAAAATTGGTGAAATTTCGAAATTTACCTATTGAATCTCGGCCAGCCTAATGGTGAGATGGTAGTGTTTCTTCAACCTGAAACCCTTGTGGTGCGTACTACCGAGGAGCTCCATACTAGGGCGAAACAGCTGTCTAATGCTCTATGGCCTTCGATGATAACTTGCCAAAATTTATTTGTGACGTATTCGATCAATTAGAATTATATGTATATCTATAACCATTGGTCAAAATTACTAGAATCCTCTTATAATCAAATTGTAACATTGATTGATTATACGTTATCAAAGTTATACAATAGGATATTCATAATTGAATGTCATACTCACAAATGCTAATGTTACTATTCAATTGTATATTCGAAACATAATTTACTATTGACAAAACCGTCTCATGATTTACCCAAAGATATATTTCTTACAGCTAGCCATCAAAGATTTTCAGATTTATAAATAGCAATTTTATTATTTATGGTAATAACCATGTTAAGAATACCTATTATGTAAGCAAATCAGTTGATAAAAGTAAATGTGGTGCTAAAACTGATAACGAGGTTAAGAATTAGGTTTCTTTACATATAGTAGACAGGAAGAAATGATAGAACGAATGTTTTTCATAGGTATTACACACGTAGTTTTTCGTAACAAAAGGTTACACTACATATCGATTGTAATTCAAACAACGAAGCTCCTCTCTCTTTTATCAAGTCAGTCAAACCTGATTAAGAATTGATACAGTAAACTAGTCTGCACAAATTTATGACGGTTAAATGTCACAGAACAAGCCTTACATTAAAGTATAAAGAGTCACTCCAAACTTCAGTCGTAACTATTCTGATGAAGTGAGTAGCTCCTAGCTCTTTATTCTTGTACTTTCTCCTATCAATATTCACTCTGCAAAACATTTTTGACTGATAATTACACGCCACAAAATTATCACTTGAGTGTTTTATGTTTGTCAACGGGAATAATGCTCAAACTGCAGATAAAGCTAGAAGAATAAGGTTCTGAACAGCCTAAGAAATGGCCTCAACTAAAAATCACCACACAAAATATCTCGCTTCTTCTAAGTACCACATTAAACACCTTTCTCAAATTTAGATTCAGTAGATATGGATATATACTTTACGGTGATTAACTTACATTCGGTGTTATAGGAACCTGAATTGTCTTAGCGATAAGTCCATTCCAGTCGAATCCTTCAAACCATGCATGGTTTTTTACTTCTGTTATTCCTGATTTTCGGGCACCAAGTCGTTGCGCTGGAGCATCTCTGTCAGGATAAAAAAAAGATACTTTCCTATTTGAACTGTGACAAATATCAGTCAGTTACCAATCAGCTGATGTACCGTAATCAAGGTAGTTTGTCATCTACTAGCAGAAGGATAAACAACCTGAAAGGTCAGTGATCAGACCACTGGAGTAGGTAATGAATATAAACATCTCTAAAGTACCAATACAATTGTGAAAAAAGTCTGTCGTATTCTAGGTCAACATATAATTCTTATAATCAGCTGTGGAGTAATTACTATAGGTAACTTCCTTCGAAAGTATATATTAATAAATCTCTTTGGAATAACGTTGAAAGCTTCATAATCATATAACTCATGTCACATTTCATACACTATGCATCCGAAATCGTTCATATAAGCTTACAAACCTTCACAGGTATTACAACAACTACAGTAACATAAATAAAGTGTAAATCAATAATTATCTTGAGAAAACACATATTATAGAATGATTTAAGCTGAATTGTGGTTGGTTAGTGGAACTTTAGGAGGCTGCATTTCATCCTACTTGGAATTCGTCAAATGAATTTACCTGCATCCTAGTGTTGATATTTACACAAGAACTCAAACTCAGTTAGTTTACTGTCAAACGCCATCACGTTCACTATTGGGCCATTGAGTTCAAATAATCAAATCAATTTTAGTTCATAACAAATCAACAGGAAGAAATAAGTACCATCGAAATATCATTCAGAACTATTCTAGTGTCAAATGAGAATATATTAAGTATTTATATAGAATAGAGTAGGTCTTATTGCTGAACAATCATCAAAGTAAAACATCTATTCATTTTACCTGCATAATTTTTTAATAAGGCACTGTGCATTTCTTGTAATCGTTTTTGGGAATTCAATTGTATTAATACCTTTAAGTATTATATTATACGTTTTCATTGGATCAGATGAAGTAAAAGGAGGCCTATAATAAATATATAAATAGGAAAAACTATTTATTATTATTATTATTATTATTATTATTATTATTATTACTAATACTAATCATATAAGTCATTTCTATTAATTAATTCATTCATTCAATAAACACTTCTTTAATGGAATTCAAAAGGTTAGTTAAGTATGAGGAAAAGTAGTTTAAATTGAATGTTTCAATATACCAAAAACCGTTTTATTATGAAACGTGAAAAAATATTTTTTTCATTAATAGTGTTTCTTTTGCATCAAAAGTTTTCCGTTTATTAAATTAAAGTAGGCATGTATGATGACATAATAGAATTACTATGAATTCATGTCATTTAATTAGGTTTTAATTAACTACTTTTAAATAAAGTTTAGTATATGAATGTAGCTAGACTCATGAAAGAGCCCAAACCTTCACAAGTACATTTCATACGTATCTTATAGGAATACACTACTTAATAGATATTCTGCTTAATAATCAGGTAACATGTAATCTTTTTGAATAATTGAACAACGGATTTTCTGTTAAACTTTTGAAACTGGATATAGGTTTCTTAAAGAAAACAGTATTGTTTACTATTCTTTATTAAGGTTACGTAACTTTTACTGTGTCAAATGATTTTAGCTTTAAAACTTAATTCATCTCACTACAACATTATATCATTTTTAGTCATTTGTAATAAGAGAGGTTAACTATTATTTTATTTTTTCTAAATTGTTATTAGTATATATTCCATTTCTTTATTATGTACTAGGTTTCAGTCTTATTTCGCTTAACTACTACTTTTGGATTTCATGTATACCTACAACATTCTGTTCAACTTATTTAATTTCGTTTGGATTTTTGTTACGTCATGCCAGCATGAGTTTTCGTCTAGTTTCTGACCAACTTTACTTTTATTTGTATGTTATAATTTATTTAAATGGTTTTATCATGTTATATCATAGACTGTATGTAGTTGATAAGAATTAAATAGAATGAATTCATCTTATTCTATTTCAAGTAGTTGTTCTTGCTATTTTCAAGTTAATAAAGAAAATGATGCATATAAAATCAAAGTTGGTTAATATCCACTGTGTAAATTTATCAGTAGGAGGCAGAAAACATCCGAAGAAAGAAAGTTTGAACAGAATATTAGAAACTGTGATGAATTCTGGTGCAGCCTAGAAGAACACTAAGTAAAGTTAGCTTGATTATATGGTACAGTAAGTTGCAACTAAGGAAATACTATAAAAAATTATAGTCGAATAGTATAAAAACACTCCACAGCTGACTACTAACGATCACCTACACCATGTTGGCTTGTCAACGGCATGCTCTCAAGTAATTTGAGTATAACTAGGATTTACTTCATCTAAAATTAGAACATTAGACCTGTGATGTTTCGGATAGCTAAAAGCTCTGTCAACTCCTTTTATATCGCAAATTAACTTGTAAAGCGATTGAAGGCGAGATTTAATTTAAATGTTCTTTTAGACAGTGCCACAAATTCTTATAACAAGTTCACATAAATTTCAGACAATTACACAACTTTAGTGCTCTTCAATTTTTGTTCTTATTAACAAATCTACTAATCGCTAGTAAACATAGATTTCTTCTTGTGGTTGCTTGTGTATCTGTTTGTCTATTTCTTATATAACTTTAGTTATCCAGCATATACTTGTTATTCAAGTATGTTAAGTCAAATGTTTACACTCTGTCTCAAGTTCATTCTTATTAAATATAAATTACTTTAAAGTATCACGGATAATCAAAGCTAAAATAATTAAACTTTACATGGACTAGAATGAAGACATTCTCGACTCATTACATTTAAATGGTTTAGTAAAATGTCGGATGCTCAATACCTATCTCTTTACTACATAGCTGTAGTGTATTTTATTAATTTAACCTTTATATTCACTACTTATCACTGAACGTATATTTAAGATGATTACTTTTAGACACAAGATGATAAAATTTTTGACCTGCTTGAGGGATTGTGTTGATCCATTACTTCAATACAATTACTACATTACTTATGGTGTCTCTCTGAATTATTTGCATTCAGAAAGTCTTAGAATTATGAATTCTAGTAGAGATTGGAACAATACTACTGTCGTCGCGGTCAGGATCGATCATTTATTATAAACATTACGTCAGCGTCGTTAGATGGGTCTGTTGGTTGATATGAATACTATTCAAACATAAATATTTAATGCGAAAAAGGTTTTTGGATATCGATTAACATGAGGACATAACATCATAAGGTCAAAATAATCTGACTTTGTAATGGTACCTTAGAACAAAAGTTAATCATATTTGAAAATGGTTAAGCTAATTCTTTAAAAGTTTGCCAATAATGCAATTTATGAGGCAAAACAATTAAATAGCTTAAAAATGATCTTATATTCGACAATCACATTTTCTATAGCTGTGAAATCGTATTTGTATGGTGATGTTTCAACTATTTTAATTGGACTGAGATAGCTTTGTCACAATAGACATTAAGCTTAGTTGTTTGTAATTCATCACAGACTGATGTTCATTGAGTACTGGTGAAAATTAAGGAACAATGAACAGTCATTTCATCCTAGTATGGGATTCCGTATCAGGGTTTATCCTCAATTCTACAAAGGGATCGAACCCAAAACCTTCATGTCTCATGATAAATGCTTGACCATGAAATGTTAAGTAAAATTTTATTTAAGGAGTATGAAATAATCTATTTTTACTGTAGCTAAGCTGTATAAAATTAAATTAAATGCTTGACTCACTGAGCCAACACTGTCTATCCTGAAAACGACATTGAAGAGGAATATAAAACCATTTATAATTTATAAGGATAAATTGGATGCCTATTAGGGCTTCTATCTAAATATACGCTTTGAGCAGTAGTACCAAAGAAGCTTTTATTCCTGAGGTTACAACTTAAGGGGGGAGATATATTGTTAATGAAATCGTAGCATGTCAATTAATAAGGATTATAAAAAAGTATTTAGTGCTGCCAGATTGGTTATTTTGTTTTCCAGGCAACCATTTCGAATACCACTAAATGAGGATAGATTACCAATATTCTTCAACTCAATATATGTCTTCCAGTCCAACTGTTAGTGCAGCTATGTTAAAGCTAGCTATGTTGAACGTACGATTAAATAAATCCATCATCTAATTTCTGAGCATCATTGTTCTTGGTTTATTGAAAGACAATAAAAGGCAATAAGAGACTCAATATTCATACATGTAAACAATACAGTTCATCATGTCGACGTTGATACAGCTTTCGAAATAATATACAGCACCCCAATCAATTTGTCATTTGATTCTAGATGCTGCCTCTTGTAAACGACATAACCTTAAGCATCCATATTAATAAACCAAACATTTGTATAAAACCTATCTCATCTCTAACCATTAAACTAATTTAGAACGTACGTTTACTATTCATTTTACTATTCATATCAACTTTAGTGTGATACAATCATTTACAATAATAGACAGATTAATTATAAAATGCATTTTCATCTATTTTCTTATGTAATTACTTTGAGCAATTATTGACTTCTAGATCTAATTTTGTTACATGAAATAAACATACATTTACTTTTTTGACAAACTTGTGATTATGTAATCAGTCGTTTTATTGACCGAATTCGCATTCTGTTTTACTATTACTATTATATCAGTATTAACACTAATTACTCACTACCATTTACTGGCATTGATTTTGTACACCAGCGTAGAATTATATATTAGTGATGTGTATTGATGAGGAACTAAGTGAAAAAAAATACTTCTATACGTTTTTGTTATCTTTAACGTCTTTTAATAATATTTGATTCACATCACATTATCTGACAGCACACTGGCATTATTGTTAATCTTAGCTTGATCGCGATCTCTAAGCTGGATGGTTCAATTACAGAGCTTTCAATGTCATTCTGGATGATTTCTGATAGAAGCCAACGAAGTTGTCCAGAATGACGATGAAAGCTCTGCAATTAAACAATCCAGCTTACAGATCATAATCGAACCAAAACCATCCTCTTGATTTATTGTTAAATTCACTTAGTGAGAATTGTAAATATTTAATTTCTTTTCTTCCATACTTACTACTTTGAGGTTGAGTTTTGATTAAAAGTTTAATGAACGATTCATATAAGATTGTTAAATAAAGAAGTAACATCATGTAGTGATACCTTTCAGTTGAACTAACTTATATAACAGTTGCTACTTCACCACCGATAATGTCTAGTCGTGAATACAGGATACAGCTTTCTCATATCTCGAAAGTTACAAATTATACTAAGTAACATCTAAGTTAATCAAATGTTGCATACTACTAAGTAAATTGTTACATATCTTCATAGGTTGTGATATGAGTAGTAAAGTCATTTAATTTTGAAATAAATCGGTCACACAATAATGGACAACCTAGTTATGTTTTGATTTTAATACATAAACAAATATACACCATTTTATGTAACATACATTTTAAGAGTACTATTTATTTGCTTTAAATTGATTATTTTATTACCCATATCACTGGTGATACGGTTACTAGAGATGTTAACCGATACTTATGATAGCTGTTCTGCTCTTTGTGTCACTAAGATAAGTTCTAAGTATTCTTTTCTTATTATAAACAATACATAATACACTTTAAGTAGTACTTAAAACTTGCTTTCTGTAGGATACAACGACCTTCGTTGAAATATGATTTCTCTGTTAGAAATGAATTGCATAACAGCTCGAAATTTATAAACCGAGTGTAAAAATACGTTTTCAGGAGTTCATTCTAATATCATTCTTATATATTATCAACAGTATATTGAATATACATATACTAAAATGCAATAAACAAAATGTTAATTTATTGACTTACGTTCCAGTTAATAATTCAAACATCAAAATCCCAAGTGCCCAAAAATCAACTGTAAAATCATGTCCTTTATTTAAAATCACTTCAGGTGCTACATATTCTGGAGTTCCACAAAATGTCCATGTTTTGTTACCATATCCAATTCGTTTTGCAAAACCGAAATCAGTCTAATTATTTTTGAAAAAAATGTATGTAAATAAAGTTAAATAATTCTGATGATATTTACATAATTCAACTGAAATACATTCAGGCTTAAAGAAGGTACTATCCTAGCTAAGCTATTGACTATATCAACTTAAAAAATAAGTATCATTACTAAAAACCAGATGATGTCAATTTGGATGTAAAACAATCCTGAATCACTGTTAATAAAACCTAAACGTTTAGTGATCACCAGTTGACTGTTTGTGTTAACTATATGCCATGATCAATAAGTTACAAGGTGTAAAAGCTCTGTACAGTTTTTAGTAAAAAATGAAAAAGATCTCATTCGATTTAATTTTTGTTATGAATTATTTTTTATGACGATTTATTCAAGTTAAATTGGATCTAGTCCATGTTTCATGAGCTTGTTACATACCACGTAGGTAACATGAGCAGTACTACGATAAAACAAACATTAAATGCTAGATCTAACATCAAAGTTGAACTGAATTAACATTTATCCAGTGGAAAACAAGGATTCTATTGTCTCTAAATCCTCTCAAAATTTAAGAAACATTCGTTATAAAGTATCACATTTCTTGGTCTACAACTTGCCAACTAGAATATTTGGAAAGTTAGTAGGTAATGAAATAAGAACTCTTTAAAAAGGAATCATACTTCACCAACCTAATTGCATTTGAGTTTCGTAAATAATCCCCTCACAAAATACTTCATATACTGCAAATATAACCAGGAAATGACAAACACCTCCAATATCTTTAACATCATTCAAGATCACTATCTTAGGTTTACAATTATCATCAACTTAAAACAACTACTAGTTAAAAGACATTAACTTAAAATAATTAATATACCAATTTAACCACACAGAATGAATAATTTATTTAAACTAGATACTACTAGTTAGTCTGCATTTAGCCACCAATGAAAATCAAGAAGCAATGGATAGCTAGTATAGTTGTCCAACTAAGATCATTTTGTGATGTTTAATTCGAATCCAACAAACTTTACAATACTCAATTATGATCAATATCACCTCATACAATAACTTCTAGGGGGAGAGGTATTAATAGACTTTGAGGGACAAGCTACTAGTCACTTGTGGAGAAAATGACGTAAATCACTTCTATTAGAAGTTTGCGCAGGTGAAGTCGTCTAGAATGATGATAAAAGCTTTACAATTAAACCATCCAGTTGAGAAGATGCAGTCTAATCAAAACCATCCTCCTAAGCTACAAATCCTCTTATTTTTTCTAGTTCTGTTTAAATTCCGCTTTGTTTCAGTATATGCACACGTGAAACTGAAGAAACTTTCAAAATATAAATTTTATAGTAACTGATTTATATTTAAGTTAGATTGTGACTGGCAAGTGGAATCGAGGACGCGCGTTTCGTCACGAATTGATCTGAATCAGATAACTATTGATCACCTGGAAGCACTGAACAACTGTTTCGTCCTAGTATGGGACTCTTCAGTAGTGTGCATCCACCGACCCCATCGGGAATCGAACCCAGGACTCCTCTGGCTGATATCAGGATTGACAATTAACTAGTCTGCACAACCCCCTTCTTCAACTGTAACTAAATATCAGCTCACTAGTGACTAACTCCTTGAGGTAATTTCTGGAGTTCTGGTGTGAAGACGTGATTAGTGAAGTTTAACCGTGTCGAGTGTGAAGCAAGTTAACCACCGATGACAATGGATTAGGTCGCGCAAACGTATCGCGAATGGACTGAATTAAAAATATCAATTGTTAGAAGCCAACTCAGTGGTCCAATGATAAAGCATTCACCGCGGAGGCAGAGGGTCCTGGGTTCGATTCCCGATGGGGTCGTGGATGCACACTACTTACGAGTCCCATACTAGAACGAAATAGCTGTCCAGTGCTTCCACGTGATCAATGATTGTCTGTTTCAAATCAATCCGTGATATCAAGATTATCAACTATCAATTGTTATTATTAATATTGTTATCTTTATCATAATCTCTTTTGAATTAATGTCATTACTTCATAAGTACAGAACATGATATACATTAGAAAAGTACATTCTGAATACACCGTTCAATTATCAACAAGCAAGTCAATTGTAAATCAACATTTTTGTTTGCTTTAATCAATTGTTTCTTAGTTACAAATCACTAACATTCACTTATTGAAGTAATACACACTGTATACTTGATTCTTCCTCGTTTTTTTTCCTCTTTTAAAGAGAAAAAAACCGAAAACAAGAACTTAATCAAATACCTATGGCATACTCTATTGTTATAAGCAAATGATTCAACTTTTCAATTCTCTAAGGAATAATAAATCAAATAGTTGAATAGATATTTTTTTCTCTCTATGTCAATTCATTATAATGTTTATTCTAATCTAAAGTAAATTAAAACTTTGATTCTATTCAAGCTAATAAAAAATGCATTAAATTAAATTAGAAACTAAACTAATTTATATATGATCTGTACAATATACAATTATATAAGAGATTTAAGTAAATAAAGTGAATGGAAGAAAAAATATTTTCTTTTTCAGTTAGGCATATCATTTACCAGTTGAATCATAATTTCTTATCACCGAAATCACAACTTGATGTTTTGTTTGTTATTAGAAAATTTAGTATAAAGAAGTTCTATGAGTTAAACAACTAATAAGAACTAAGAACTATCACTGGACTAGCTATTTTTGTCTAGTATGAAACTCTTCTAGAAGTGCGAATCCTCGACTCATCAGAGAATCGTATCCATCACTTTCAGGCTTCACGACTAATGCTTAACAGTTAGACCACTAGGCTAACAGGCTTCCAAGTGTTGATACTTACAACTCGTTCAAGTTCACGATATATTTATCTGATCTCATTCAATATAATCAGTTGGTAGCTGCCACACACCCGACATAGCTAGAATACATTAAACCTTGAACACAACTAACTACCTCTAGGAGTATGTCACCAGTGGGTAAGATGTTACTGATTATGACTGAGTGCTGTGAAGTTTGTTGAAAATGAATTTTACATCACGAATTGGTCTGAGTAAAAGACCCTAAATATGAAATCAGTTAAACTGGCTTTTTCAGGGGGTTTAATTACCAATTTAAGTAAGTTTCATCAAAATATTAAGGACATACATATGAAAAATAGATCCAATATTTATAACAAAATTTATTGTTAAAAGTCTCATTAAAAAATTTGATGTAAACAACAATTAAGCAATAAAATTTCCTTTCAGTTAGTTTTTTACCAAGCCACTGCACCAAAGTATCTACGTATAATTTGCAATAGAAATAACATTACTACTCATAAAGTGGTGGTATGTCAAATTATAATATAACAAGTACCATTGTATTCATAACGATAATTGCAAATAATTAACATACAGATGAAGTGGGCAAGATGACTGTTAATCAAAGGACATAAGTCATGAATGAATGAAAGAAGACATGTCGATATTCAGTTGATTGACTAAATTCGTCACAGGTTGATGTTAGTAAGGTACTAAAGGAAAACCCCGGAATTTCGGACAGCTGTTCAGTTCTTGTGTTCGGACTTCTTAGCGCTGCACGCCTAGATTCTGCCCTATGAACTCGTGTTTCGGTGAATGCCTAAACTGTATACACCACTTGGCCACCATCCTGTAATAGAACTCCTGCTTCTATTAGTCTGCAATATAGCCATACATTGACATTGGTGATAACTGTCTTATTCCTAAAAAGTCTAAAGCCGCGTCCGTCACAACTTATCACTAGAGCTTAGTGACATCCTAAAGTTAGTCACTAATTAGCTGATATTAAATCAATTGATTGTATAATATGAGACAGTAAACTTAACATAACATTTTGATAAAGGATCGAATATTAATGGTACATCTAAAAGAGTAAACAGAATGCATTACATTAGAGAAAGAGACGGACAGGTTTCCAATACACCAAAATGTTTAATGACACTAGTCAGCACAAGATGAGAATTTCTAACGATTAATAAGTAAAGATATAGTGGAAGTAGAAAAATCTTTTAACAATAATTGGTAGGAATAAAATGACTGACTATTACTGGTGATGTAAGCGCATAATGACGAAGAATTCGGTTAACGAATTATGGGAAAATGAACAAAAGATAAAAAAGGTAGACTGTTACACATATTTGTATTTTAACCGCACTTTCTATGGACTATATTGACGGTCAAGGTAGAATGAAGGGTTGTATAGACATTTTATTAATGTATAGATCAAGTTTATAAACATCAATGGTAATAGCTTCAACCGCATATAAGGGTAAACAAGTAAGTTACGTGGAATGGAATTTGATAAATAATTCCAAAAAAATTACTAAGATCAATGTAACGTTGTATGTCAATAGAGTAGGCCAGAGTAAAACTTTTAATCTGTTTGATCTGTCATTCGCTTAAAAGGAAAGTTTGATGTTCTGTGATATTATGTTGGAGCTGTCTAATTGTGAATCCTATATATCTAGCTCTTCAAGAGCAGTAAAATAAAAAAATACTTATAGAAGTGGCGAATTTCGACAACCTGTCTTTCGTTGTAGAAGAATTTAGGGGGTTGTTTGTAAAATATCACATTTAGTTTTGCTGCATAGAAAGTTTTAGCAATATTTTTCTTAACTTCTGAGTTAATACATCACTAATGATAGCATTTTTAAATTTTAGTTTTAAAAATAATTTCTTCTTTGGAGCAGTCGATAACTTTGGGGTTTGTCTTATCTTAGTACTTAGTAGTGAATTCGGTTGGATAACCGTTGCTGCTAGTAGATTATGTTTATTGATTAGTTCTTCTTTAGTTACATATTCAGAGCAAAGTAAATGAGCTCGATGTGTTAGAATTTTCAATAATTTTCTTTTGTATCTAAGTAGCGCAATGCTGTAGAAATGGGTTTTCGTCTGGGGCAAAACTAAATAATAGTTGAACGTTATCAAATCATCTTTCCCATCATTTCTGTTTAATATTATGAACGTATCATCTATATAACAGTAGTAAACAGACTAGTTGGTTGATTACGTCTTAAAGAGAACAGTTCTCAAAGTTTTGTGTGGGAAAATCTGCAAAGAATGAATCTAGTGATGATCCAATAGCTACCTCCATCCGAATTTCCCATAGTATTCGTTACTGAATTAAAAATGAATATTCATCGTGCATCTAAGATTTAATTGTTTTATTGCTTGAAATAGGAATTACGTCTTTCTTCAAGTTCACTATTCGTAAAATCCACTATTTCTAATAATGGAACGTTAGTGAATAATACAGTGAATGATGTGTCTAATTGCATCATAAGTTTGTCCTTGACTGTAAAAGTTCAAATAAATGATGTAGGGCCTAATATTTCCACTTACCACTTTACTGTGGCATGGTAAGTTGAATTGCTCATAACCAAGAACGGATGGTTAGGTAATCCATTTTCGTGAATCTTCAGAAGACCATATTGTCTTAGTGTTATATATGTTATTTATATGCAACTGTCGTCTTTTTCCTACGTATAGTTACGATGTTATGTTACATGAAGAACCTTTATATTTTGTTAAACAATTCCTTTGGGATGAAATGTTAATTACTTGAGCTATTATATTATATATTTTATCAAATAACGTTACGTTACATTTTATATTGATTAATATTCTGAAACCCAGTTTGTTGCTATATCAACAATGTTATTTAACACCTGTCAGCCTAGAAATTACTTTTAAGATAGACATATTTCTAGATTAATATGTCATTGAAAAGTTGAAAAATCATGCAAGCCTCACTTGAAATAATTCAGTTTATCAGAACACATAAACTTCTTGTTTCGCACTTCATAAAAAAAGGTTATGCAATCATTCATGATACCTAATTCTTTTATATCATTTACATACAATTAGAGACAGGTTAATTGTTGTCATATTGTTCTAAATAAAATGCCAAAGATTATTTTACCTGAACAATCGAAAATACCAGTTCAAACCTCATCGTTATATATATAGTTATAATGATGATTCTCAAGAACAATAAAATAACTTAAAACATCAGATACAGTAATGTAGTCACTCGAAATCAACAGAATTACATTGTCATAATACCATGTGTACAATAAAAGTGTGTGATTCGATCATATGGTATACATGGATACTAAAAATATAGTACAATTTTAATTATATAAACTCACCATTTTACAGAAACCTTGACTGTCTAACAGTAAATTTTCTGGTTTTAAATCACGATAAACAATTCCTTTTCTATGTAAATAATTTAAGGCTTCAACAACACAAGCTGAATAAAATCTAGCTGTTGAATCGTCAAATGCTGTGGAATTGCGTAACAATGTCCATAATTCACCACCAAGACATGCTTCCATTAAAATATAAAGATAACGTTGATCTTTATATGTTCGGTATAATCTAAAAGAATAATGAGAGACAAAACTTTCTAAAATACGTAGTGTCTATTTGGTACTGAAGTATTGCTGCTACATACATCAACAAGTTCTATCCTACTGTTTTAAATCATTAATGAGTTACAGTGGTACAAATTAGACACAATAGTTAAATTGTTACCGATGTTGAGACCCTAAATTTTAGATTTTCAGAAAAATTTATAAAGTTCCTAACACAAACTAAATACAGGCTAATTTGAGGGTTTTTCTAGCTGATTGTAGGATTGTGAGGTTAATTAACAGTTTGTCTGCCATATGACTTTAATAATTTCACCGTATTTTTATGTCATATCTAGTTACTGTGGTGAAAACTACATTCTATTGTCATCAGTAAACTAACCACGAATACATTATAATTACTTAGAAAATCCAAAAATGAGAATATTATTCTACTAGAAAAGAAATTTAATGACTACACTAAACACTATCTTCAAGTATAATAATAAATTATTATAGAAGTAGGATTAAACAAATTAGCTTTTTTTTCATATGTAACAAATATAATACTTTATTCCGATTATAAGTACTCAGTAAATATTCACTGTAAAATGTAGATTACTAAAAAATTGATCTTATTCTTTCTAGAATATCTAATCTCTTTTTATTATTACTATCGTTTTGTTAGATTTTTAATAATTTCAGGAGAGTACAGAATTTATTCTTAAAATTGTTGATAATAAATGATAGATATACTCTTCGTTTTATTGACAAATCTCTTTTATAGACCACAATAAAATATGTTCTAATCCATTTGAGATATATTGATGTCAGGGATAAACTGATAGATAGATAGATAATAGGATGATGATAGATAGATAGTTGGATAGGATAGATGAGATAGATAGTGAGGTAAATGATAGGAAAAATCTCTGAATAATTATTACTTCCGCAAATTAATGTGTATAAATTATAGTGATAGAAAGTTTATTCTGAGAATGATAATTCACTCGCAGTATAATTATTGAAAAGTTTACTTCTGGAATGAAATTCTAGCAGTAGACTGATCATATGAATTATAATATCATACTGAAATTTAACCATACTCCACTACACCTAATTACAGATGAAAATCAACTCTGTTTTATGTGCTTTCCAAAAATTATGAATACTCTTTAGTATTCGAGCTAATTCACTAATGTGGATAATGAACGAGAGAATATGTAGAATGTTAATGAAGTCATTGTGTTTGTTGGTCTCTTTACGTCACATGATTCACTTAATTCTATAGATCACTTTAAATATGTACAATGCTGTAAACTAGAAGACTAGATATATTTCAAAGAAAAAATATATATCAGATGATAATAAAGTGTTTATAATATTGACTGGCAAGATATTCACTCAACAGATGATAGGAAATTAAAACGATATTGGTATATAAAACAGTTTATACAAAATTTAGTCTTATCCTAATTAGAATCAAAAACAAATTAGATGGTTTGAAATTGTTAATTGAGCACAGTGTTAATCATAAGTTGACTAATATAAAATATCACTAAGAATTTAGTTTTATAGAGATTGCCATCTATAAAGCAGCAAACCAAATTCAGAAAACGTAAGCGCCGAATGACTTTAAAGCATTTTAAATGATTATATTTGTAAAACATTCTAGCAATTGAAGTTAGTAAGAATTCCAACAATTCACATGGTAGCCTAGTCCAAAATTCATCAGAAAAATAACTAAGAATTAAAATTATCGAATATCAATGAAAATAAGAGATAAAATATCATCATGATTGTTCATTCGTCTGCATACTATGAACATATCACAAAAATCATTATGAGATAACCAACGTTCAGAATGTCGTAGATGAATAGAAGTTATTAGTTCACATATTACAAAAATGGTTATGCACATACATAGCCTTCACTCAACACTGTCTATGATCACTGAAACGAATAGATTATCTGTAGATTGACTTGTATAACTATGCAAATTTCCAGAATAAATGAAAATAAATAAGTGTGATGATAATTATTTGTCAAATGGTGAATGTTTGTTTGTTATAAGTAGCACAATCGGACAGTATAGTAAGACTAAATAATTTTAAACAAAATTAATAAATGTATGTGTATGTGGTGAAATATAAAGGGAGCTGGTCGACAGTGATAAATTTAATTAGTAAAGTGAATTTAATAACAGTGTTATTCTTCGCAATCTTCGTCATAGTATTAGATTGTCAAATAATGTTGGAGTAGAAGATAATTTCTCAATCTGTTCACCAATCATCAGCTTCCATGGTGCAGCTAATAGTACACCATCTCATTGGCTTATATTATTTCCATTCCAGGTTTCCTTAAATCTTCGAAGGATCTAGAAATATGTTTTGAACAAAATATATGTTACTTCATCCTTACACGCAACAGTGATTGTGTTATTTCCATGTATATTTGCTGATGTATGCTGTCTTCAATCTAATAGACACAGTTGGTCTACTCTTCTCTTAGTACTCTTTACTTAACGTTTACAAGATCAGACCTAAGTTTACTGTTTATTCAGAAGAAAGACTTGCATGCCATATTTATTTTAATTTCTAATATCTTCCGAGATTTCGTTTCTGTATGGTACAATTATTGTGGCAGTCTACTCCTTCTGTTGAACTATCGTTTCTTCTTTATGCATCTCCGTAAGACACATTTTTACAACGTTCGTTGAATAATCATTCATCATAAGTGTGAATATCACTGAAGTGAGTTCATTTTCTTTGTTCTTCTTTTCTATGACGAATTTATTAACTGTGTTTGCCATGTTCGTAGCAATCGTAGAGTTTATGTATTTTCCATGATCTGTCAGTTACAGAAAAATGTCAGTCATCAAACAATCATTCACTTCTTTTTCCATCATGCTGATAAGAAAGGCTAATTTATGATCAGTAGTTCCGATCTCAACTCCACCTGTAGCTCTTCTAGGGTTACTGCCAGTCCCAAGCCCAGGTCAAGGAGGAGGGTTGGACATGGGGCTAGCATTCCAATCACGTAAAACACAAGATTGCTAAAAATACACCAACCAGATTAAACAAATTAAACCATCTTAACTTCTAACAACCAGAGCAAAATTTTTTATAGGTATAAGGAATGTTCGGATAATGTAGGAGAGTAGATAAACCAATCGAATATCAACAGTAATGAAGAGTTACAACTTGACAGTTCTCGGAATCAGTGAAGCACATTAGACTCAAACTAAACAGAAAACAATAGCTACAGGAGAGACGCTACTTTACTCAGGCAACGAAGAGGAAGGTGCTCCACCTACCCAAGAAGTTGTTTTGATGCTGCCCGAGAAGGCGCGCAATGCACTTGTAGAATGTGAACCACATGGACCCAGGATCATCAAAGCATCTTTCAAGACAATGAAGAAGGGGATTACAACGAATATTATCCACTGTTATGCACCCATCAACGACGGCAACGACGAGAATAAAGATCAGTTTTATGGTAGGCTGTAGTCAATTATAGAGAAGTGTCCAGTAAAAAATCTGACAATTCTGAAGAGGGACCTAAACAGAATGGACAACACCGGATACGAAGACATCGTGGGATGAAAGGGACTGGGAGAAAAAATGAGAATGGTGAAAGTTTTATAAATCTATGTGATTTCCACAAAATGGTCATAGGTAGTACAATATTCCCCCACAAACGCATACACAAGGTTACATGGTACTCATCGGATCACCCTATAGAGAATCAAATCGATCATATATGCATCAATAAAAAATTCAGATCAATGGAAGATGTGAGAACCAGGTAAGGAGCTGATGTAGCTTCAGATCATCACCTGGTGGTTGCCAAAATGAAACTGAAGTTAAAGAAACAATGAATAAATGGAGTAACAGCATTACAACGGTTCAATACAGTTTTTCTTCGAAATATAAAAAACTCAAGGAATCAAAATAGCTCTCAATAACAGGTTCCAAGCCTTATAAGGTCTACTGAAAGAAGAAGAAACTACTACGAAAGACAAGTGGAGGGGAATAGAAGAAGCACTAACTTCAACGTGTCAAAAGGCTCTGAGCCGCAAAGAGCACAATCATAAGGAATAGGATTCCAAAGAGTCCTTGAACAAAATTCAACGAAGAAGGAACAAGAAGGCAGAAATCAACAACAGCCGAACTATAGCACAGAAAATCAAGGCGCACATTAAATACACAGAGGCCAATAAGCAAGTAAAGAATATCATTAGAGCCGACAAATGGAAATATATCGGAGGCCTTGCAACGACAGCGGAAATAGTTGCAAGAGAAAGAAACATGAAACAGCTATATAACACAACAAAGAAACTGACAGCAAATACAGTAAATCAGAAAAAAGAAGGCAAGCTAATCACCAAGATTCAAGAAATAAGGAACAGATAGGTAGAATACTTTGAGGAACTCTTGAATAGACCAGCTCCACTGAACCCACCAGATATCAAAGCAGCATCTACAGACTCCAGGTAGATGTCACTCCATCAACGATGGGAAAAATTAAGATGGCCATCAGGCAGATCAAATGTGGGAAAGCAGCAGGACCTGACAATATACCAACTGAAGCGCTCAAGTCAGATATAGACATAACGGCAAGGATGCTCCATGTTTTATTCAAGAGGATCTGGGGGAGGGGAAAGAACAAGTGCCGAAAGACTGGAAAGAAGGGCACCTTATCAAGATAGCAAAGTCAGGAATTTTGAACAAATGTGAGAACTACATGGGGGGTCAGGATAATGTCAGTACCAGGTAAAGTCTTCAACAGAGTGTTGCTGAACAGAATGAAAGTGTTAGGGATTCATAATCCCTAAAAATACAGTTGACAGTATTTCATTGTATTAATTAAATGTTATTGATTTCACTTAATGAATAATCATTGTAAATTGATTGATATAAAAATCAATGTATTTAAAAATACAAATTCACTGGTTTGCTGGTTCACTATTCTCTCGTCTCAGTTTTGCTCCACAATACAATCTTCCTACAAGCCTAGTCTTTTGTAATAGCTGCTGGCTGGGAAGGGAACAAGTTGTGGTATACGTCTGAGGTACAAGTATCAGAGATAGCGTTCGCTCACGCAACCCTCAAATATCTAGCGACACAACAGTTGGCGATGGGTTGAAAACCAACTACACATTTCGTGCATCACAACAGAAAGATTCTGTAAATCCTCAACTTCGAGATCAACAAACTGGTTTCCGTAAGTATCGGTCTTGCACAGACCTAATCGCAATCTCTACGATTCATCGTCAAATAATCAGATGAATGTAACTTGCCACAGTGCATCAACTTCATTGACTATAAGAAGGCGTTTGACAGAGTAGATAGGAAAATACTATGAAAACTTCCTCGACACTACGACATACCAGAGAAACTCGTCAATATTATCCAAAATTCTTACGACGGACTACAGCACCAAATCGTGCATGGAGGACAGCAGCAGATGAATTACCAGTAAGGACAGGAGTCAGACAAGGCTGATTGCTCTCACCTTTCTTCTTTCTTCTAGTGGTTGATTGGATCATGAAAACCTCTAGATCTGAATGGAAACACGGAATTCAATGGACAAGTAGAATGCAACTCGACGATCTAGACTTCGCGGATAATCTGGCTTTTCTAGCCCATACACACCAACAAATGCAAGTGAAGACAACCAAAGTAGCAGCAACCTCAGCATCAGTAGGCCTGAACATACATAAGGCAAAGATCAAGTTCCTCAAATCTAACAAAGGGAGCATCAATTCAAGTGAACTTGATGGCGAAACTCTGGAAGAAGCGGATACTTCACGTACTTGACAAGCATCATCGATGAACAAGGAGGATCCGATGCAGATGTAAAGACAAAGATTGGCTAAGCAACGGCGGCAATTCTACAATGGAAGAACATATGGGATTCCAAACAACTGCCAAGCAACCTTGAAGTCAGACTCTTTAATTCGAACATCAAGACAGTTCTATTCTATGGAGCTGAAACGTGAAGAACTACTTCAAACATCCTTAAAAGGGTACAGGTATTTATCAACAACTGTCTACGCAGGATTCTGAATGTCCATTGGCCGGAAACCATCAGCATTAGCCTACTATGGGAGAGAGCAAACCAACTTCCAGATGAAGAGGAAGTCAGGAAACGACGTTGGAAATGGATAAGACATACATTACGGAAATCATCAAACTGTATCACTAGACAGGCACTAACTTGGAACCATGTTGGGAAACGGAAAAGAGGAAGGCCGAAGAACACACTACGTCGAGAATTGGGAGCAGATATTAAAAGAATGAACAGCAACTGGAAATAGCTGGAAAGGATCGCTCAGGACAGAGTTGAGTGGAGAATACTGGTAAGCGGCCTATGCTTCTCTGGGAGGGGTAACGGGCATAAGTGAGTAAGTTCAGATCTCGCTGGTATATTTAAGGTGCTTAGAAACACTGTTGACATTCTCGAAAGTGTATCAGATGTATTTTGTTTCGTATGCAGTACCGTATCCAGTTTTCATCTTGTTTTTTTTTTCAGCCTCTCCTTCAAATAAGTATTTATCATATGAAATTAATAAAACGATCGTTTATATTTTAAACTTTCTATTGTTACACAGGTAAGCTTGACAAAATCTCAGTCTTTAACTAACAAATAACCGTTCATAAACCGTCGATTCATTTCTTAACTTTTCAAATTTGTAAATATTATGAGCATTATTTATGTTTTGTTTGGAAGAATACATTCAAAAGAACTGCTGTTAACACAATTCCATTATTAAATGTCCCTTAGCAACACCAGTAACAGCGAAATAAATGGTAGCAACCAGCAGATAGATCATCGTACCGTGTATGGAAGACATTTCATAATTTCAACTAGATTATTGATGCAATTACGAGTAAATGTCGCTTACAAGTTCAATACAATTAATTATATGCAAACTAAAGGATATGATAGCAACGGAAGATAGATCGAGCGTTACCTACAAACATTCCATCGGATAAATCGGTTTATCTCTTTATCTATATTTACATTTCATCAATTTTTTGTTAAACGCTACAACATATTTTCTCCTACATCAATTACTTACTTACTTACGCCTGTTACCCCTCTCGGAGGAGCATAGGCCGCTCACCAGTCTTCTCCATTCAACTCTGTCCTGAGCAATCCTTTCCAGCTGTCTCCAGTTACTGTTCATCCTTCTAATGTCTGCTTCCAGTTCTTGACGCAGGGTGTTCTTTGGCCTTCCTCTTTTCCGTTTTCCAACAGGATTCCAAGTTAGTGCTTGTCTGGTGATACAGTCTGATGATTTCCGCAGTGTATGTCCTATCCATTTCCAACGTCGTTTGCTGATTTCCTCTTCAGCTGGAAGCTGATTTGTTCTTTTCCAAAGTAGGCTGTTGTTAATGGTTTTCGGCCAACAGACATTCAATATTCTACGTAGGCAGTTGTTGATAAATACCTGTACTCTCCTGAGGATGTTTGCAGTAGTTCTCTATGTTTCAGCTCCATACAGAAGAATTGACTTGACGTTCGAGTTGAAGAGTCTAACTTTGAGATTGGTAGACAGTTGTTTGGAGTCCCATACATTTTTCAACTGTAGGAATGCTGCCCTTGCCTTGCCGATCCTACATCAACACATACGAACAATTATGGCTACACAATTGAATTTTACTTCATCCTACAATATCTATTATTGTAAATAATTGATAACTACACTACTATGTAATAATCAACTTGTTTATTTCACATTTATCCGGTTTTCTACTATTAAATCTACTATAATCATTCTATATATTCATAATTTCAAATTGATTATGTCTTTGAAATTGATGATTTTATCTTGTTGATTTAACTGAAACATCAATTGTTCATTGAAAGGATCTTTTGTTTTCATGTGAAATTTTGTTAAATACAAGTCAAATTAACAAAAAAAATCATAATAGAGTGTCCTCAAAATATTGTAAAGTTGATTAGATTTTAATCTGATGAAGTGAAATGAAACATTTTTTCTTATTTTTACATAAATAACAAATAAGAAATTGAATGAAGGTGGTTTCGTGGAGATCGGTATTAAGTTGAATTGATTGAATTCATCAAAGCTTTATGTTGGTAAGTTACCATTGAAAATCAGAGGGCATCGAATAACTGTTTCTTCCTAGTACGGGGTTTTTCAGCAGTGCGTACCCTCAATTTCGTCGTTGAAATCAAAATCAAGGAACTTCAGGTTAGCAAACGTCTAACCCATTGAATCACTGTGATAGCGTCTGATGGTGGAATTCCCACTGCGATGGTACTCTACAAACATCAATCTGTAACTAAGCCAATCAACTAAATAGAAAATTATCTATTTTAGATTATTTCAGTAGGTTGAAACAATCGATTCTTACTGTAGATTTCGATTGTGCAATCAGTAAGGGAGGATGATATGAAAAATATGATGTACTTGTGTTATGCATTTTGTACAATCTAGTTACAAATAAACATGTCAAGTCATTTATATGTAAACATGGAAAACTAATGATGATTAGTTAAGTAAACGGTCGAATGATTAAAACATGAAAACTGAAGAATGAAAATTGTATTATTGTCAAAAGGACATTAATAATTATCATTAAAAATTACCCAGGGTAGATTAAACGTTATAAAAAACATATGGAAAGACACTCCATCAAGATAGAGTTCAATCAAATACCAGAACATTAAAGAGATATGCTTTAAATAAGTAAGATTTAATTAAATCATATGTTAATTAAACATCAAAAAATGTTGGCGAGAGATCATACGCGGTTAATCAACTCCCTGTCTACTTAAAACAACGGTTTTCAGATTATGTGACTCAAATAATGAAAGCAAAACAGGAAGAAAATTTATCCAACTTCCCCAAAAATTTTAAAATAAAATAGCAAAAACTAAATTTCTTAATATTCTTAGTAAGGATGTTCACAATTTTTCAAGTTTTGATCTTAATGTAAGTGATTTAGAAATATTTGGAACCAAAGTTCTGTGATAATCTCACATTCATTGATAAGATGAACATATGAATTCATTTTGAAAATCTCTACACAGGTCTAATACCTTTTACTGGTGACAGTGTGGACAGACTAAAGTCTGGCCTAATAGACTGTTGTTATAATTACATAAAAAGTTAAAATATTGTACATGAAATTTCGACTAAAAAACAATAATCGCTACTTAAACTTAAGAAAAATGGGAATCATTGTCTAGTTCTAGACTTGCTGAATTCACTTTATTATGCAACAACAAAACGGATATCGGAACTTAGTAAAGGAGTCGTAAATCATAGTGCGAATGATAGTTTGCAATTCGTCAACTAGAATGAAGAATCTGAGAGTGAAAACGAAATTTATGATATTGCTGAAGGCTGTCGTTATTAGCTGCGAACTTCTTAGTAGAAACAGTCAATTTTATGTGTAATGAATAAGAAAATGGAAGAATAGAAATTGCAATCCCTATCGCTTTTTAAAAGAGTTTATTTCAAGATGCACGATGAATGCTAATTTCAGGTTCGACAAAAGTTGTACAGACATTGTAATGGTTTACAACAGGGTCACCAACAGGTCCATTCCTAGCGGATTTATTTTTTTCTGAACTATGGTTCGGCTTTTTAAAAGGCATCATAAACGAATTAGAGTTGCTATGAATAGATTATATTCGTTAATAATCTCAGCGGATGAAACTAATGAAAAATTATAACGTTTCGCTCGGCAAACTGGTCCAAGCTTCTTCAGATTATTGACAAATATATTCTATTCATATGTCTTACATACACTCGTACGCCCAAGTTTTGTAAATATTTTCGTTCATTTATGGACAAAAATACCTATAAAAGAACTAGAGTTCCGTTGTCATCATATTGAAGATAATACTAAAAAACAAATACTGAAATACAAAATGTACTAAGCAAATACAAATGTCCTTTAAAAAGTTGTTTTTGCAATAGAGTAAAGAAACAATGTTAAACATAAGATGACTTAATCGGACTAATTTACATACTTCCTTCATTAGTTGATTACTAAGTAGTGACCAAGTGAATGTTTGTCAAGTTCTTTATAGTGCTGATGGAATTCTGACGATAAAGTGACAATATAACTTGATCGATGGAATTCAGTCATCAATATAAAGGAATTTATAAACATCCAGTTAGTCACCACACAGTAATCAACCATTACATACAACTAATTCTTGCGGATGATTAGTTGAGGTCTGAATAGCTTAATGGTAATATTCGCAGATTTTGTAAATGGGTGATATGAGATCAAATCAGCAGGGAAGCATATGTCTCCTCAAAGATCGTAGGTACTTCTTGCTGACAAGTTCCAAATAGGACGAAATCAAGGTCCAGGATTCCCTAATGATTACTTTCAAACCAGCTAATATGTATCCTTTTACTTGATATTCCATAACTTAATTCAATAGTATTCAAATAATATTTTTTACCATTCATAAGTATTTGTACGATCGCTTTTCGTAAAATAGTAGTAATAATAATGATTATTATTTAAGTTGGATTAAGACTGGTATGCGAAATCCAGGACAAGCGTTTCGTCACATTCGGGATTCGTTAACTGAATGTACCTGCACCCCAACGCTGGTATTTACATCAGGAACTGTAACTCAGTTCATTTCGTATCAAATGTCATCGCGTTCAGCACTAAGCTACTGAGTTCCGACAGTGACACTTGTGCAATAGGCATGTGTTTATAAATACAATGTATTTGGATTTTCCCATTAATTTATAATAAACTGGAACTGGTCAGTCTCCGGGATGCCGATGAGTCCCAAATCGGAGAAACGCTTATCTGGGATTTTGTTTTCTAGTCACAATCCAACTTAAACTTTACTTGTGATGTATCGCCATGTCGAGGCAATCCTCTCAGAATGAACATGTAACAACAGAAACTGACCAGTTTCATTCAATGACAAATCAACGGGAAGATTCAATTACATCCTAATTATATTATTATTACTGATACTTATTGTTATTACTATTATTAGTGCAAATATAGTGCGTTCAGTTACCACTAACTCCATCCTACTGAATTCCATTTAATCAATTCCACTACATAAAGGGCGCAATTTTCTGGATTAAAGATTGAATTCGATTGTTATTTAATATTAGATTTGCACAATTATGACGAATTTTATTATTAATCAACTCATTTTGCAAATTTCTACTTACCTAATTGATATCGTTTTATGCATTACTTAATATTTGATCTGATTGTAATTTTGTCATCCCATATCACCTATACACATTCATATTCTGACTAATAATCACATTATGTTAATTGTAATATAAACTTCTACATGTTGAATATAACGTAACTATTCTTACTGTTATTTTAAAATTAACAATCGTGATTTACAAACATTCTCAAAGTTATTCAAAGTATTACTTCCCATCTGAATGATGCATTTTCTTTAGAATTAGCTATTTTTGATGTAGATATAAATGTTGTATATATAGTTGTAGAACTTGAATATTCTTTGTTCAAATATCTTTAATAAATATTGAAGGTATTGTAATTGTAATCATCTTGATAATGATTACTTCACTTCTAATCTTAGTGATAATAATGAATTTGTCAATGCTGATATCACTGAATTGATCTGAATCAGAAAACCATTAATCACCTGAAAGTACGGGATAACTGTTTCATTCTAGTATGGGACTCTCCAGAAGTGTTCATCCACTACCCCATTGGGAATCGAACCCAAGACTACTAAACTTCGCGGCAAATGCTCTACCATTGGACCACTAATTCGGCTCCTAGCAGTTGATATCCCTAATTCAGTCAATCCATTGCTTCTAGGTGATCAATGGTTGTTTCATTCAGATCGATTCATGATATCAGGATTGACAATTAACTATCTCTACAACCTCCCAATTGTAAATAATCAACTTACTGCATCTTTTTTTTTTACTATAAGCACTCAATTTCTAACATGTTTCTTATATACGCGAATGCATTATAACTCCTCTCTATTACTAACTCTATTAATGGATAGATTAAAATTGTCATAATGTTACAATATTAAACATAATGCATGTTAAATTTAGAATTACACTCTGCTAAGCAATATCTTAATTAACGGGGTTGTTGTGGAGATAGTTAATTTGTCAATGCTGATATCACGAATTGATCTGAACCAGACAACCATTGATCACCTGGAAGCACTGGATAGCTGTTTCGTCCTAGTATGGGACTCCTCAGCAGTACGCATCCATGACCATGTTGGTCCTCGTCGTGGAGCCATAGGGTCCTGAGTTCGATCCCCAACATGGTCGTGGATGCACACTTCTGAGGAGTCCTATACTAGGACGAAACAGCTATCCAGTGCTTCCAGGTGATCAGTGGTTGTCTGGTTCAGATCAATTCGTGATATCAGCATTGACGAATATCTTAATTATTTTAATGATTCTATGAATCTACAGAAACGTAGAGAGTAGATGAAATAAAATGAGTTCCCATCATTCTATAACGTTGATTCTACTTACTATGAAAAACTAGGCATCAATAGTAATAAGAATTTGCTATAAATGAATAACAATGTAAGTCGTTTAATTAATATCTAAGAAAATAACCAGCCTATGTAACATTCACTATTGAGAACTGAATTGTTGTGATTTCAATGTTGTTTGTACAAAATAGATATTTTTAAGAAACTGAATCAAATTAACATTAATTTATTTAAATTAAAAATTTTTTTTCTGTTTTTTTTTCAATGTTTATGTCAAGTATTCTGTCAATCTTGTTTATTTTCATCAATGTTTTATTGTTTTTTTTGTTTTATTTGTTTATCCTGTTGATTAGTGAACGACAAATAAAATTAACTAGAATGGATTTAAATCAAGATAAATAATAGAGAAGTAAACAATTTACTAGTATTACTACTACTATTACTACTAGTACTAATACTAATACTACTATTATTACTACTATTACTACTACTACTAGTATTGCTATTATTATTATTATTACCCTTATTACCACTACTACTACTACTATTACTACTACTTTTATTACTTCTATTACTACTGCTATTAATTATTTACAAATTAGCCATAAAATAAAGAACTCAACGTATTACTTAGTTGTGATTTGATTAAATAAGGTAAATAGATTTACTAGTGTTTTCTTAATTTAAAACAACAAAATTAAATACAATAAACTGTTTACTATTAATTGAATAGCGTGATGATTTCAACGTATATTTTGCTTTATATTCTTTTTTATAGAGTAAGTTATCTTAGATGAGTCTCATTATCGTATGTATCTACTAGCAAATAGATTTCTTGTGATGATTTAATAAGAATTGAAATCAATCATTAACAATAGAACTGACTTCAGTAACGTAAAGATACTAAGTTGAAACCATCAAATCATAGGTTCTCCTCATACTAATTCAACATCGTTTCATATATGTTTTATATATGATAGGTTTATAACTAGAAACATCCATTGAATAATTTATTCATTCAATGATAACAGAACCCATTCATTGATGTTGTATTGTTGTAAACGTTTTCTGTAAGGTAGTTTGAAAGAATGCCGAATATAAAACAATCTTGTTACTTATAGAAACTGAATTTTCATCAATCTTAGCCACATTCAAATTCTTATTATTTTCATTGTTGTAATACTTCACTTGATATCTCGTGAAATGAAATACATCGTATTATAACTGTATTTACTGAATTAATGGAGCTCAGTTAATCAGCTTTTATTATCATGACATAAAACATTCTTAGGCATTCGGATGTTTCCATCATAATGTGATTTTAGTAATTTGTCACTAGGCTTTACAACTGCTAAGTGAGACGTTTATTTCAGAACTTATGAACTATTCCATAGAAATTCCCGTCCAAAGAAGAACGAAAAGATGTACAAAACTTAGGTACCGAGTGTATATGAGGCATAAGAGCAGAATATATTTGTAAATAATCTCAACGAATGAAGTCAAAAAAAATTTAGACGTTTACTTGGAAAGCTGGTCCGAGCTCCTTCAGTGAAATAACCAAGATTAAAAATTATAGAATATAAATGTAAATTAGATGTCAGATTTATTATAAAAGGTTCAATCGTATGCGCAGTATGAACCTATTTTACATTAATCATTATAAGTGAATTAATGCTGAAATGTCGTGAATGAAGGCGTGCATTTCGTGTAAAGTTTCATGCTACAGTCATTTGTATACATATATTGTTCTGAGTTATGTTTACGGAAAGGACTAGACAATCTGAAGATTGGCTTGTCAAATCATGTAAATCTGATTAGGAGTAAATTGATGGGATGATAATTATGGGTGAAATGATGGAGGCATATTTACAAATGGTAACACATTGATCTGTGTAATAAGACTAAATAATTCTAAACAGAATCAACAAATAAACACATAACTGGAATATGTTGAGAGTTGAAGTGACAGATAATATCTGAATTCATTTTTTAATCATTAGTTGTCGTGGTGCAGCTAACAGTACTCCATCTCGTCGGTTTCTATTGTTGTTGGGATTGGCCCATATGCTTAGAGTTACAGATATTAAACTTTATTTATAACAATTAAAATCTTTTTTAAGGATTTTAATTTCATCAAAACTGATGCTGCGCTCTATTTCTATTGAATGTAATACTATTGACGACATATTTTCAACTTATCTTACATCTTCAGATGATTTAGGAATATGCTTTAAATAGAGTTTATGTTGCTTCACCCTAACATTTAACTATCTTGACGTTTCTCCTAAGTACATAGCATTGTAACCATTGCATCTAATCTCATAGACACAGTTCGTTAGTTTGGTTCTCTGCCCTTGATATTTACAAGTGCAAAACCCAGTGTATTGTTTGTTCAATAAGATACATATATACCATGTTTAATGAGCAAAACGTTGGAATTTCCTTTAATTTCATTCACTGACATTATTTACAAATATGCTCTACTCATATAACTAATGAACTATAACAGCTAATAGATTAACGATACATGTATTTGGATTAAAGTATAACATTTGTGATAATAATTTCAACAAAGTAATATTAAACTGTGTATGGAAGGCAAACAAAAGTAACATAATTATATATGAAGATACCCCACATGGTTGTTGTAGCTTAGTGGGTAGTAAATACTAGGGTAAAGGAACACGAAATGAAGAAGAATTTTCAAATATTTAAACTTGATAGGTAAATTTTAACTGATATTTCATGAATTAGGCTTAGTAATTAGATTGTGTTATATGTCACTGTTTTCACTTCTCGCAAACTACTAATCTACTTCAAAACATTGTTAAACATAAAGCTATGGAATTTCAAATAAACGATGATCGCATAACATATTCAACTAACTGAAATTAGAAATATAAGCTATTAAATAACAATCCATTTGTCAAAATGGTCAGAGTTTGAATGAGAGATCGAAATATTCTGGACTCTTAATAGTGTTTTAGTGGAATTGTCTATGTACACTATAAAGGAATCTGATACTAAAATATAACAACTTTCCTATTCTTTCAGTTCTTGAATCGATTTCTGATACAGGTCAGTTAATAATGGAAAGCTATATAGTTCAATAAACTTCATAGCCCCTATTAATGTATACCGTACAGTATCTATTATCAACTGTAATGCGATCCATATGCCACTACATTTCACTCAAATGACTGAGTAATTGTAATAACAGTTAAAATTAAACCCTTAAATCTTAAAGTTGACTTACTATTCAATCTTAGAAGCTTTTAAGTGAAATAAAAATCACTAATTTTAGGATACCAAATGTTTGGTGTATTACGACAGTATATAATTTTAACGTAATAAATAATCTAAAGCAAAGATAAAACAGTCAAAAGAATATGATCATTACATAATAATGAAAACAAAAGTTTCATAAAATTAAGACAAAGAATAACCCATTCATTAGCTTACTTTACAATGAATTCATGATTGGTCTCCATTAAAATATTTTTCTCATTTAAAACATGTTCTTGTTGTTTTGTTTCAACAACATAATGTTTCTTTAATTTTTTCAATGCAAAACACTGTCGTTTATCCTTGTTTAAATAAACCTGATAAGAAATAGTTTTAATTGAACAGAATAATAAAATCAATGGAAATCAATTAAACAGTGACATTTTTTTCCATGGCAACATAATTATGAAGTGTTCAGTTATAGTAAAAGTAATTTAATACATTTAATTCTAACAAAAAAATACATCTGACAACCATTTCTAGTTGTTAAATACATAGGGAATGAGAAAATTATTAGAATCAATATAGATATCAAATATTCTACATTTGGTTCTTTTGATAAACATGAAGAGAAATAGGATAATGCTAAGTTGTATTATGTGGGTAAAACTAATTCCCTTCAGGTTATAGGCGCGTTTTACTGAAGAGTCATAACATTGAAGAAATTAATTATAGCGGTTTGTTATAACTTCGGTCATCTGTAGGACATCATTAAATCTCCACACGGCATTACGACGTTATTGAAAGAATTCGTTCGGTACCAAGACATATTCTCTGAAGAAACATTAAAACTATTTTCCATATGAAATAAATATACAATAAAAAGACCCTTGTTTTTATATACTTATATTCCTTCGACAGTCTTGGATTATCGTACTAGAATATTATCGTAGTTTATGCAAACTTTAAAATAGACTCAGTACTTTACTAACGTCTTCACGTGTTTAAATATGCTTATTTTATTAATTCACTTAAAATATCGTAAATATCAGTTCATTCAGAACTGAAACTTTGATTAAAATGTTTCCCCAGCTGTGTTAATCATTAGCCCCGTTTTGGTAAAATTAACCAAACTCCAGTGATTTCGGAGAAACATTAATCTATTATACATAAACATCAATATATATATATATATATATATATATATATATATATATATATATATATACGGCATTCCAAATGCATTATTTTCTACACTGAAATATGTTAGTAAGTGTTGTTTACTTTGTTAATATCCTCGCTGCCAAATGTTTACTCAGTACAGAGTCTACTAATATATCTTTTAGTCACAAAGTGTTATCTATATTTGATATTTGGTTAACATTGGAATCCAAAAATTATGTTTCATGCTGTTTAGATTGGTGGATATTTCGCTGGTGGCTGACAAATAAGTTGATTCTCAGTGTGATTACCAACAGTTGGATACAGGTACTTTCAAGTGGCGAGTCTCAAGTGGGACAAAATGGTTATCTTGAATATACTACTGACTCCACTATACATCTTTCAAAACATTCGGCATAGAATTGAAATTATGTTCACAAGGCTGACTAGTAGAAACTCTTTTTCAGTCAGAAATGTTTTTTTCTTTCTGAAGTACTCATAATTTGTTTCCATATGATTATATACTTGGAAATTCTAAATAATTAGTTTCCACATAATTATCCTCATTTATGACTTATGAAAGGTAAGATAATTTTGTATCACTTCCAGTATCTACCAACTCCAATGGGCAGTTAAAATAATGTATACTAGTTTATAAAATAGCTACATGATGAAATCCTGACAGTCTGTTTTAAATAAATGTACAGTCATTACTTCACATATTAAAAATTGCTTAAAAATAATTTGCTAACTGTGCGTTATTATAAAATTTATAGAGAAACTCACTTACCAACTGTACACGACCAAAACCCCCTATCCCAATTGTTGACACAACAGTGAAGTCTGTAAGTTTAATCTCTGAAAATTGCTTTTCTCTTTGACTACAAAAGCAACACAATAGAAAGTAGTAAAATAATTCTCATATTTAAACGTTTAATAAAATAAACTGATTTTTAAAGGTATTTTCTATCATGAAAAGATAATAACTAAGAAACTCCTGAATATTAAAAAGACATTTAGTGAACCAGTCATTATTCCCAAGTAAAATCTTAAAGGAATCTCAAAGAAATGGTTGCTATACACACGATTCATACTTAAATCGTTCAGTTTGACAAGTGTCACATTAAAATGTAAAGAATGTTGATAACTTTGATGTTTAAATTCATTTTACTTTAGCCAGAAAAATTAATCTAAGTATGTTATTGTTATGTAATCAGCATTTCAAGTCATTATTAATCAAAAGTGAGCAGATATCAGTTAAATTTTTTTGAAAAGTTATTTTTTGGTGGTGGGGTTTTTATCATCATGCTGAACAACATAATCAACACAGACGTATGTTACAAGTGAGTTGTGAAAATATCTCTTTGAGTGGCTAATATTATGTTCTATTGGTTGTCAGCCTTATTGCTTATTGTTGACACAAGACCTATTATTCTTAGCAAATTTCTTCTGAATACCATCCCTTTAAACTTTGTTAGATGCATCGTAGTTATATATGCTCTTACGGGTTAATGATTGGTTTCAATTTAATATGAATAGTGACTAATGACTGAATGAAGTATCATGCTTCTAAAAATTTTATTTTGCTTTTCCGAAATCTTGAAATTTCCGCAGCTGAATTATTGTCTATCGTTCCTCTTTGAGAAGTTACTACAGATAACACCATCCAGGTTGATAAAAAAAGCCCCATGATTAACATACTTAATTCTTTTGAACTATGAATTTCCTCCCTAAAATTCCACTAGCCTAAAAAAATAGCGAATAATTCTTCAGATCAGTTGTATACTTTGAAGTGTTCGTCATAGTATCAAATAGTCAAATGATGTTGGAGTAGTACATAATTTCCGAATTCATTCACCAATTATCAGTTACCATGGTGCAGTTAATAGTGCAGCATCTCATCTGCTTATATTATTTCCATTTCACCATATATGTAGCATCTCAGCTGTAAATCCTTCTTTAGGAGAACTAACACCATTTTTGAAAGATTTTTGTCATATAAAAATTCATGTTATATAGTATTTTGATTGAATGTAATGCCACCGTATATTTTTTCTCAGGTTTCCTTATATCTTCGGAGGATCTAGGAATATGTTTTGAACAAAATGTATGTTACTTCATCCTTACATGCAACACTGATAGTGTTATTTCAATGTATATAACATGATATGTGCTGTCTTAAATCTAATAGACACAGTTGGTCTACTCTTCTCTTAGTACTCTTTACTTATTGTTTACAAGATCAGACCTAAGTTTACTGTTCATTCAGAAGAAAGACTTGTATGCCATATTTATTTTAATTTCTAATATCTTCCGAGATTTCGTTTCTGTATGGTACAATTATTGTGGCAGTCTACTCCTTCTGTTGAACTATCATTTCTTCTTTATGCATCTCCGTAAGGATCAATTTTACAAAGTTCGTTGAGTAATCATTCATCACAAGTGTGAACGGCACTGAAGTGAGTTCATTTTCCTTGTCCTTCTTTTTTATGATGAGCTGAAAACTCTGTTTATCAGGTTCGTAGCAATCGTAGAGTTTATGCATTTTCTATGATACGTTAGTTATAGAAAAATGTCGACCATCAAACAATCATTTACTTCTTTTTCTACCATGCTGCTTAGAAAGGCTAATTTATGATCAGTAGTCTTGATCTCGCTGGTATATCTGATGTACTCAGAAATACTGTTGACATTTTCAAAAGTTTATCAGGTGTATTTTGTTTCGTATTAAGTACCAAATCCAGTTTTTATCTTGTTTTTCTTCCAGCTTCTCCTTCTAATAGGTATTTAGCATAATAAATGAATAAGACGATCATTTATATTCGAAACTTGATTATGTTATTCATTTGCATGTAGCATTATCCTCACAGTATTTGATCTAATAGGCACAGTTGATCTAATCTAAATATATTTATACATCAATGAATAGTTTATTGTTCTTCCGAAGATAGATTCGTATTTATTATTCGATCGTAATCTTACTTATAAGTGATAAACATTTCTAGCTGCATTCTTGACAAGTCTTTTATGTAAAGATCATCCCCTATATATATAGGGAACTTTATGAAATCACTGAAGTTGTAATCAGATTAAATTCAGGAAGGTTCTTCAGTTCTATAAATTATGCTTATTTACTTAATGCATATTACTTGGATGATATTAGATATGTTAATATCTCTTAATTGACACTTGAATTCAATTTCACAGTGTAAATTTTTAGTTTTGCGACTATTAGTTAGAGAATTAGGTAGATGTTTACTTAGTTTGAAGACAGTTTATAACATAGAGTGAATTAAACTGAGTAATCGACTAAGCCAAAGTCTAACAGACAGTTGTTTTATCCTAATATGAGGCTTCTTAGCTGTAAGTAACCGCATTAAGTATCAAACCGACGAAATACAATTTTCGTTTGTTGCATATTATACGCAGGTCGTTTAGATGGCATCCAATTGTTCCTATTTGCAACTTCAGTCAACTAGTCGTATAACTCCACCACGATCCATTAGAAGTAATAGAAAAGAAGTATCATTCGTTGCATACACGGACTCAATCAGTCATGGACTGAAATTATATAAACTATAACAATATATCATAGAATGCAATCGGCCCACATTTCTTAAACTTCAGAAAACCTCTTGAAAATCAGAATGTGTCAATGTTGGTTAATAAATCGGTTTTCGAAAATATCTGTTATTTCTTATAATGTAACACTTACGAATCGCTCTTTAAATAAACAACAGATATCGTAACCACGATTTCGAAATCGCTGGAATCATTTTTCTGTTACTTCACCTGATTGCCTGTAACATTTTGAAATTTATATGAATCATGCTACGTACGGTTTTAGAAATATGAAAATTGTTTAATGTTTGTTCTTTTTCGAGTTTCTACAGTAAACTAAAGTTGAATTCATAGAAAAAAATGACTGTAAAATCACAGTCTTTATATACCAGCATAAAACACAATAAAGAGTTGATGTATTCTATTCTGTATTGAATGTTTGATTAAACATTAAACAATACGACTACAATGAATTCAAATTCAATGTAATGATGGTTGATTATGTGCTTAGAAGATTATCCTTGCCTATCCTTGCCTATGGTTACTAAATACAAACATGCATTTTAGTCAGTATACATTTAACAAATTTCAATGATGTTTTATCACTTTTCATGTGACTATCATCAGTTGTAAGCAGATAACTGTTTATTTGTATCGCGTCACTTAACTGAAATGCATTTACGTTTATCAACTAGTGACGTAATTGATTAAAAGGTATATTTACTGGATGAACAATATTAAATATGTTCTTACTTGGTGACTGGTTTTTCATCTGGATAACTTCGTTCAAAGCTGACTAAATCCTTAATGAGCACATTATATGAACTGTTGAACATAAAAAAAGAAAACAGTATATATTTGATTTATAATATAAAGATTATAATTTGTGTTCTTTTATTACTTTCACTGACGATTTACTGCATGTTAAACTATAAGGTTTAGACATAAAATACTTTTAACTGATTATCACACTGATTAGATTCAGTATGAAACTAGACAAATTATGTTTGGAAAAACTTACTCATATATAACTGAATCTGGTATCACTAACTTGAAAATTATCGTATACGGTTCAGTACTGACTTCAATGATATGAAGAATGTAGTTCACTGGTAAAATATTCTTAAAAGTGAGGAGAACTATAAGAAGCCTATCCTGATTATGTTACTAACCGAAATGTATCGCCTGCTATATGGATTTTAGGTTATCTTATTATACCTCACCCTTTTGATTATAATCGTTTTCCTTTGTTTTTCTTCTATTGTATTATCCTTTAACTTGATGCCTATTTTGCGTCAAAAATCGTTGTGTTTAAATGAACAAACGATCGTTTCAAAAACGCTTAAAATCTTGAAAATCCCAATACCATAGTTATTAGTGACTAACATTTATAGTTTTCTAGAAGTATTAAGCAAATATGTATGAATTAAAATACTACAAACTAACGTTTTAGTGAGTAACTACCATAAACATGATCGATACGTACAAAGGAAGTCATTATTATAATAATGATTTTTCTAAAATGTAACGGTTATAACTCAGTGCATTAAACCTGCTTTCAAATTTAACATTAGTCAATAATTATGTCTGCAATTAATCATTATAATAATTGTTTTAATGTATCTAAGTTTTATTGATCTTAACGTATTTTGTAAGGTGAAAATATTATGTAACCATGCTGAAAATTTTACATTTCGCATTATTTTGCTTAGTCTTTCAATCAATCAATCCCTGTTACCATACATGGAATATAGGCCATCCGACCAGCAATGTCCATTCAACACTGTCCAAGGCAGTTCTTTCCAGTTCTTCCCAGGTCCTGCTCACTTTCTTCATGTCTGTATCCAACTCCTAGCATACTATGTTCTTCGACCTCCTTCCTTTTCTATAGCCTTCGGGATTCCATGTTGGTGCGGTCTCGTGATACAGTCTGATGATTTTCTAAATGTGTGTCCTATCCACCTCTCCTCCAGCGTCTTTTCCTGATTTCTTTCCAACCTGGATTTTGGTTGATTTGTTCTCTGCCATAGGAGGTTGTTGTTGGTGGTATTCGGCCAACGGATTCGAAGTATCTTATGATGACACTCGTTTATAATTACTTGTATCTTTTGGACGATCCTTTTCATAGTTATCTAAGCTTCAGCTCTACACAATAGAACTGTCTTCATATTTGTATTGAAAATTTTAACTTCATTATTAACTAACAGATGGTTTGAGTTTGAAGATGTTTTTCAGTTGTAGAAATGCTGCTCTTGCCTTTCCAATCAGTGCCTTCACATCTGCATCAGACTCTCCTTGTTTATCGATGATGCTGCTGGTCATGTATGTAAAGGTTCCTACATCTTCCAGAATTTCTCCGTCAAATGTAATTGGGTTCGTGTTGATTGTTTTGTATTGAAGGATCTTGCTTTTCCCTTTTTGTACGTTGAATAAAGTAATATATTTCAACAGAAACAATATTTCACGATATGCACTTTATAGAATAATCCAGCATTCAGAAGATAATGAAACATTAAAAATGGTGTTATATGTAGAACTAAATATTAATTACTTGATAAAATTTTGTAAAATACATATGATCAACATCATTTCAATGGTGTAGTGTGAAGTTGGAGGTGATTTAAAGTATTTTCACCAGACATTTTGAATAATTTGATTACACATTTACTTGTTAAGGCACTCATATATAAAATGTGAAATCAATTAAGGTTGAGTAACTCCATCTGGTCGAGTGTCGACAATATGATAATTTAGGAAAACAGAGAGAGAAATATACAATGATGAATAGGATGGAAAATGATTACACCAACAAAGACAATTAAAAATACCACAGTAGATTCAAAGTTATAATAAAATGGTTCCGTATACATAACAGTGGCTAAAATTTTATAATTTCTAAGGCATCTACAAATTTGGGAATAAGTTTGTGGTGACTTGTATACAAAGTCACATCAAAATTATAGCCCATGTTGCCAGTGTATTGCATGATAGGTGAATACGGTTATTTTATTCCTCGACTCTTTCGATTCATTTGACGCAACTTGGTTTTGTAACTATTTAGGGACAATGTTCCGCTGCCTTTGATTGGATTGTCTAGACTACTCCTTTCTATGTATGTGTGTCCACACATACATGTGAAATGTATAACCCAACTATATTACACTTTTAGATCGGCATTTTTAAAAAGAGGGCTAATTGTTGTAAGCAAACATTATTGTCTAGCATCATATGCGTTGCATTTATTCTCAATTCATGCATATAAAGCCAGTTTCTTAATGAAGCAACTCTTACCCATTCTTAGTTCTTTGTGAATGTCAGTGTATATTACTTAATCCAGGATTACTGATATATACGAATATTACATTACTCTGCATCTATTTCGATTACTGCTTATTATATCATTCAGTGAATAGTAGTTTGTATTTACTAAACATTACGTCGATCAATTAATCACTGCCAGTTACTAGTCGTGCAGCATAGGCTATCGAACAGAATTCTACGACTAGCTCCGTCGTAGGTTGTCGATTCTTAGTTCTTTAAGTGTTAGTCATTCTTTCTATATCTGCCTCTAATTCGCGACATAATGATGTTCTTCGGCGCTCCTGCGCCTGGAATCTTCCCAGGGTTACTACTGGTCTAAGTCCGAATAAAGGAGGAGGACTTAGGCATAGAGTTAGCAACCTCATCCGGTTAAAAAAGCAACCTTGATTAAAAACAACGCTAACCAAAAAAGCCATTGAAACATCACATCAAGGCTGATATTTTTTATTCTAAAAGAAATCAATTAGACAAATGATACCTAGGAGTTATTAAGGACTTATTAGTTGGTTATAATTCAACATATTGCTTATGCATATATGTCCATTGAACTATGCTATAGAGAAGAAATTCATTGAAACAATTCAATTATGATTTCATTTCCAATATCAACCATCATTACAAATTAGGACTTAACCGTAAACCTTTAGCAAGTTATAAAAGAAAACTCAAATGAAATAAACATTATCACATTTCATGTGATACCACTGGATAACTTTATTATATGCTAACAGATTACAAATGTTTATTCACTTACTCTCTATCCAGCATCAAACAGTCTACACCACGTGGTGGCATAGCAATAATATTTGCCGTACGAACATCTTCACTTTAAATAACAGAAAAAAATTATAAGAATGTTGATTACTTAATTAAAACTATAACATAATATACTACTTAAATAAATCTGTAGATAAAAACGATTAATTAAGTTGAAATCCATTAAACAAATGCACTTAGTTGGAAGTTAATTTAAACACTTAGTTATCCAGCGTAATACAGTAAAGATATAGATAAGTATAAGAAACCAATTAGAAATTAAGCAAATAGTATAAATATGTGTAACATATTGTAAGAGATAATCCAAGAATACTGAAAGTAATTAATAGCTTCTGCATGTCTAGAAGTATGTAGTTATGTATTGAATAAACGTCATAGATAAGCCAAGATAGTAATAAAATGAATAAAGTCCTAGTTAGATAAAACTAAAGTAATTCAATCTAGAAGTAGAGTTGTAAAACTAATGTAACCAACTGAAAGAAAGTGTTTAACAAACTTTTTTAATCTAATGAAATATAATTTATGTTACTAAGGCAAAGCATAATAATTATTTCTCAGTGAATACTATAAATTAACTTTCTGACACCTGTTAACAAAGCAAGACTGGATGATAGTTAATTACATTAAAATATTTCATAATATCAATCAAATTTCCTATGTTCCTTGAGAAGTCATGAGATTGAACTGCTCAATATGCTTATTTATCATGACTAAAGATATTCTGTTTAGCCTATGTAGCTACTTTAGTAGGTGGATTATTGATGAGCTCACTAAAAATGATTTATCAGGTAATGTTTAAGTGAATATTCAACATCAGATCGTATTTGTAATAATATTCATGAAATGTTTAGCAATCGACATTGTAAGTCTGATGTATTAATTATTTCTATGATTCATAGATAGCGAACTTTGTAACCAATGACTGACTTACAAAGTTAAACAGCCCTAAAGAAACTATCTAAAATCGTTCTTTCATACAAGTAAATGCAGTAATTAATAAAACTAAATAACAATCAATAAACTCTTGGATCAAGTGACTGTTATAAGTTATGTAAGATAACAATGATGTACAAAGTTTAGTGAATTATCACTAACTTACTCAGTTAAAGCTTTCTCTCCAAACCAATCACCACGTGTCATATAACGAATAAATTGTTCATTGCATCCATTACCACAATTTTTTGTCACTTTCACCTAAAACAAAAATACATTTACTTATATTTTTATTCCTTGATATTGAATACAGTAATAAAAATGGGGGATTCAGAGAAAGTTTTAAGTTTTCACTTAGAAGTTCACCTGTTTTTGTTTATGGTTAAATAAGAAACAGTACATTGCCACCTAGTGTTATTGTTCATATTGAGATCAATGAGTAGAGAATATATGAATTCATGAAATAAAATGTTTAAAAATGTATTGAAATGTAATGAAAGACAAGTAGTGGGAATGTCTGATCTATTATTAATAAATACGGGTAATTACTTCAACCAGATAGCAGAAATCTTCCTATATGCCTAAAGTTGAAAATCATTAACATCATTTTCTTATACGACTATATTCAGTTTCCCCTATTTTATTATACTTTAAAATCAATCTTGCATCAGAAGTCACTGTGAACTAAAGTATATGAATAAGAACATGGAACAGTGGGACTTTAAAACCACTTGGTGAGTGTTTTACCTTTAGATAACTGAGTTGACATTCATACATCACATTTCACACTTATTATTTTGCAAGTCATAAAATTAAGCTTATGAGCTAAAATAAGTTGTTCCTCTTATTGGATCTCTTAACATAAATATTAGTATTGACAATTAGTTAATATCACCTATTGAATGACAACTGTATAATCAAAATGCATTATGAACTTATTTACTTACTTTTCCACCTGTTATAATGTAAAATGTATTTCCCCGTTCTCCTTCTCTAATAACATATTCATCTGGTTCATAATGCTCTGATCCAAGTACAACTGAAACTTTTCCAAGAACTTCTAAATTTAAATCTTTAAATGTTGGGACACTAAAAATAGATTAATATGAATGAAGTTGATAGATTATATGATTTTAGATAAGTGTACTCAATCGAATGAAATTCAAACTTTATAAATGTTATTGTTCAATACAAGTTTAGAGGAGTGTCATATTTAGACGACTATTTATTTTGAAAACTTCATACACCAAGCATTAGTACTAAGGTAATTAATTACTTACTTAAGTTATTTAGGTGATTCAGTTAGAAAATACTCTTAAAATTGACTTCGAAGTGTCAGTATTTGAGAAAAAACACCAAGTTTTCAGTGAAACTGAGTCGTAGTTGGCAAGGCTGTTGCCTGCTTGGACACGATTTATTCAGAAGACATTAGGTGAAGTGTTATTTCATTGATTTGATGTTATTTTAATTTAGTTAGATATTTTTTCCAGAACATCCAAGTACGATCCATAAAAGCTCATTCGCTAGTGACTGATTTCTGAGAGTGATTCTTGGAGTTCCAGTGAGAATATATAATCAATCAAATTCAATCATATGTAGTGTGAGACAGTTACCCACTGATAGTAGTTGATGATATCACACAAATATATTACAAATTAGCTGAAGTTCAGAATACTAATTGCTGTATACCAGCCGGTTGAGTGATCTGTCGGTTATTTTCTCTTCATGACTTTAAGGTCCTGAGCTCATGTTTTTGCAGGGCCACATCACTGAAAAGTCCTAAACAAGAACAAAACAGCGGTCCTGTGTTCCCTGGTTTTCAATCGTTGACTTACTCAGATTGATTCATGATGTCAACTTTAAATTCCGCAATCTTTACAATAACTGACCGCGGCTTTAAACGTTTTTAAAAATTCTATGTAATCTTAGTTCCTTATAGCAGAGATTTCTAATGGTTAGTCCAGTACGTTCTTTATTCAGTTTGTTCAAATCAACTAACTGATCTACTGATAATCACTAAGATCAACAGTTATTTCGTTTCCTAGCAATACATTTTCTAGACAAACCTCAACTTTTTCACTAGCTAGTGGACTATAAGGAAAATTCCTAGAATAGTTAGGTTTGCATTATGTGGTAGCATCATTATCAGTTAGAATGTGCATCTCTAACAGAATTCGTCTACCATAATGAAAATTTAAAACTTCTAAAATTAAAATCTTTCTCTAATTACTACTATGAATGTTCTAACCATTTAAAAAAAACCAAAACCTGTTTCATAAAAATGAAATCATCCCTACGAATAAACTACTTCATGTTCATTATTTACTGTACTTAGTCTTGTACTCAGTATAACTCATTATTTTGCATTATGTAACTAGTTTTATGTAACCATTACAAAATCAAAATAAAGTAACATAAGACTACTTTCCAGTTGCACCTAGTAAACTTTATTTAAGTATCAGCATCAATTTGATTTTTATGCTTTCAGCTGTATTCTTAGTTGGAAATAAACCTTCTTAATAGTAGTGATCACACTGAATTGTTAATAAATTATTTGATAAGACATTTGATTGCATTGGATTGATTATGTGCAAGACATGAAAGCACACTACCCAGAGTTCATGAATAATTATTCCACGGTGGTTAAATTAAATGACTAATAATTAGCTTCAAGAACAAGATACAACTATTATTTAGCAGTTGATTAATAAATGTTTTTGTTGAAAGACTAATTCTGACATGGTGGCTTAAGTATAAGGTTAATTTATTTATTATAGACTCATCATAGAAGTAAACTAAGTCTTATCAAATAAACTTTATTGAGATTATTACTTGATTTAATTGAACATTAGCAGTACAACTTCAGAATATCTATTAAGTACAAGTGAAATAGAGCCTACACATGGTATCGGATTAGACTACTCTCCCATAACTGCATTTGTTTTCATTACCATTATTATCTAAAAACAAGTGATTAATCAATACAACGATTTAATTCCAAATGTTTCTATGTTTTTATATCATAGGTAATACATATTAATAATAAATGTATATTAATTACCTTTTTAGAAATTTCACATATTCTGTTTGCTTTTGTATGCCTGTAAACATCATAATTGATTGAAAACATGGACGATCTATTGCCCATAATTTGCAATCAGTTATGGCTGGAAACGGATGAAAAAAATGATAAAATAAGTAATTTCATGTCTATTACTGTTCTAAAAACACTAAACAAAACTAAAACATCTATTTAATGACACCTTATCATAGAGAGATTCCAATTAGAGAATAATAAGAAACAGGAAACACTAATAAACTTAATTGATATAATCTCAAAGGTATCAGAATTGCTTACCCAAGTTCACTCCAAAAAACACATTCAACTAACGTTAGTCCTACACAGAACATAATTTTGCATGAAACAGTCTTTAGAAACATCTTAACCTAACTTAAATCACAGATATCATTTAATTTGGATTGTGACTCGCAAGTGGAATCCAGGACGCGCGTTTCATCCTATTTGGGACTCATCGGCTGGATGTACCTGCATCCCGATGTTGATGTTCACAGTGGGATTCGAACTCAGTCCGTTTCAGTGACTGACCAGCTTTAGTCTATAACAAACCAATCGAAATATACAAATTCATCCTACTATGAATTCACAGAGTTATCAATGATCACCTTTAAAAAGAATTTACTAAGTTTGAGAAAAAGACATAACCGGAGCAATTATTCCATATGTAGAATACCATGATGGTTTCATCACACTGACTGAAATTAAAGTTGAAAACTACAGAATCGACACTTAATTTATTAAAGGTTTCCTGTACGTTAGGTAATGCCTAAAGTTATCTTGAAATCGAACCCGGTAGATTTAATTTTCAATGAACGTTCGATACATTTATTAATCACCTGGAATAAAATGAATTCCAAATGACTAAAATAAACAGCTTCACAGTGTTTCTAAAACGTTTAATATGTGATTGCTTACAGTTTTAAGAATAGAATCCTTGAATATCTATCTCCCTGTTGAAGCACATACTTGGATTCAGAATTATCGGGAATAAAATGGTAGTAGTGATTAGTTTCTAGTTTAATAACTTCCGGCTTAATTGCATTAAGCTTATACTATCGAAGAATACAATACTTTGAATAATCACATGGCTATTATCAAAACATTAATTCTCTATTATGTATACTACTCATATGTTATATATGCTAATTTTACAGGGATTCTTATAGATGATTACTGATGTATATATTAAGTATAAAATACAATAAATAATAATGAGTTTACTGTTTGATTTTTTTTAATTACCTCTTACACTTGCTGTTCTTGTACAATTGTAAAGAATAGCTAATTCACCAAAAACTGTGCCTGGACCCATTTCACGTAGACGTTCACCTGCTTTCTGTACTTCAACATAACCATCTAATAAAATGACCAGATATAAAATTACAATGTTAAACAAATGCATAATTAAGTAGAATATACTCTCTATACAAAGTTACAAAGCTTTGATTAATGCTTCATTTATTCCATCTTGAATATGTATAAATCCATATAGTAAGTAGATGCATAATTAAGTGTTCATTAATGTTACATTATAGAAGAACAATAAAATATATTATGATCTTAAAAACTAAATGAAATTTAACTACTTATTAGTAATTCATAAATGTAAATGCAAGAAATTTCAATGATAAGGTCTCTTAGTGTAACAGTGGGTGGTCTATGTAAGGGATATGGTCCGTCAAGTATAAAAATTCTTTCCTTTAATAATCAAATTCGTTTAAGATAAAAGTATAAAGTACTATTATGACATTGAGGTGTTTTTGTGGAAATAAGTATTAAGTTTGGTTAATCATATTCGTAACAGATTGATATCATTTGAATAGAGATAAAAGCCAACGAGCGATAGACGGTAGTTTCGCCACAGTACGGAACTCATCAACAGTTTGCACCCTTGGTTCCATAATTGAAATTAATTCATTAGCATCAGGTGTTACGGCATAATCCCAACCACTTGTCCGGTGTCTAATGGTATGACAATGTATGATAGTGTAGTTAAACAGACATTATCATATGCACAGATTAATGTTAGCCATCAAAATAGAAAGCACTAAGTAATAATATGAAGACAATTTAATCAATGTATAAAAAAGACTATTTAGGAAAGTATACTGATTTTATACTATTATGAAATGAACAGAACTGTACAGTAGTGCCAGATCAATCAGATTTCGGTACTATTTCTCAAGCTCACGGTGTAGAGTTCAGAATAAATGTAATGGTTCCATATAATATACTTCTCAATATGAATGAATTCGTGTTTATAACTTATCTTTAAAATAATGCAACACTTCGTAGGGCAATATCTTCAAGTTTCAGGATTTAAAGGGTTGAAATCAAATGTCAACATAAATATGACAAGTCAAGATCATTTGATGAATCGCCCAAAAGCTCAGCATTACCACAAAATGTTTTCATTGTATTTATATTTTCATGAAAGTTAATTTATTTTTCAAATAAAAAATGTGTAATTCGATATCACAAATTGGTCTGAGTTAGATAACCATTAACAAACATGAAGCAATGAACAGCTACTTTCGCCGTAGTATGGGACTCTTCGATAGTTCACATCAATGGCTCCATCATTCACTAAACCATGAATTTCACTGACTCTATAGCAAACGTTCCAGCATTAGGCTACTGAGAAAATATGCAGCCTATGAGTTAAAGTGATCTATTTTGTTTAATTTTCTTAATTTTTTTCATAATCTAATGAAAATTTTAAATGGTAACAGTTAATATGGGAATGTTTATGGTTTGAAATAAATAAGAACCTGCTATTCTTTATATGAACAGCTGTTATCTTTACCTTTTTCTTTTCTTTTTTTTTAAATTTAATTTCAGGCAATCACTATTTAATTCTTAATGTTGTATGATAAAGAAAATTGACTGTTTAATTTTTTACTTTTTCTAAGAAAAAAATTAATTTCTTGAAAACTCTTCGTTTTGTAACATGAAACCCCCCGAGGCAACTATTCAATAAATTTCTACTTGAACTTTATTGATATCACCATAAATTTTTCACATAGTAATACTGATAGAAATTCTAATTGTAAACAATACTCATTGTTACATAATAGAGAATCAATCAATAAAATAGATAGTCATAATAACAATAAAAAGTTATTATAATACGTTTATCAAACTATATATTAACTGATTAAGATAAATATACAATAAAAATGGAACAATTACAGATACAATCGTTTATAGGTAGTAAGTTTTTATGTTGTCAAGATAATCCTATTGTATGTTAATCATTCAATGATGCTTTATAGTTTACCTTCAAAAGAAATATCTATACTAGATGAACAATTCTGTTAATAGTGTCAGTATTTTGATATGTTGCTAATTAAAAATGTCATGAAGCTAGAACAAACTAATCACCAGTAGGATTGTATAAATTACTTCGATCAGAATGAAATAATTTTATCCCGGAGAATAGGGAGTGGAAGGTGGTTTCGATAGAGGTCAGTATTCATTCTGTTGTATGCATTCATTACAGAGGGATATTGAATGGATATCGTTGAAAACTAAGGAATACTAAACAGTTGTTTCGTTGGTATAGAACTCCCTAAAATTATGAACTCTTGGTTTCATAGAGGAATCGAACTTAGGACTTATAAAAGTAATCACTGGGCTGTTATAAGGTGACTATCAGCAATGGCACTGACTGATTGTCTAGCTATGACAAACTGATTAACGTAGAAGCTTCATAAGAGGACAAAACAGCTCCCTAGTCTTCTCTGATTTTCAATTATAGACTATTGCCATCAATCTTTAACGAGTACAAACAGTAGAGTAAGTAGTGTATCGCTCAAGCAAAGAATGATAATGAAAAGAAAAAGTTGAGTATCGTAGCTAGTTTGACTTAATTTCTAAGTCTTGCTAAGAGCCATGGTCAGTAACGGAAATTAAGGCATAAATACTACTTTGAGTGTAGAAAAGCGCAAGAATATGTATGTGTTGGGCACCACCATATATAAACTTTCACAATCTTAGACTTCATTGTCTGCATAATCAAAGTCGACAATTGAGCCTCGTAATATAAGATCGATTCTTGAAAAGTTGAATAAAAAATAACATTCATGAGGATATATATATGATTAAATGAAGTGGGGAGGCAAAGCTGACGAACAACACTTAAAGTTGACGACTATGATAGCAACGTGTTATAAGCTCCGTAACAACATATCAAGTAGGAAAACAACTGCAACTACTAGATGTCTAATCGGAATTAACCTCAAGGATTTCACTGTCCATTAAGTAGTGATCAGTTTGTTTCAGTCATTTTTATTTAGTTAATGTATTGCTGCCTAATAATAAAATGCTATTTTCACCAAAAATTTCATTTCAAGCTCTGACTCCTATCGTTTATGTATTTTAATCCGACATGATATGATGTGCTATACAAGCATGCTGACATCAGACGGCTGAAATAAAACTTTTAATTAAAATTGCGTTATATCCTAACATAACATCAACAAAACAAATAGGAAATTAGGTTAAAATGGATTGTGGAGATCGGTGATCTTATTTGATTAAATATGTTACAATTAGATGCTGGCAGAGCACCATTCAAAATCATGGAACACTAGACAGTTACTTCATACTAGTGGGAAATTACTCACAAGTGCGTACACTATATCCCGTCCGATGGGATTTAGGTTGGTGAATACCCAATAACTTGCACTAATCGGCCAGCCGGCATCCGATTGTGGAATTTCCACTTCCATCAATTTGTGATATAGCACAACGATTATCTATTTTCGTTGGTGATAACTGTCTCAGTTCCCGACATGGCTGAAACTCCACCTAGTCACAAGCTTTTCACTAGGAGCTTCAGGAAACAACCTGAAGTTATTCACTGGTAAGCTGATCCATTATAATTAAAGTCGAGACTAGCGGAGTTCACACTTTTCAGTAATGAGACAATGATCACTAATAATAATGGATGTATCATCGCGTTATATATCATAAAATTGATGAAAATGGGAATTTCATCATTAAATACCAAGGCAACAGATGCAGATGGTTAGATGTTTGCAAACCTGAAACTTCTGGTGCGGAATCTAGGGTGTGCACCGCTCAGAAGTCACATACTATGATAAAATAGCTATCTAGTAGCTCCCTAGTCTTTAATAGTATCCTGCTAATATCAAACTGTAACGTATTCTATCAAATAAAAATAAATAAATGACTGAAATCACTGATATAATACAGCTAATGAACATTAAAGTTGTATATGATAGCTTCAACACGTTCACTTAAACTATAGGATATTTTGAATTTCTTATTCATTCATCAGAAATAAATACTCTCCGAAGAAAGTATAAAACATTTCTGGGAAGAAAATGTTTTCTTGTCTAGTTCATTTATGGTAGCTGCATATTCATGCCTTTGATGGTTTACTATACGTATTAGTCTAGTTCAGGAAAGCAAAGTGCAGCATGAGACAGTTTTGAAATTGTCTCAGAAAAGTTGTGAAACAGTTTGAAAGTTGAAGAATAACAATGATATAAATCTAAGTGTCCACTTGACAAGCCGTGAAAAAGATAAAACAAAATTTTAGTTACAACTATAATTACTAGTTGCTGATACTAATTCATGCCGTAATTGGTGTTTTCAGTTATACAACCCAATCGTATTCCTGAACTTAAGTTCAGTAATACTGTAAGACTGAATAATACTTATAGTAAGGTAGGGCAAAATGTTGGGTAAGGTCAAGTAAAACATAATATAAAACTGAGTGTAACGAAAGCCTTAGGAAGCGTATCAAAGTCCTACAATTTTTGTGTGCATTCCCAGTGTTTTACCTACTGTTTTCATTTCATGCTTTAACACCAACGTTTGGCTCACTGGGTTAGTTTAGGTGTTTTGGTCTTGGAAGCTTACTCCGTTAAATGTTTATACGACTACTGGTTAAGAATGTCATGTCATTCTCTACATTTTCATAGATTATTTATTAGGCCTAGTATTTAACATGCTATCTTTCACTTTCTACCTAGATAAAGTAGCCATAAATATAATTTGAAAGCATTTGCATCTGATGAAACGGATCAGTTTAGCTAACATCTAAAATGGATCAGTTTGTTACAATGTCATTCATCAAGTATAATTAAATTTGCATTGAAGTATAAACATTAGGTTAAAGGTACACTCAGTTAATGAGTTCAACATACCAAACACATTTCCACCGATAAATTAACTATAATTTGGAAATAATATAGGTAATTTGAAATTATATTACTTACATAATGTAGTAGAATTATCGACTACAATAATGTGATTTTATGATATCATGAGAAATCAAAAGCTTGTTTAGATCTATGGCTAGATATTTGCAATGATAAGCATTTTAACACATATATATGCTATTCAGTTTGTTGCTTCCTACTGCATCTAATATACTGATAAACTGGCTTAAACAAAATGCTTTCAAGTATATAATAATGCACAATTTATGTTATGCAATTAGAGTAGTTTGTAAAATCTTAGCCGGTATACTTAATTCATGTATTTATAATGTTAAACATTACATGCAATTTACAGTGCAAATATATTGCCACCTGAATAATGTATTATTGGATAATTCTAATGTATGCTAAGAGATTAAATACTTTTTGGAAAAAACAAAATACACTGATAATTGTGAATAAGATAGCATACGCTAATGATGTATAATAGAGAAAGGTGGTAAATCCATTGATACGCTTGTAAATATTCACCAACTGACATTCACTGCGTACACCCAACCACTATATGCCTCAACACATAGTGTTGATTACTGTTGAAAAGGAACCGAAGAAAGCTAGGGACAGTCAAATCATACTATGACATTAGTCTATGAAGTCTGTGACAGTTGATATGTTCCGTGTTTGCAGATGTAGACTACTTAATTGAGGTCAACACAATTATAGTAATCAACGGTTCAAGACTGTGATATAGTTCACAATCAGTCATAGCGGTGCAGGTGAATTCGCCCTTTGACTTCCATCAATTCCACTTTTTTCTTTCAACGATTTAATTTTTTACATGAGAGATATATTCTCTATGTTCAATATACTTTTCCAATCACTGGTTTCATTAATATTTTTGATCTTTTGGTACCCAACCTCATTTCCAAATGTCGTTCGGAAACTTGGATCAATGCACATGTTTTCCTGCTTCCTTGTTGTGCATTACTGGTGACATGATCATTTTAGTTCTGTAGTTCATCGATATATGAAGTAACATATAAATAATAGAGACGTTATGTAAGATTGAATTATCACTATATGAAGACTGTCCTTCAGTTTCAAAGACATAAATTATCTTATATAAAAATAATCTCAAGATATCTGAAAAATTTACTGACCATATAAAACATATAAATTAATAAATTATCTACCTAATTACATAGTTTGTACTTTAAATGCCTCCTGAAATTTACCATTAAACACTACGTCCACCCTAACGAAATACAATTGATTACAGTAGAAAAAGACATAACAATCTAATAAATATAATTGTTGCATTTCTACCTGATTGAATATGTGACAGATCAATGTTAGCAGAACACCACTGAAAACCATGGAACATTGGACAGTTATTTCATTCTAGTGGGAAACTACACACAAGTGCCTACACCATATTCCGTCTCATGGGATCCAGGTTGGTGAATACGTAACAACCTGTACCAATCGACCTGCAGGCCGTCCATCATCCGATTGTGGAATTCCCACTTCCATCAATTTTTAATATAGCACAACGATTATCTATTTTCATTAGTGATAACTGTCTCATTCACGACATGTCTGAACTCCACCAGTCACAACGTTTTACTGGCGCTTCAGAAATAACCTGAAGTTATTCACTAGTAAGCTGATCATTATAATTAAATTGAGAGGATTACTTTTGTTGGATTGGTATTTTTATTTGAATGAATACTTCATAGATTAATATTGACAGGGCACCATCGAAAACTAGTGAGTATTATGACATATTCAATCAAATAGAAGTAGCAATCTCCACAAAATTTACCACCTAAATTCAATTATAATTGTCGTTATTTAATTCTCGAATACATATTATTTAGTGACAAAAATACTATCACAAAATACATTGTTATGCTAAATGATGGTTTACCAACTAGTAATAATGTACCTTTTGTTTAGAGTATATGACATGGAAGTCTATGCAGCATTATTTTTATAATCACAAAGGTAACTAATTTGGTGTGTATGTTTTAGTCAAATTGTTAACTGTTACAAACGCACTATGTCAAGCGCAACAGGGTTTTCTTGAAAAAGTTGTGAATAACATTCAGAGACTTGAACACGACAACAGAACTGTCTTCACTTTCGTAATGAAAATTCCGATTTTGATGTTGACCGATAGGTGGTTTGAATTCTAGATGTTTTTCAATCACAGAGGCGATGTGTTTGCCTTACCGATCCGCGTCTTTACATCTGCATTCGAATTTTTTATGTTAGTCGATGATGCAGTTTGATATTCAAGAGACTTCATATCTACCAAAGCTTTCTCCGTCAAGTCGAATGTGATTGGTTTAGTGTTTTTTTGTTTTGTATCTAGGGTTCTTGCTTTTTCATTTTTGTATGTTGAGGCCTATTGTTGCAAAGGTTACTACTATTCTATCCGTCTTCACCTACATTTGTTGTGTTGTGTTAACAAACAACCATGCTAAAAATCTCAAACCACGGTGTTAGTTACTCAGTTAGGACTTATTTAATTGTGTCAGTTTTTCTGTAGGAAGTTCTGAAATTTACGAAACTCTCAATTAGTTAAGAAAACAATAAACATTGGGAATAAGATGTTTAATTTAGAAAAAAACGTGACGTAAAATTTTTTTTTATAAATGATAAACATTTAATTAACATATGCAAACATATTATTAATCAAAATAAATGTTTAAGTCTGATACCTATTTTATCTTACCTTCTAAAACATACACAACTGAACCAACTTCACCTTCTTGTATTATCCATGACAATCGAGCACAACGTAATGGACACATTGAATCTACAATTTTAGATATTTGTCGTCTATCTAAATGTTTCATAAAATCATTAGCCAGGATAGCTTGTGTAATTAACGTCTTTGTACTAAATTAATAGAGAAAAAGAAAAAGAAAATAAAGTGTTTTCTACTTTATGAAAAAGTAATTTAATTAAAGATAATGAATAGGTTATTTACAAAAAAACTAACTTTCTCTATAGTTAAACAAATCGATTGTGACAACGTTTACTTGCTGAAACTCCACGATAATTCATTGAATACCATTCATGTATTAATAAAAATTAAATTAATCAAATAAAAGTAGAGAAAACCATTCAAGCAAATATGTCTATTTTATATACAAAAGGAAAAGTAAGAGCCTTAGATAGAAAATAATAAACACTAAACCAATCACATTCAACTTGATGGAAAAGATCTGGAAGATATGAAATCTCTTGAATATCAAACTGCATCATCGATAAACATAAAGAATCTAATGCAGACGTGAAGGCGCGTAATCATAAGGCGAACACACCATTCCTGTGATTGAAAAACATCTAGAATTCAAACCACCTATCGATCAACATCAAAATTGGAATTTTCATTGCAAACGTGAAGACAGTTCTGTTGTATGGAGCTGGAACTTGTATTGGAAACTACGAAACGTATCATTCAGATAATACGAGTATTTTTGAACAATTGTTTATACAAAGTGTTCAGGATTCGTTGACCAAACACCATCATTAACAATATACGGTGACATAGAACAAACTAACTTACATCGGAAGAAGATGTTTTGTGAAGACATTGAAGGTGAAAAGGAGACGCATTGAGGAAATCATCAGACTGTATTACGAGACAATTACTAACATGTAATCCTGAAGGCTATAGGAAAGGAAGTAGGTAGGAGAGCACAATGTGTCAGAATTTGGATAAAGACATGAAGCGAGTGTGGTAGGACTTTGGAATGACAGTGAGGGAATGAGGAGTACAGTGTTGGAAGGAGAATGCTGGTTGGTAGCCTATTTTTCAGGAGGCCTTATAGTCGAGTTAATTGAAATTAATTCATCAGATACTGCAGCTGTTTGTAGAAATGCTTTTTCATGACAATTAAACCAAATTGATTATGAAAATCATATTGCGCAATAATTGAAACCTGGGTCTACAGAAATCCTGTTTTATTATCAGATTTTTTCTGTTTCATACTTGTTTTATTCTGTAGATTAATTGATTTCATAGATAAACGTAAGTTCATGTGCTTATTGAATTGTCATTTCAATTTTTTCTAGTATTTATCCTTTTTTCACACTCTCACAGCAACCTACATAATTCCGTCTTCCCCCCCCCCATACTTGACGTACTTTCACGCTAGACACAAACAGTCATAGACTGAAAGCTACAACAATGGATTTGTGTGTAGTCATAGAGACGTATATATATATAGTTTGTCAGTAATCCATGTGTATGCATATCGGTTTTCAGAACAATAAAAGAAAGGGATCAATAATGAACTGTTAATAATGTATAAAATGCGATTACCAGTAGCTGTCCCAACAAATGGAGAAAATAAATAACATAAGTCCTTAGGTGTAGATCATCGCAACTGTTCCTACATTTTAGGAGGGAATAGGACCGCTAAATGAACTTTCTACTAAAATTTTGTTGGTAGTAAGAGATGTACAAATCATGTGTTATGCCGTACCACAAAGTAGTGTAACAAACTTTCAGAACTGCTATAAAAACACTATTTCAATTATTACAACTGTGTGTAGTGTAAACATTCTATTATTGTTACGTTTCTCTTACCCTATCCTCCCGTTTAGCATATTTACTGTTATTATATTGTGTCTTTTTATGGACTACAGTTAATTAGTTGTGTATAAGTTGTTTCTATTCACTACGGCTATTTCCTTTGTTCTGTATTCATGTTAATTTCCTAATTGGTTTGCTGTGCGGTCTGACTTTATGTATATATAAAGGAAGGCTTGAAATATATTAGGATTCTGTCTGGTTAGTTTTCTGTCTCGTATTCTTCTTATTCTGGCTTCGGACTCAGTGGGCATAGGGCAGACGCACAATTACCGACTAGGCACAAGTGATTGGCACTCGGCCTTCCAACCATCAAACTTCTCGCATCATAACATCAAGAAAGCTTATTCGATACTTTGTCAATGGTATTGAATACCAAGCTTCTGAAGATTTTATGTTGTGTCCACTAAGTGCAACAATAACGAACTACTGATAGATTTGTTTGTACACACTAGATAACATTCAAGAAAGCGTCAATTGACCTGACATATTTTTATACTTAAATAGCTGTCTTCACAATAACAATTGAAATTATGCAAACATACTGTAGTAATCAAATCCAGAAGATTATCTTTAACTTGTATCTATATTATATAGTTGGTAGTAAACATGAAATGTTTAATTTGTAATTCAATTTTTTTCTTTGTTAATATACCTACAATTACATTTCATTTAAAGGCAAATAAGCAATATAATTTTTTCATATCAGCTATTATTGAATAACTGATTTAATATGTCACAGATTAGTGTTGGTAGGGTACCAGTAAGAATCAGGGAGCATCGGACAGCTGTTTCGTTCTAGTATGAAACTCCTCAACAGTGACTATCCTAGATCCCGCACCAGGGGCTTTGGGTTGATGATCATCGCACTAAAAATCACCAATTTGTGGAATTGGAAATTCTGCCATTGGATGCCGATAGACTCAGTGGTGCAGATGGTTAAGCGTTCATAGTCAACCTGAAGCCCCTGATGCGGAATCTAGGGTGCGCACTCTTGAAAAGTTTCACACTAGAACGAAACAACTGTCCAGTGCTGTCTGGTTTTCTATGGTACTCTGCTTACATTAATCTGTGATACATTCAATCAACTGAATAATCAATTTCCACAAAATTAACCACTCCAATTAAACTATTATTGTTACTTTTGTTGCTGTATGTTTTTACAAATATTTTTTTCATTTCACATAAAACTAAATTCATCAAGAATATACATTCACTTAAATTATTTTCTGAATTTATCCCATTGAATATATTCAAATAATTCACAATAATTTCTATTGTATAAAGTGTATATCTACTTTCCTTACTAATAAAAACCACTTCATTACGTTATTAATGAGGATAGAATAAAGATTGTATCGTTTAAAACAAAACATTAAAATGTGATTATAAATTATTAATCCCTTTAATATTTCAATATATCATTACCTAGATACATTATATGTTACATGTTATCTTTACAAAAGATAATCTCTTATAGTTTCATTAGAACAAAATGTTGTTTACATTGAATATCGGTTTAATAAAACTTGTCTAGGATTATGCAACAACATTATCGTTAATACAATATTAATGAATATTATTAATAATAATAATATTAATATTAATATTGATACATTTGATAAATTTCTGTATAAATACACATTGGAAATATGGCAAACACTGATGTTCTTTATGACATTGTTACTCATACTAAGATTATAAACAAAGTATTATTATTATTATTAGAGTTAGTTTGCGATAGTTTTGTGGAGATTGGTATTTCATTTAATTTTATTATTCTATACGTTGAAGATTGATGTCAATTTAGTACTACTGACAACCGTAGGACACTAGATATTTGTATCAGCCAACAATGCTACACTTTAGCAGTGTTCATTCACGATTTCGCCTGGGAATCGAACATAGGACCTTGAGGTTTTACGGAGAATGTTTAACCATCGGCACCACTGGCCAGCTGGATTCAAATCTTAGGATTCCTATTTAAATCAGTTTGTGATATAGTGCTATGGTCATTCATAGTCATCAGTGATAACTGTCATTCTGCCAACCTGTTCGGACTCCTCTAGTGATGACTTTTTACTATAACTTCAAAAATATCTTGAAGTCAGACAATAATGAGCGGTTCAAATACAATGTTTGACTTAATCAAGCGAAAGAAGTTGTACTGATTTTTTTAAGCTTCATTGTAAACTATCATCACATTAATTTAATTTCAATGTTAGTCCTACTGCTTGGTTGATATGTTTTCTCTTAGATGAGACAACGCGTGGGTTCTTATTGTCTTTGTACGGTTCGCGATACGATCTATAGTGTAGCCGGACTATATATCTGTTCCCCTCGATAGTCGAATCGATTAATGTGAACGCTACCTCTGATATTTGTACTTCAGTCGGATACTACAACTTGTTCCTTCCCAGCTAACACTTATTCCAAAAAAAATAGACTTGTAGGAAGATTGTATTGTGGAGGAAATACTGAGACCAGACTAGCGAACTAGTGAACAATGTTTACATAATTGCATCGATTTTTATATTAATTAATTTACACGTTAATTAATAAATTTATACCTTATCAAGTCATTTGTTACTGGGGCTTAATAAAGACTGTGTATTGTTGATTATGCACAGTTTAATCATAGTAATCTTTATCAGTTATGTGAAAATCGAAATAACAATAAATTATGAATCTGAATTATCAGCCTGTATTGAAAATGTCAGGATATGAAGTTGAAACGATGTCTGATAAAATGATTGGTTTTATAATTATTGGGTTATGAATCAACTCATCATATCCACATGCGTTGACTATTTAATCATTCCTATTAATCAGTACCTAATCATTAAGCCACATTAACTTATTATGTCTAATAAAATTGGTCAGAAAGTCGAAGCAACATCCCAATATATTTCAAGAAATAAAGCCATTAGTGAACTAAGTCAGTAAGGATAAATATCTAAATGAATATTAGTTTAGCGACTATCGTTTCCTGATTTTTATGAGTATCGTATCAAAATGAATAGTAATATGATAACTGTGTTATCATGTCTGAATTGCAACTACTCTAATAACCTGGTTAAGCATTAGTTTTTACTACTTAATTAATCTGTGATGCTTTCCTATGATTAGGTTAACATTTATGTTGTAGATTCATTGTTTTAAAATATGATTTATGTACCCAGTAAATATACTTCTATTTAAGATAAACAATAGTACTGAAAGACGATCACATGATTATTGTGAAAGTACCATTTTATGAAACGTTTACAGACACGACTTCTTTATTCAAATCAATCAGTTTGCTGTTTGAGTTGGCTTGTGACTGGCAGGCAAAATTCGTCCTATTTAGGACTCGTCAACTGAATGTACTAGGAAGATCAAAACATATTTTAAACCAGCTTATATTTTTGACAATTAGAACATAAACAGATAATTGACAATATGTTAACAACAACTTTTTTCAATTTCATTTATATTCTACAGTATTTAAGTTAAAAGTTAATTTATTTTCTGTATGCTACTAATAGGGTTTCGTGATTATTATACTATATCACAAATTTAACAAACTGGTAAGTCTACTGTCAAAAACTGGCCCAATATTTTTGATGTTTAGTCATTCATCGTGACACTTGTAGATCTTGGGTTCGTTTCCATTGTGGAATTTGAAGTGAACAGTGTTGAGGGTTCTTATACTAAGATAAAACAGCTGTTCATTGTTTTCTAGTTTTCAGTGGTACGCAACTAACATCAATCTGTGACGATTACAGTAGAAAAAACTAAATATGAACCAATTCAACTCTACTATATAAACAATCTGATATTGTTGTTTGCACTAATTCAATCTATAATTTTAACAAATTTAACATGGTAAAGAAATAAATAGCTTAGGTAGAGAAGTTTGATAAGTTTACTTTAGTATTGTTTAGAATAGAAACTTACAACAAAAAGCAAGGTTGACATGAAACGAAGTAAAGTAAGCGTTATTAGTGCTAACAGTGCTCATATATTCAGAGTTCTCACAGTTTCATTAGTAGAATAAGAGATAACTGTTGGTATAAATGCTTTTAGTACAGTATGGGGAGAGAGGAATTAACCTTTGTGTTCTACAATCAATAAGAGTAAAACTGTTTTACCGATAGATTGTAGTAAATTTATCTAGAATGTCAAAAATTTATTTACATAGGGAGATATTCCGGTATTTCAAGCAGTTCTGAAAAAATGTAAGGCAGCAGATTTGAAAATTGGATTCCAATAGAAAATGTTGATGTCAATTTATTTAGTGTCATATAAAAAAAATATTGATTTACTAATAGCATTTCTCTCGAAACAAGGTCTAACTTTCCCTTAGTGCATCAAGTTTTGTTCCCAAGAATACGATGCTATAAACGACGGTGGATAGATTCCAATCATGTTTACCTATAGTGCGAACATTACTCAAAATGAAGTACATCATTCTAGTATAGGTCAAAGACATACTTTGTGCAGTAGGATAGGAGAACCTTAATTATTAAAGTTATATAGTATGTAATTTATATGTCAACAGAGTAGCATACTCTGAGAATAACAGAACTTCACTAATATCTAAGTCCTAAGTCAATTACTGAATGAAACCTTCATAACATATTACCGCTTATACAGAAATCGAGATTAAGAAGTTTATCTTCGAAATTCATCCAACCACATTTAAAAGCAATAAATTCCAAATTCCATTCCGTTCAAACTTATTTTTAAATAGATTATGATCATTTATAGGATGTAAATAAAATTCCTAATAGACAGAAAACTATTTAATATTTCTCTAGGCTTCTGATTTATTTTTTCATTTCTATAAAAGCAATCAAATAAATTACCAGATACTAAATTATAACATTTAATGTCATCACTGTCATTGTAAAGTAATGACTATACTTCATAGATGTATTCTGTAATGCAGAACATTTTAATATAATAGTATGAAAGGTATCCTTTAATAGTAATGATAATATTATTAATAATAATAAAACTTTATACAAATAGTAATAAACTACACGAATTATTACTACTTACATACTACTTATATACTGAAATAAACAAGATAAGTTCATTTAGATAAGTAATTTTCTGTTATCACTATAATACTGAATAAGAATTATACTTAGTAATGACATGAGTTTTAATAAAATTCTATGTCCTCTATGAAAAATAATATAAATTAACAAAAATAAATTTCATGTTTTTCTTCTTTCTTTTTTTTTAATTAAAAAAAGCCAAACTTTTATAATTCACTTAGAAAACTTGAAATGACTGTTTAAACTATGCTTCATATCCAAAATATGAGAAAGAAAAAACAAACATTATGATAAATAGGAACATATTTGTCAATATTTCATTTCCATTATAGTTAATGCAAAAACAAAAAATTGAAAATAGATATGCCTAAATATTGTCAGCTGATATGACTATACTTATGATGTAATAAATTTTCAATGATTCTGACTAAACATTAGTAATATAATGTTTCTAACAGGATATTGACTTTTAATGCTATTCAATTGAGATGATTAAAGTCTAAGTTAATGAATTCGTCTACAATGCCGATGAAAGCTCAACAATGAAGTTATGCAGACCACAGAACACAATATAACCAAAACCAACCTCCTGAGCAATACATTTTCTTTATTATTTCGATTCATGTTTTTTTTTTTGAAGTGTTTAGCATATATAGATTATACAATCGACAAATTAATTTTCCTCTCTGACGAATACCACTATATTGTATAAACAGAACTAATTGATCTCGTGTAATGAATCTTCGTAGACACTTATGAACAATTCACATATCTTAAATCCATTTCACTTACATTAGCTATCTGGAGAAAAAAAACAATGGTTGATTTGTTTAAAGCAACAGTACACATACAGTCTACTTTCTACACGAAACTCTATACGAAACATATTTAGTGAACTGTATTAATTCATTCAACTGTCAATCATTACTTTTACATATCTAATAATTATATAACAGATTTAAAAAATTTCTAATATGATGCATGAATGATTAAATGGTTGTTAACAATGTGAATGATAACAATTCACATAGATGGATAATATTAGCTTCACATGGATGTTTTGAAATGCCTAAAACCGGAAACAATATTTCCGCTTGACCTTATGTCATTACGGTTATGATGCTTTTGTTATTCTATTAGATAAAATTCATTAAGAAGGTTTAGCATGAAATCTTCAATTTTTATTAACTACAAAAATAAAATTAATCAAATGGTAATAAATATACAGTTTATGAATTTATTCTCACAAACATCGAATGTATCACATAAATCACTTGATTTACAAAAGTAGGTTTAGAACTGCACTTGTCGTCATTTACCAATAACAGAAAATGTATAAAACGTTTTCAAAATGCCTACTTATAAAATATCACTCAGTTGTATTAGGATGAATTTGTATATTCCCATTGATTAGTTATAGACTGAAGCTGATCAGCCTCTGTGAACATCACCATTGGGATGCAGGTACATCCAGTCAATGAGTCCCAAATAAGACACAATGCGCGTCCTGGATTCGACTTGCCAGTCACAATCCAACTTAAATATCACTCAGTTGTTATATAAATGATACTTAAAAATTGAATTCTAATGGATGAAACTTAACATGATGACAATATGAGTTGTGTTAAATTATCTCACTACATTGCAAAAACTTGGCAAAAATAACATGATTGAATTCATCGCAGATTGATGTTGGTAGGGTATCACTGGTAACCAGGGAGCACTAGACATCTGTTCTGTTCTATTATGGGGCTACTCAGAGGTGTACACACTAGATTCCACCACAGGGGCATTAGGTTGGCTAATGCTTAACCCTCTACTCCACTGGGTGTCATCACAAATTGATGTGAGTGGGAATCCTACCACCTTCATATGTTTCCACTATTCCATGTATATTTGAAAGTAGTATTTACACAATTTCTAATTTGAACGATTAATGTTATACCTTTATTGCAGATGATAACACTAATTTTCAAAGTTTCGACCTACTATCTCATACTACTAATTGCATTTTTCACTTATCATAATAATTATCTTGATTGTTTTAATATTATTCGTATTTACATATAAATATTACTGTATACTTAAATAAAGTTGTAATTTAAAATAACATAAGTTGTTTATATTCATCACAGATTAATGTTGATCGGATACCACTGAAAATCAGAAAACACTGAATAGATGTTTCCTTCTAGCATAGGACTCCTAAACAGTGCCCACCCCCTATTCAGTCGGTGTATTGAACTCTGGATACTTAGATCTCACGGAGAACGCCGAATTATCTGTATTACTGAATCAGTTTGCATTCAGTTACAGAATTCTTGCTTTAATCAATTTGTAATATAGCGCGACAATCATTCATTGTCCATAGTGACAATTGTCACTTTTCTGATATATTTAATGAGAAGTCATGACTGGTGAAGTTCACACATACCAAAAGAGTGGGTACTGTTTGGGAGTCCTATGCTAGAAGAAAATACTTTTTTCTTTGTTTCCTGATTTTCAGTGGTATCCAACCAACATTAATCTGTGACGAATATAAACAAATAAACTTGCTTTCTATCTCCACAAAACAATCTTAATTACAAAGACACAATTGTTATCTTATACGCACCATTCAGTTTATCCTAAAAAAATTCACATAATTCAAAATATTGTTTTGGTAAGTTACCTAATCATTTAAATGAAAACCAAAGAACAATAGTCAAGAAATTTTAGACTGAATGCTACTTTCAAATGTGATTATGAACTAGTTAAATTATTAATTAATAAAAGAAAAAATAGCACATTTCAAAATGACTATAAACATACTAGAGAGAATAAATTAGTTAATTTTTATTGCATAACTTATTTCAAGTATTCTAGTATCTTCATCAAGATCATAACCAATTTCATTAAAATGTAAAACAACATAAGTTAATGTAAATACCCTGTCCCGTGAACGTTTTACTGTGTCAACAAATGTGATGCATTTAATATAACACATTCTATCATAATGTTTTGCTAGTTACTTATAAGTGAATTGGTTATTCAATTGTATTTATGAATAGAAGATATAACTTCATTAACTTGAAACGTTTACCTGTTACCATAATCATTGATAGTAGATGTATAGTCAAATTTATGAAGAGAAAAAAAAACGTAAATATATGAATATCGAAGATTTTATAGTTAGTTGGTTAGTTAGTTAGTTAATAACGCCGATTTTTACTGTGAAAAGATAGAGACAGGTTGTCTATTGTTCTTTATTGTACTCTACCATATAATTAAAATAACATAAAATAACAGAAAAATAATTAAAACTGTTAACAAATTTTCAATATTTTCTTTTTCTAGAATAAAATACGATCTAATGAATGATAGTTCTATGTCAGGAACACAGTAAAGAATTTACTTTTATTGTTAAATAGTTGGAGGTACTTAAAAAGATACTCTCATTCAAGGTTTTGTTTTAATTGGAATCTGTCAAGCAAAAACTTAGCTTCATTGGTGAAGCAAGATGATACTTCCTAAGTTTAAAGTTTGCTACTCAGCACTTTCAACCACTTACGTAAAATAGCGGTAAACACAGTGTAGATTCTCTGAACAAGCTGATACTTAGATTTAAAAAAAACTTGATATAACTCAATCAGTTAATGTAGAATCCCTTTTGTTCACTGAGCTGCATACATCAGAAAATAATAAATTGTCATTCCATCTTATTTGAAGATATAAATGATAAACTAAATGTAACTTATAATTAAAATATGTTTGGATCTTCCTATTGCTTTATCATGGACTGAAACTGATTGATCTCTGATGCCTAATGTACATTGTAAGTGGATTGTCTCGATATAATAATAGTTCACAAGTATTGTTTGAGTTGGATTGTGGCTGGAAAGTGGAATCTAGGAAGTGTGTTTCGTCCTGTTTGTAACACACTGAGTCTGATTCAGGGTGTGAACATCAGCACCGAGATAAAGATATATCCAGCTGACAAGCTTCAACTCAAACAATAAATGTAATTTGCATTATAAAAATTCTACATCATTATCTAACACAAAGAAAAGAAAACTCCTACTTTGTTGTAGGTGCAAAATATCACTTTTTGATACTATTTACCGAGTAGTACACATTACATATCTAAAAAATGTTTTCGTAGTATTAAGTATTATTTTTATCTATTAGGAGAAGTACCTTTTATCGATTTAGAGACAACAGACAATTCACAATTCGACAATTTAATTAACCCTAGCTTTGATCTACATGAAATGTTCAATTTCATCATATGTTGAAGACTAATTGAGAATATTGAATAAACAACAGTATACTTGATATATGAATGTTGAAAACACAAATTGCTCTGGTATGATTAGTATAATTAATAAAGACGATTCAAACACTAATTATTGGTTTATGTATTAAGTTGTGAGATACATTTTTATGAATGAAGTCTAGTTACACTACTTATCTTTAATATAAGCCTTAGTGTTTTTACTACTAAAGTCATCCTTCATATGTATGTTTTAAAATAAAAGCAACCACAGTTTGTTTACTCGGAAACAATATGTGTTACTATAAAAGACAGCTTTCATCGTACATTATATACTGTTATATCTCGTACTTAATACTTGACTAGCCGCAAACTACCTTAACACTTGAACGTTTGAACACTCCTGGTCGCAAAATTGGAAGACAGATGACAAGTAGACAGGAACTTTATTCAAGTAAGATGGATAGTAAGTTATGTACAAAATATTCTTGTATTTATAGTTTTCTGAACAACAAAATTCAGTATTATAATCCATGCAAATCGAATTAAGAAATTTCAACTCTTACCCAATCAGAACGTGCCATGTCAAGATTCTGGGAGGTTCTATCGATCAATGATTGGATGGAATGTCTTCAGTAAACAATGTTATTCAGTTGTTTTGGTTTATCAATATTACAATATTCAGTAAATCGATTTCTTACGATAAATCAACTAACTTACCATTTCTAGTCTAATCAAAATTTGATCAGATATCGATGTTCACTAAGTTCATAGAAGTAGTATGCTTTATTCAAATAATTTTGTTTACTTCCAATAATATAATTAATTCAGATATGCCTGTCAATTCATATTGACTTAATCTGAACTGATTATTTGTCTGGTCCTTTATGGTATATAGCTTTTTTTATCAAGACAAATATGAGTAGGTTCAAGTGATTGACAACAATCTATGTTTATGTACACAGTCGATAACTGTATGAGAGTTATTAAACTTCAAATAGATTATTATCTATTTTCTTGAAATTTTCACGGTAAGGTCATTTTTTTGTCAGTCTTGATGTCACGAATCAATCTGAAGCAGATAACCATTGATCACCTGGAAGCACCAGACAGCTGTTTCATCTTAGTATAGAAACCTTCAGCAGTGTGGATCCACGATCTCATCTGGAGTCGAACCCAGGACCCTCTAGCTCCGCAGCGAATGCTTCAACATCGGACCACTTAGTCAGTTCCTAAGAGGTTGATATTTTAAATTCAGTTAATTCGTGATACATTTGCGAAACCTCATCTATGTCATCTGTAAGTAACTGCCTCATACTCGATACGGTCATATTTTTTTGCTAATATCTAATCAAAACAAACTAATTAGTATTAAACTTTTTTTAGTAAAACAGAAAATGTTCATTAGAAAACCAAGTGAAATAATATAACTCTATAAAGTAAATGCATGAAACACATAGAAACAAACTTCAATTTTTTTTCAAAGAAAGGCATTTATAGAATGAGAATCAATGAAAAGATACACTAAAAGTGAAAATATTTCTATGTGAATTAGTGTTGAAGATAAAATTTATGTAACATATTTCTCCTTTAAACAGAAAGTCTTAGTAATATTTCATTCGATAATCTACTCAGATACACAGACAACTATGAAATACCCGACTAATGTTTCGAAAATCACATTAAATCATTTGCATGAATGTTGGCTATTTGGATAGACAGTAATAATTTAAAAGAAGTTAGACAATAATGACAATACTTGACGAAAGAGAAGTGAGTTTCCAGTACTTCACTCTGTAAGTTACCTGTTATACTCACATAAGTGTATTAAATTACCGACTATTGAATTACATTCACTTAACTTAGTTTGTTATTCGATACAATACTCATTATTCATTTTATTACTTGAATAACAAAAAATCGGTTAAGTGAAGAGAATCTCGTTTAGGTGAATTCATTTAAAAAGCTGTACAATGCTACATAAATGATTTGAATCGACAAAGAAGAATAATCAGTTGTGGCAAAAACAACAAAATAATAATAATGATCGTAAAGACAATAATACAGCTTTTAGACAGAGAAGATTTTGCAAACTGACTACGTTTACAACAAACGATTCGTGGTTCGATAAGTAGAAATTATTTGGATCAAAGTGGTAGTCTTGAAAACGATATCATAAGACGTATCGTCAATAGTGGCCATTTACTGAAAACAGATAACCCTACATGATAAGCAAAAATCTACCAAATTCAGCAAGTTGCCGTCTCATATATTTCTAAAGTCGCTATTAAAATTGTGTGTACAAAACAAAATAATTCAACCTTTAATTATACTTAACCAAAACTTCATTTAATTTGTATTGTGACTGGCAAGTGGAATGCAGGACGCGCGTTTTGTCCTATTTGGAACTCATCGGCTGGATGTGCCTGCATCCCAATGTTGATGTTCACAGTGGGATTCGAACTCAGTCCGGTTCGTGTCGTACGCCATCGCGTACACCAATGTGAATATCAACATTGGGATGCAGATAAATCCAGCCGATGAGTCCCAGACAGGACGAAACGCGCATCCTGGATTCCACTTGCCAGTCACAATACAAATTAAATGATACTTGTGAATAATCGCTATATCGAGTCAATCCTCTCAGGATGCACATATAGCAACAGTGACTGACCAGCTTCAGTCTATAACAAATCAATGGGAATATAGAAATTCATCCTATTAACCAAAACTTCTTACAAACTGTTCATTAAATTAAGATTTATTTTCATTCTTTATTCTTACTCCTAGAAAATACTTCTATATTATTTGTTTTTTCCCTTATCGATCTCTCTGTGATTAAAAAAAAACGCTTTTACTCTTATTTTCATTCACCTAATGAATACATTTCACTTTCTAATCCACTTTGATTATCAGATCTAAATCTAGAATTATTACTCTGAATAAACTTTCATTATATACGTTAACTCATATTACATAACCCATATGACTACTAACTATCTAATCTGAAATTCTTCGTACTTTACGTAACTCAGTTTTAAACTTTTCTCTATCTAATCGCTTCAACATTCTAAATAATAGTAGCATTGATTATGATTTTTGTTGTTATGTCTGAATATTCGTTATTGTCATTTCAACTAATATATATATATATATATATATATATATATATATATATATATATATATATATAGGGATTTTACAGCTTTGCAAATGGATTTACTGAAAGGAGATTCTTTTCGCTGAAAGAATTTTTTCTAATAATTGTCACTACAGTAGATTATCAACTCTATAGATTGAATTACTTTCATTTAGACAAAATAGTATTGCTTAGTTTAAAATATCACTTGTTGTTATGTCGGACCATTAATGAAAAGTGAAAAAAATTGTCATAACTGTGTTTTAGAACACCATTTCAATTATTACAACTGCGTGTAGTGTAAACATTTTGTTCTTCTTATCCTATCCTACGGATTATTATATTTACTCTTAGTATATTGTTTCTTACTATGAACTACAGTTAATTGGTTATGTGCAAGTTGTCCCTATTCAGTCACTATTCCCTTTGTTTTGTATTAATGTTAATTTCCTAATTGGTTTGCTGTGTGATCTATTTTTATCTATATATAAAGGAATGTATGAAATATAATTTGATTCTGTTTGGTTGGTCAGTCGGTTTGTGTCCTTATTTCGGCTTGGGACTCAGTGGGCATAGGGCAGACGAGCAATTGTCGACTAGGCACACCTAATTGGCATTCGATCAAAAAGCCAAAATTTTCCCGCTTCATAATACTTTTAAAGTTATTTCATACTTTGATTAATTTAATATTTCAAAGATTAAAAAGACACAAATATTTTCTATTTCGTGATAGTCTCTGTAGGAACACCAACTAAATTCTTCCTTCAATATTCCCATTAGATTTTTCGGAAAATCGAAATGTCATTTGTCGTCAGGTAGTTAGTCACATCTCATTCAAAATGATGCAAAAATTAGCAGAAAAATCACCTTCTTCACCTAATTTATATTTGAAAATTTTGCCAAATGATAGTTCGCGCCAAATTAATTAAGCAATTAGACAAATTCAGTTGGAAAATCCGTTGAACATAAGTATTTTACTGATTGGCTCTAATCAATGAAGTGTATATGTAATCTATACAAAACTACGTTTCTCTGCGTTATATGGGCTCCCACCACACGGTTGCACTAGCTAAGAAGTTACCATCGAGTTAATCGAATTGCAACTGTCATCCTGTAGGATTTAAATATTTTCAGTGACTGATAACTGAGTAGCGTGTAATATCATGTTTAAATAAAGAATAGAACGGCCATATTTGCATTCTTTCCAGCTACATACAAGAAAATAATAACATGTGAATAAGTTTAATAAGCATGCTTCTTTATCAAGAGAAATATAAGAGTGGAAAAGAGATGAATTAAGAAGGTTTTCATCATAGTATATATAAATATATAAAAGGAGTGCTAGCTCTAAGACCGATTTGTATTGGATCAATTACGCGATGTCAAAGAGAACTAACAAATCGTTTAATCACCTACAACTTGGTTACATAATATGATAAACTGAAATAAATAGATTAAATTTTAACATAGAAGTGTCAGGTCTTGAATATATTGGATGTGATCTGATTAAGTAACAAACAGAGATTAAGTGAACTACGGTACAAAGTTAATGAGTGAATGATGGTCATAAATAAATATTAACTGAATAAGAATAGTAGTAATAATCATATCACTTACCACGACAAATGAAGATTTATCACCGATTCTGTTAGGACACTGAATATATCCTAATGAAAGAAACCTAACAGATATGGGACGTGTAGTAAACTCGATGGTAATAATAAACAAATAAGCACTTGCATAATATTAAGATTTGCTGAATCCACTTCAATTAGAAGGCTAAACCTGACGAATGTATTTAAAAGAAATCATTGACAAACCATCAGTTACTTTAATAAGCGACATAAACGGTGATTATTATTCCCATTCAGTCATTGTTTACTCATGGTCATCATTCACACTCCAATTTATATTTACTTGTTACATAATCATATCACGCCTAATTTAATCCAGATCTGACACTTCTATATCAAACTTGAATCTGTTAACTTTAAAATATCATGTTTGTCTAGACTGTAATGATGATAACTTCTACAAATCAAATTATTCACAGCTCTTTATAGCACAGTTGTAATATCTTAGACTGTAAATCTATATGAATCAGATTTGAATTCAAAAGAAAGTTATAGTTTCTTCAAGATTATAGTTACTTGTTGTTAACGAAGCCTAACCAGCATATCTACAGTTTGTCTACACAAGAGCTTTTAATTAAATGTAAAATAAAAAGCCCCAAAAAATCTCATCTTTATTTCAACCATGAATTTCATTCTTGTATACACGAAATAAATTAAATATGTAAAGGTTTCTAGACAAAAATAAGTGAGAAAAACAAACAAGAAAATAATTTTTTTCATTTATTTCATTTTAGTTTTAATTTATACGGTTAAAATCATAGACTGTAACTGTTTCTGTCCTTCCCATGTGTTCACAGTCTGAAAAGTGGTCAATCTCAATATTCTGATTTGTACTTTTCAAACAAAACAAAACCCAACAACAACAACTTATACTTCAAGTAAACATATGAAACTGTATTGATTTGTAGTTATTAGTTTTCTTCTTACAGTTAATAAATACAAGCTCATTAACGTGAATATACAAAGAATATAAACTGAATGCATCGAACTATAACAAAGTACTAAATGTATGAAACTAATTTTAATAATTATGTCAATGAGAAATTGATTAACATATTTTATGTAGAATAACACATACAATATTGTTTCCAATTAAGGCTTCATCAGATGTTTTACTCTAATATACAATCATATTAATATGCAAATATACTGACATTCTATAAAACATGATGTTTAATAAATCAAATAAAAGTTGACAAATATCTGTCATATGTCGTTCCCAATAATATTTACCAGTTTATATGTATTTGCAGAAGAAAGTAGATTGCAAGAATAGAATGATGGAAGTTTTTACGATTTATTGAATATCTATGCTAAAGAACTTACACTTGAAAGGAGTAAACGCTTTTAGAAGTTCAATAATGTATCATTTGTTAGACAAGGAACATGACGTTGATGAAATAAATGCTTTGAAATTATCAATAAGCAACATAAATCTATTCAGTTGAAAATTGTTGAGGCCGCTGTAATTTGATCAAAACCGAACCTTTGTATTTAAAAAGAATTAGGAGTTAATCTTCAATTTCCCAGGTAGTATTAGAATAATGACCCATTTTCTTTTTAAAACTATGGAAAATAAGAAGCCGGTGAGTTGTGTACCCTAACTTTCTATCTTATTCCTTATCTTCATATAATGATAACAATAGCGCATTCATGATTACGTAATAGTACCCTTTCAACCATTCACAATAAACCTAATTCCAACGTCACCTATTGAAAAATTTTTAAATCGCCTTTTAATATTACGTAATTAAACTCTAGAATATTCGTCTAATTTATTTATAAACACTCTAAATTCAATCTCATTACAGTTTCGCTACCTAAACAATCTAACGTTATCTTTGTCAATGCTGATATCACGAATTGATCTGAACCAGACAACAATTGATCACCTGGAAGCACTGAACAGCTGTTTCGTCCTAGTATGGGACTTCTCAGCAGTGCTCATCCACGACCCTGCTAAGGAGTAATTCCTGTGAAGACGTGACCGGTGGAGTTCAATCGTGTCGGGTGTGAGGCAGTTACCCACCGATGGTGAATAATTAAATTTGCTTGAAATTATAAAAGAAATGATTAACTGCATGCAAACAGACAACTAGAATATAAGAGATTTTTATGTGTGAATATCATTATAATTGAGTATAACAAATCAGTGAAAGTGATTATATATTACTACCAATGACATAATGAATTATGTAGGTGACTGCTACTAAAGTGTATACAAATATATAAATCTATGGACATGATAATCTGCGATAAGAAGGAAAAACGGGTAATAAACAGTAAATAAAATTATAACGTAGTACGTTAAGGAAAACATAAAAGCATAGATGACACACGATGGTCATAATAAACAGTCTGTTCAATAGTTTTCAACAGATACCGTTGTACTGCTTTTAAAAACGATGTTATGGAGAAGAACATTTCCTTCACAGTAATACTTTTTTCAAATTTATTTAAGAACAACAACCGGCAATTCTTTACCATTCATACTGCTACAGATTCAATCAAGTCTAAATTTGTATTAAGTTTCGATAACATTTTTGACTAGTATGACTCTATTGGTGATTTAAAGTTACATATAATCACTGAATTCAAATATTAATAACAGATATTTATATGATTTCACATGCTCAACTTAAAACATATTTCATTCTGCATGATCCACATTTGTAACAAAAACACAATGAACATTGAACTACAAGTTAACAGTCGTTGAATACTAAAATTTTCATATTGTCTCTACTTTTTTTTTGATAGAGTTTATTTCAATAAAAAAAATTACCAACTAGGATATTAAATGAAAACAATATTGAAACTATTTAATCTCAATTGATCTGACTTTAAAAAGTGTCAAACTGATACACGCCTCTTTATGTTCATATTATAGATGTTGCTTGTATGATGTTATGAAGAAAGAAGATAAAATCTAACGAAACAACTTTATGACAATTATGAATTAATTAAGAAATTAGGTAATGAAAATAATTAGTTTTTACTTTTTTTTTGTTTTGAAATTAATTTTCTATAATGTACTAGTTGATATATGAAACAAATCAATAATGAAATATTAACACCCCCCCTACAATGACCTATTTTCTACATCACTTGCATCAACTTGTAACACGGCAATAATATGAATAAGAAAGTGACCAAACATTTTTCAAGGTAACACTTCTTGTATATAAAATAATCAAATGACAAGTTTCCAAAGTATATTTCACGAAGGTTTTTTTTTCTATGCTAATTGTTTTTACAGTAGCTAATGTTTCTTTTTCACTTAGAAATTGTTGACAATACCTTATTGGTTCCAATAAAGTTATTTATGAATGAATGATTTAATGACATAATGCTAAAGAGTTTTCCTATGATAAGAACAATTGAACAGAATAAAAAAAAAACACCACTAAACAAATGATTATATCAAGTAGTGTAACATTTAGTGGGTAAATACAGTTGAAATCCATCTTTAAGCCTTTAGGATGCTATGTATATTATGTGTTGTATTAAACTGATTTATCAGTGATTATTTTAAGATATGAATGATTGTAATCAACCTGAAATTCCAACCTCTGTATCATGTAATACATATTGCGAAAACAGTTTACTGAATCCGAAAGTTATATTCATATGTGATAGAGCTCAGGGACCTTAAACTTCACACTGTTCGTATTAACTATAATCCAGTCAATTAACATTCAAGTGTTGAAATTTCCAGTTCCAATTGACTAACCAATTGTCGTTTTATGTTACTATCGTTATGATCAACTATTTGATTTCATTTTGTGTTTAGCATACTACAGTGTTAATTCATTTTATGTAAATATTTATGTATAACAAAAAAGTTTTGATCAAGTAACACTCCTTACCTCCACCCCAATTCTTCAGAAAAACTTAATTACATTATAAGTGTACTTAACAAGCAATTTAGGTAAGAACGTTTCGATTTCACCTGACTGTGAAGTGATATTATATTCGAGTAATTATTATTTAGCATAAAATTAAAGACCTAAATTTTTGTAAAAATGAGCTTGATCGTTCCGCTTGAAATCCCCCCTAGGGCTGCTGCCAGGCCTAAGCCCGGATAAAAGAAGTGGGTTGGGTATGGAATTAGTAACCCCATCCCTTAAAATAGCAACCTCGCTAAAAGAAAAAAGCGATAACCAGTAAAAATCTTTTCAACTATATTAACACTGCTCTGGAAATTAGAAAGTCTTTATTTCGAAGAGTTATGACACTCCACGGTGAAAGCCGAGATTCCTCGGAAGCCACGATTCCTATGTACCTTCTGCCAACCACAGCAACCATTAATACAGGTATATGAGATGTTCGCGTAATGTGGGAGATGGAGAAAAGCAACCAAATAGCTAAAGTAATGAAAAGATGTAACCTGAAAATACTTCGAATAAGCGTAACTTATTGGTTACAAGCTGGACAACAAAAACTCTACTCAGGATAAATGCTTTTATACTCCGGTCGCGAAGAAGAAAATACCTCACACACACGAAGAGTACCAAGAAGCACGGAAAGCGCTTATAGGATGGGGACCTCAAGGACCTAGGATCATCAAAGTATCCTTCAAGACGAAGAGGGAAGGGATTACAATGAAAGTTATCCAGTGCAATGCACCCACCAACGACAGCCAAGAAGACAACAAAGACCGCTTTTATGCTAGTCTGTTCAGCCAAGGAACTGACCACTCTGATAGGATAACTAAACACCAAGGTTAGAATTGACAACACCGGATATGAAGACATCATGTAACAACATGAACTGGAAGGAAGAAACGAAGGCGGTGAGGAGTTTTCAAGCTTATATGCCTTCAACAAAATAATTATAGGTGGCACCATATCCTCCCACAATCGCATATACACATCTACATGGGTTTCACCGTATCACATTGCGGATAACCAAAATTGACCACATCTGCATCAATAAGAACTTTAGAAGGACCATGGAACACGTAAAAACAAGGAGAGAAGCTGATATATCTTTAGATCACCACATGTTAGTGATCAAAGTAAAACTGCAGCCGAAGAGGCACAGAACACCTGAAACAGCAGTTCTACAAATGCTTAATAAAGCCCTTCTTCAGGGTACTAACAAACTTAACGAATTCAAAATAATTCTCAATAATAAGTTCCTGGCATTTTATGATCTACTAGTAAAAGGTGGAACCAATATAGAGGACAACTGTAAAGAGATCGAAGACGCAATAGTTTCAACATGTCGGGAAGTTTTGGGTCACAAGTAACACCACCGTAAAGAATTGATCACTGTTCTTACTCTGAATAAGGTCAAAGAATGGAGAAGCAAGAAGATAGTAATTAATAACAGCCGAACAATAATAGAGAAACACAAGGCACAGGTCAAATACACAAAAGCTAACGAGCAAGTAAAAAGAAATATTAGGTTGCAGAAACGGAAATATGTGGGGACCTAGAAATGACAGCCGAAAAATCTGCAAGAGAGGGAAACATGAGTCACCTATACGATACAACGAAAAAACTAGCTAGGAAATTCATTAAGCCAGAATGCTCAACCAAGAATAAGGATAGCAAATCAATCACTATGATGCAAGAATAACGAAACAGGTGGGGAAAACACTTCGAAGAACTGTTGAATTGACCAGCACCACTGAACTTATCAGTCATTTAAGCAGTATATTTTGGGTCTCCCTATAAACATCGACCCACCAACAGTCAAAGAAATCAAAATGACCATCCGACAAATCGAGAATGGTAAGTCAGCAGGGTCAGACAACATACCAGCTGAGTCGATACAGTCAGATTTAGAAGAGACATCAAAGATACTCTACATTCTATTCAGAAAGATTTGGGAGGAAAAACAGGTGCCAACAGACTTAAAAAAGGAGTACCTCATTAAGATACTAAATAAACGAGATCTTAGCAATTGCAAGAACTACACAGACATCACTCTACTTTCAGTACTAGGAAAAGCCTTCAGTTGTTTTATTGATCCGGATGAAAGATCTAGTCAAAACCCTACTTAGAGATCAACAGGCTGGATTCTGTGAAGGCCGATCGTGTAACGACCATATCACTACTCTGTGGTTCATTATTGAACAGTCAGTTGAATTGAATTCACCACTTTACATCAAATTCCTTGACTACGAAAAAGCATTCGACAGTATGGATAGGAAAATACTATAGGACCTCCTTCAACGTAATGGCATACCCTAAAAAATAATCAACATCATGCGAAATTTTTAGGACCGACTACACTGTAATATCGTGCGTGTGGGTCAGCTCACGCCCTTCCTGTTTCTGCTGGTGGTTGACTGGATCATGAAAACTGCAGCATCTCAAGGCACTCTCACAATACAATGGACAACATTGATGCAGCCAGATTACTTGGACTACGCAGATGACCTAGCTCTTCTATCCCACACATAGCGACAGATGCAGGTGAGGACGGACAGTGTAGCAGCAGTTTCTACAACCAGCAATAGACCTCAACATTCACAAAAGGAAAAGCAGGATCCTTCAACACAAACCAACGAACACTAACCCAATTACACTTGATGGAGAAATTCTGAAAGATGTAGAATCCTTTAGATACTTGGACATCATCATCAATAAACGAGGAGGGTCTGATGCAGATTTGAAGCCGTGGATTGGAAAGGCAAGGGCAGCGTTTCTACAAATGAAAAACATCTGTAACTCAAACCAACTACCAGTCAACATTAAGTCAAAATTTCAATACAAATAAGAAGACAGTTCTGTTGTATGGAGCTGAAACTTGGAGAACTTCGAAAAGTGTCATTCAAAAGATACAAGTAATTATAAACTACTTTCTGTGCAAGATACTTTGGATCCATTGGCCAGATACCATCAACAACAACCTCTAATGGCAGAAAACAAATCAACCGAATTCCAGTAGAGGAAGAAATTAGGAAAAGACGCTGAAAGGGAGGTGGATAGGACACACATTAAAGAAATCACCAAACTGTCACAAAACAAACACTAACTTGAAATCCTAACGATCATAGGAAAAGAGGAATACCCAAAAACACATTGTGTCGGGAATTAGAGACAGACATGAAAAGAATGAAGGGCACTTGGGAAGAGCTGATAAGGAAAGCCCAGGACAGAGTTGGTTGGAGAATACTGATCGTCGGCTTTTGCTCTACGTGGGATAACAGACATTGATTGATTGATTGATTGATTGATTGATGCGTGATCACGATATGTATGCTTACACAGTATTTTCATACTGATCCACCCATTCCGCACCCTACAAGTTAATTAAATCTTTCACAAATCTGTCTAAATACATTTAGGTATATGATTAAAAATTATGAATTTTTACATATTTAATTGGAGATATTCATGTTTTCAAGATTATTTTCTTCAAGAAATTTCAGTCAAATAGAAAATTAATTGTCAACTGATAGATACTTTATTCTACATTTTGAAACTACTAAGAAACATGTACCCATAACTAGAAATCCCTTCGGATACAAAACAAGTCTTGTTGAAAATACACTATCATTTGAAGAATGATACAAATTCTACATATCCAGTATAAATTAATTTATAATGTAATTAATTTCGCTGCTTATATTAGTCACCAATTGATGTCTGATGAGTATTCCTGAAAACTAAGGAAGATTGAATAACTATTTTCTCTTAGTGTAGGACTCCTCTATAATGAACACCATTAATCCTTCCAGAGAATCGAACCTGTAACTTTCAGGTTTCGTGATGAACATAATCATCGGAACCATTGGGGTGGAGTCCAGTAGGAGAATTCCCATTTCAAATATTTTATGATGCAGCACAATCATCAATCAATGCAACATGTAATAATTGTCTACATTTCAACATATCTGAACCCCATTATTCCCAATTAGAACTTTGACAGAATTAACAATTGGTTGCCAGACAGCTGATTAATAAAATTTATTTGCTTATTTGGAAAACTACTTACTTACTTACTTACTTACGCCTGTTACCCCTCTCGGAGGAGCATAGGCCGCTCACCAGTCTTCTCCATTCAACTCTGTCCTGAGCAATCCTTTCCAGCTGTCTCCAGTTACTGTTCATCCTTCTAATGTCTGCTTCCAGTTCTCGACGCAGGGTGTTCTTTGGCCTTCCTCTTTTCCGTTTTCCAACAGGATTCCAAGTTAGTGCTTGTCTCGTGATACAGTCTGATGATTTCCGCAGTGTATGTCCTATCCATTTCCAACGTCGTTTCCTGATTTCCTCTTCAGCTGGAAGCTGATTTGTTCTTTTCCAAAGTAGGCTGTTGTTGATGGTTTTCGGCCAACAGACATTCAATATTCTACGTAGGCAGTTGTTGATAAATACCTGTACTCTCCTGAGGATGTTTGCAGTAGTTCTCCACGTTTCAGCTCCATACAGAAGAACTGACTTGACGTTCGAGTTGAAGAGTCTAACTTTGAGATTGGTAGACAGTTGTTTGGAGTCCCATACATTTTTCAACTGTAAGAATGCTGCCCTTGCTTTGCCGATCCTTGCCCTTACATCTGCATCGGATCCTCCTTGTTCATCGATGATGCTCCCCAGGTATGTAAAGGTATCCACTTCTTCCAGAGTTTCACCATCCAGTTCAATTAGGTCCGTGCTCTCGGTGTTGAATTTGAGAATCTTGCTCTTTCCCTTATGTATGTTCAGGCCTATTGATGCTGAGGTTGCTGCTACGTTGGTTGTCTTCACTTGCATTTGCTGTTGTGTATGGGATAGGAGTGCTAGATCATCCGCGAAGTCCAGATCATCAAGTTGCATCCTACTTGTCCATTGAATCCCGTGCTTCTCCTCAGATGTAGAGGTTTTCATGATCCAATCGACCACTAGGAGGAAGAGGAAAGGCGAGAGCAGACAGCCTTGTTTGACACCGGTTCTTACTGAGAACGCATTTGTCAGCTGTCCTCCATGCACAATTTTGCACTGTAGTCCGTCGTAAGAATTCTGGATGATGTTGACGAGTTTCTCTGGTATACCGTAGTGTCGAAGAAGTTTCCACAATGATCTCCTGTCTACGCTGTCGAACGCCTTCTCATAGTCGATGAAGTTGATGTACAATGACGAGTTCCATTCAATTGATTGTTCAACGATGATGCGTAGTGTTGCAATTTGGTCTGTGCATGACCGATCTTTACGGAAACCAGCCTGTTGATCTCGAAGTTGAGCATCCACTGAATCTTTCATTCTATTCAACAACATTCTGTTGAAGACTTTCCCTCGCACTGACAATAGTGTGATTCCTCTGTAGTTCTCGCATTTGCTCAAATCTCCTTTCTTTGGTATCTTGATAAGGTATCCTTCTTTCCAGTCTGCCGGCACCTGTTCTTCCTCCCAGATCCTCTTGAATAAAACGTGGAGCATCCTCGCCGTTATGTCTATATCTGACTCGAGTGCTTCGGCTGGTATATTGTCAGGTCCTGCTGCTTTCCCACTTTTGATCTGTCTGATAGCTATCTTGATTTCTTCCTTCGTTGGTGGATTGACATCAATCGGGAGGTCTGTAGATGCTGCTTCGATGTGTGGTGGGTTTGGTGGAGCTGGTCTATTCAAGAGTTCCTCGAAATGTTCTACCCATCTGTCTCTTTGTTCTTGAATCTCGGTGATTAGCTTGCCTCCTTTGTTCCTGACCGGTCGCTCTGGTTTACTATATTTCCCTGCCAGCTTCTTCGTTGTGTCGTATAGCTGTTTCATATTTCCTTCTCTTGCAGCCTTTTCCGCTGTTGTTGCAAGGCCTTCGATATACTTCCGTTTGTCGGCTCGAATACTCTTCTTTACTTTGGAAAACTAACCGATGTTTATACATTACGATAGATACATTACAGCTAGTTTCATAAAGTCAACATGCGAAATTATCGTTTTAAAACTTTGTTAGACCTCATTGACCAACAAATTATATGTTAGTAATGCAAACCCATTTGTTCTCTTGCTCAAGTGAATATTGTGATGTGATATTTAAAGCTACTTCTAATTAACTACAATCGTCCTTGAACTAATGAAGTTCCTGAAGTATTGATGAAAGTAGTGATTGGCGGAGTTTAGACATGCTGGAATCAAGACAGTTATCACTGGATACATCGACTGATTATCTCACTAATTCGCATATTAATTAAAGTGTGAATTTTACCACTAGTTTATATGATAATGCGTTTACCACAAATTTCACAGGTTCTAGGTTCATTTTTTTGGTGGGATCATGGATGTTGATGGTTGAAGAGTCCTACATTAGGGTGGGGGGTCGGCGAATAGATGTTTAGTCATTCATGGTTTCTACTGTTACTTAACCAACATCAATTTGTGACAAATAGAAACAATGAAATCAAATACTAATCTAAACTTAATCAATTCTTTCCATGACATAAAGGGTTATAAAGATTGTCTAAATAGGTAGTACCTTCGAAAAAATTATGAATGTTACATATTATCTGAATAACAGGCTGAGCAAACTATCCACGCAACATTAAACAGAGATCCACTCAATACTAAGAAAATTACACTTGATTAGCTAACAATGTAGACACTTTATTGACATGGAAACACAAAATTTACATTTTTATGAAAAGATAACATCATTTAAAGCAGTGCTGAAGTAATGTTGAATACCTTTAAGATGTCGAAATTCTAAAATAAAAATTCTGCACTAAACTTATGTAGTGAAGTTATTTAGAAGCAGATACTTGAGTAACAACATCATGATACATAAAAGATGTAAGTGGAGTTAACAAAACTGAATAATAATCGTAAGTGATCATTCTGAAACAACAAAACAATAGTCAGTAACTGTTGAGTTATAGGTTTTATACGATTGCGTAACAGAGATGCTGGTTGGAAGTTATTTGTGAATATAAACAGTTCAAGTTATTATCAGTCTCTTAAAAAATTAAAGATTGTGAAGTTAAGAGAATTTAAGGATGATGCATTTAAAATAAATATTAGGGTACAAAATGAAACGATGTAATGGGATAAATGGAAGGTTTAAACACTGATTTACTTTGAAATAGGAGATTCGATCTTTGGCGCATTGTTGCAATACACTTAGTAAGTTTTAAAAAAACAGAATTTAGCTGATATTAAAGTACCAAAATAGTGCTTTGTTCCAAGATAATTCCTTAAAATGGTAGTACTAAAAGCCTTTAAGCTGTTTAATCGTAAATTCAGTGGAATATGTATTTAAAATAGGATGTTGATCTTTTCTTGAGTTACCGCAGAAAATATGGCGAGTGTTTGTCAATTCGTAATGTAATAGGGATACATAACAGTCGTTGATTGTGTTAGAGAATATATTCGTTAGCATACGATGAGCAGCTTGGTTATAGGACCCTTACAGTGATGGATGCTATAAGTAGTAGGTAGCGGAACGTCACGTGAAAGGGAAAAGAGTCCGTAAACAGCAGATAAGGTTAGTTGTAAGGCGACAAGGAGTAAAGCCTGATTACAATACATAGGAAAAACGAAGATAGCCAAGGGAAACAAGCCTACAACCAACAAAGATCGAGGAATGCAAAGGATGTGATTAGATGTAATCATTATATTATTTATAGGGTTCTCTGTTTTCACCGTGGGCCCATTTGCTTTGTCGAAGTGTTTGTCTCCTAGATGTGGTCACTTTTAAATCACGAACAAATGATGATGAATCACCGATTAAGCACCAATTGACAATTTTATCAATTAACCTTAATTGTCTTGGCTTCAACCTTTATTAATACTGGTAACATCTACTCCCTGCTAACGACATTACATATGTGAAACGAATTTATATTTTGTAATTTTAATTCTAAAATATCACACCTTGTTAGTAACGAATGAGGGGAACCTAACAAAATTAAGTGAATTCACATTCTTGCTTTCGCATAATTTGGAATGTGTACAACAGAACTTATTCAATTCACTATAAAATGTGATTAAAAGATGTGATTGTAAAGATGAATTATTAAACATTAATTTTGTTATTCTTGTTTCAACTTCAAACTAACACTTCTATTTAGTTTAGTTGTTAACATTCGTCACGTAATGATGTTGGTTGTGCATCATTTGAAACAAGAGAGCATTGGACATTTGTTTAGTGATAGCATGGAACTTTTAAGTAATACACACCCTCAATCCCCCTCTCTTCTCCTCTAAGTAATCAAACTCAAGGTCCTTAAGTCCCATGGCGAAAGTTTATCTATCTTCATCACTGGTCTAGGCTACTTTTAATAGTAGAATTCTCAAACTCACCTATTTTTTATATTGTGTGAAAATCATTCATTATCATTACTGTCTAAGACATCGTTGTATTTAGTGGTACTCAACTAACATCAATCTATGATGAATATAGACAAGTAAACTTAATACCCATCTCTACAAAACCACTTCACTTCAAATATTCTACAGTTTTGACACCTTTACACTACATTCATATTCGCTATTATTAAAACAATGCAGTTATGTTTCAATGATAAACTGTTTGCAAATAAATCAAAACAGTACGATAATACAAGAAGAAAAACAAATTTGTAAAAAACAATTAGAAAAAGGAATGCAACCTATAATTTTTATTAACTGGATCTTAGTTATTCACTTCATTGGATTTATTCTTATAGATAATAAGTAATCTAGAATTAAAATGAATTAATGTTAGGCAGTTGGTCACAGTTGGTAGAATGTCAAGAAGTAAGTTCTCTTATTGGTTCGACGTCATCAGAAAGTTACATTTTCACTTGAAAAAATTAATGGTGTTAATATCAATGTATAGCGATTCATGAGTATAGTATTCACGGTTAAGGTAAGAAGTTTCAAGTGATATAAGTTAATGACATGCATACAATATTTCCTTCTGATACAGCTTTGTTAATATGAAAGTAATAAGAAGATAATATGAAGATGGTAATCTGCTGTTTTATGATCCAGCTATATTAACTGAGTTGTTATGCCATGATTTAGTTTGATTTATTCGTAATTGTCAACCATGATATCACGAATTTATTTGAATCAAACAACCATTGATCACCTGGAAGCCCTGGATAACTGTTTCGTCCTAGTATGAGATTCTTCAGCAGTGCGCATCCACGACCCCATCGTAGATCGGACCCATGATCTTCTGGTTCCGTGGCGAGCGCTTTATCATTGAACCATTGATTCGGTTCCTAACGGTTGATATTTCTAAATCAGTCAATTTGTGATACGTTTGCGCGACCTCATCTATTGTCATCGGTGGGTAACTGCCTCATACTCGACACAGTTGAACTTCACTGGTCACGTCGTAATTGTAAGTTATTTTGCGATGCATAATTTACTGCTATAACTTTGACCGTTCGTAATTCTCAGTCAGTTTATCATATTTGTAGGTTATCATCAGTAAATAATAGCTCTGTAAAACTACTGATTTCATGGGGTACTATTTTACGTTTATAACTGCTCATTTTCTAACTGTAAATGATGACTTAGAAACATGGAAGCAAGTGGTGAAATGAAATTATGGAATAACCAAATTAAATTATTTTTAAAGCCAAAGTAAATCTCCCAAAAGGTGAACGAATACTTCTCATATAGACGATAGAGTCAATTTCAGACTACTGTGTATAACTGCTTTAAATCTGCTAGAGCTAGTTGTCTTCCTGTTTTTCTTCAATGTTTCGTTACATTTATTAATTTCCTAAATTAAATTATATTTTCTACGCAATTTAATCCTACATTGGATGTATTCTATTAAAATTTAGTGGATCTATTCACTAAACTACTATAAATAATAGTATTTCAATTACTATTGAGTGAAATCAATTTGTTTCATTTGGTTGTGTCGTTTATACTTTTCACATTAATCTGACGAGTCATTCACCATGTAGATGCACAGTAGCAAAACACTAATTATTCATAATCTTAATTATTTCATACAGATATCACTATAGGTAGAATTCTCAAGAGACTGGCTCTAGATACTGATCAAGGCTTCTCAGTAAAACTACGGAAGCCAATTTTGACCTACATCACTCATGATTGTGACAATAGCACTAGTAATTTGGTCCTGTAGAGAGTAGGTCAGTGTCTAGTCGGCTTTTACCACAGATAAGGCTAATTATACACGAAACCTTAAGATCTTACGTTTGACCTGAAGAGAAGTATTTGTATACACTTGTACAATTACTTAGAAGAACAAAACAACACTAGTTTTTTCTGATTCACATAGTCACACGACATGAAATACAATATCATAACATTCGAAACTAAAAAGATAGACAAGGAAAATTTGTTACTACTCAAATATTGTCAATTATTTAATAGAGTTATTATTACTGTCAATTTTGTATCAAGAATTGTTCTAAATTAGACAATTATTGATCATCAGGAAGCACTGGGCAACTGTTTTGTCCTTGAGTTCAACCGTGTCGGTTGCGAGCAGTTAATCAACGATGGTAATAAATAAAGTCACACAAACCAATCACGAATTGACTGAATTACAAATATCATCTACACGGAGCTAACTCAGTCCTCTACTGGGAAGACGTTTGCCGTAAAGTCACAGAGTCCTGAGGTCAATTCCTGACTGGGTCGTAGATGAACACTACTGGAGAGCCCAACACTACGACCAAACAGTTAGTTAGTACTTCCTACTGATCGATGATTACCGAATTCAAATTAATTCATCATATAAATTTGACATCCAACAATCTCCACGACAACCAGTCGAAATATTATTTTTGAATGGAATAAAAAATGGTAGAATATAATCAAAATGCAAATTTATTGGGTCTTTTTTACAATGCTTGTATCAGATGCATTGAATATTTTCTTGTTAGTCATCGTGATTTGAAGGTTGAGATGAATTATTAAGTAGCTTGACGATATCTGACAGAAGAATTAATGTTACCATATAAGATTAAACACAATGTTTGTGAAATTCACTGATGTACTCTGTTTAATTTATATGCATGCATGTTTTCATAACTTTCTGTGTAAGACAATCTTATATAATGTTGGTATAAAGAAAACAAATGTCTTGGTATGCAGTTATTGGTTTTTGTTATTGATTGCTATCGTCCTGCGTTTGATTGCTTAGTAGGTCGTGGACGCGCACTGCTTAAGAGTCCCATACCAGGACAAAACAGTTGTCCAGTACTTTTTGGTGATCATTAGTTGTCAAATTGAAACCAATTTGTGATACCAAATTGACATCTAACAATCTCCACAACACTTAATTACTTCTCATTTAATGATTTCATCAGTTTATATCTGGATACTGAAGTCCATTCATATAAAGTCAAATTTTTGATCTTTCTTTGTCTTAGTATATGTCCAATAGTGTAACGCTGATCTGCGAGCTTAATTCAATGTTAAGCATTTGCTGTTGAGCAATACTAGTACTCTGTTTGATTATGTGTTTCGATATTTGGATACTTGTCCTGTATGATATTCTTAGTTATTATTCTACTGATAGTCTACCGTTTAATTCATCAAGTACATTTAAACACTAAGCAATAACCCTTTTTCACTCTTTAACTTTAATTTTCATTTACTTTTTTTTCAGATAATTATATCTTTTGCTTTATCTGAGTATTATTTCTTATCTGATTATAACCAAAGTGAACTTTAATAAAGACGAATAAATTGAGTCAAACCATCTCCTCCATACCTTCCTTGAATTCATAGTTTAATGAATAGTGGACTTAAGCAATGAATTATTGTACTACTTCAACATAAATCTATTGAGAAATGTGACCGAAATAAAATTTGACTGTTTTGTTTCATTAATGAATTTTAGGGTTCTTAGATTATTTCCTTTCAGTTTAAAACAAACGAATAAATCTAAGTTAATTAGTATCATGTACGTAATACAATAGAATTCGATGATAACATTCAGTAATCCCTACTTCATATAAGTATACTGTACTAGCAATCGCCTATTCCACACACTTGTCGGAAGTGAGATAGTTGTCACCAGTGATGATCTTCGCACTATATTTCACAAAATGATGGAAATGGAAATCCTACCATTGGATTTCTGTTCACCCAATGGTGCTGGGGGTTAGGCGTTCGCCATCAATCTGAAACCCATGGACAGAATTAGGATACGCACTACTGAGAAGTTCCACACTAGAATGAAACGGCTGTCCAGTGTTCCCTGGTTTTTATTAATTTCCTTCCAACACCAATCTGTGATGTATTTAATCAAATGGAAATGCCAATGTCCACAAACCATTACAATTCAATTATAATGAATTCGTTAATATCACTATGAAGGTTGTCGTAGAGCAACATTTAAAATATTCTAACCAACCATCAAGTGTTATTCTGTTAGATACACACCACTCAGTCTTCGCATATTATTAAGCATCTGCATCTATTGCCAGAATAAAATATAAAAACACTGAAATATAATTATTAATATAAAGGTCCCAAAATACCGTAAACAATGAAGATGTTATAAATGCATACTTTGTGTAATACATTTGAGGTCCATAAGGAAATTTTTGAAGTAATTTCTAATGTGAATACCATAATACATTACTCATGCATTATTAAGTAGTACTTATAAAAAGCTTGCGTCTTCCTGTTGATTTGGCAATGGACTGAAACGGGTAAGCCTCTGTTGCCATATGTGCATCCTGAGCGGAATGCCTCGATATGGCGATTATTCACAAGTATTATTTAAGTTGGATTATGACTGGAAAGAGGAATCCAGAACACGCGTTTCGTCCTATTCCGGGACTCATCGGCTGAACGTACCTGCATTCCAATGTTCATATTCACACGGGGATTCGAACCCAGTCCGTTTCGTGTGAAACGCCACCGCGTTCATCACTAGTTTATTGTGTCCAGACAGTCACACTTATGCAAGGGGTATATATGTAATTAGAATAAGATTGTATCTTCCCGTTGACGAAACGCGCGTCCTGGATTGCGCTTGCCACTCATAATCCAACTTAAATATTAAGTAGTACTATCACTATTATTACTATCATTTGTAGGCGTTATAAATGTGTATATCATTTTCACTTGATAAAGAAACTATCATTTCATTCACTTAGTTTGTTACTAATTCATCATCAACAAAAAGATAAGTAGTTTAAATGAGTTGAGTTATAAATCATGTTGTCAATTTAGTAATAAATTAAACTCTCTAATAAAATGTCATTTCCTACTAATCTTTTACAGTTGACTAGTTACAATTCAAATGAAACTTCAACCAATTAGTTTAATATGGGACGATAAGAAAAATGAGAACGAAACAAAACATAAAAGAATCATTGAAGAAAACAAACTAATTTCCTATATTGATGATGACACTTATTGAATCAAATAGTTTGATCATTTAATCAATGAAATAATCTAAGTAACTACTTAATAATTAATGTCGACTTGGCATCAGCATATTAAATCATTCAGTAACATTAAATATATAACCGATGTTATGTTTATTTTATCAGAATAATCTTGTTATTGATGTCCATGTATATGGGAAAATATAATAACAAAATAGGCAAATCTGATTATTTATTGTTATCCATTAGATAGATTGGGTTCAAAGTGTTTACATGACAGAATAATTAATGTATGTGTTCCAAGCCTCTGAGGTAGTATCTGATTAATTAGGTCATTTTGTACTTAATACCGGTTGATTACAATATGATTTGTTGTTTGTTTTAGTCGAATGTATTTTTCAAGTTAATATCACTGTTAAAGAGCTTCAGCTATAGATGCATCCGGTCGATATTTAACTGTCATCTATGGATTGTATAATAAACCAATGAATTTAATAACCAATCGTTTAGAAAACTTTCTTGACAGCTTTGTCACGTAAACTTAAAGTATTAATGTAAGTATTATGCACTTTTATTGTTTTAGTAATGGCATATCCAAAATAGACCATTATTTCAGTAAATCCCTATGATATAATCATATTCCTCCATAGTTTACTAAAGTTAATATAATTTCTGGGTACAAGTAAAAAAGATGTAAAAACTGGTTGGTACTTGAATGAACTTTTTTTCTATATAAATTAAAAAATTTCCAGTAGTGACCTAGTGAAAAGCATAAATAACTTAGTTCATTGCTGCAGATTTTCAATATATGAACACACTACTGAATTTATTCTACCGTAAACATCATAAATTACTAAAAATGTAGGAATTATTTGATATAGCTGATCTATCTGTCAATACCTTAATATGCTGCTCACATGATTTCTGGCGAATAGGCGCTTCCGATTGGATTAGAAATGATTAGATTGTGAAAATAAGGGTTGAGTGTAAGTTTAACCTAACATTGAATGAACATTGGTAAACACTAATAAGTTCTCGTAAACGATAGTTACATTCTTTCTGAGTACATTTTTCACTGGCATTCTTTAGTAATTATTCAAGAAGACTAGTTGCGAAGTATCGTTTCATACATTTATAATTGGTAGTTGTTTATAGTTTCTTAATATCTATACTTTGAACTGTAATAGATCAGTCCTATTAATGTTCTTGCTTCCTGAGCGGACTACCTCGATATAACAAGTCAATTCAAATAATTTAATAGTTATCTAAATGAGTATTTCAGGTGATAATGCAATCTCATTTGTCATAAAGGTTACAATCTCAAATCTCACTGTGAACTATGAACACCGAGGTGTAGAAAAAGTCAGGATGATAAGCACAATGTAAGAAAAAAGTAGGTTCCTGGATTCCACTGCTGCGAAATACCGAATTGTATTGTATCTTTAACATAGAATGATTCTCTATAGGCAATATAAAGTGAGTGAAATCAGTCTTCATAGACCATAAGTTACTACTATGGTCATTAATATGGGATATAGAAAGTTATTATGGTATAGCAGATGCCATCATTGTCATTAATTGGGTACATTTTGAATTAGATATCACAAATTGACTTGAATCAAATAGCTACTGAAGAAAATTCAGAACTACATAACTGAGTTGTCTGATATATGGAGTTTCTCAGAAGTGCTCTAGAAATATCATTCATTGTATGTCAACTTAAAGGTATAAGAGTTAGGCGTCTACAACACTGCCACAACCACATATATAAATGGTTTATGGTTAAAATTGCTATGGTATGCATTCATCTGTGGATAAATATTTTGCTTATCATTGTGAAGGAGGTATATTGTAAGTATTCTCTACCTTAGATTCTTCGAAAAATGACCTAACAGCTTTTCAGTGATAGATGGATTCTTTTATCATTGTTTCGGTGGTTTAATATATCTAATGCCATTGCATAACTACGATTCATTTATTTAACATATAAAACATTATAATTCTATGTACTATAATTTCTTTTACTGTTGACAAACCATTCAGTCATAAGTACTGTAATCTCACTAACTCAAAGTGGTAAATGAATAAATGAATAGAAACTATGATTGGCTCATTCATAAACCATGAGCAATATATCAAGTATAGTGTTCGCTCCTTTCTATACTAGCCCTAATTAGGCTCCTAATGCTAAGAAGTACCATATTCTGGAGGGACATATTTCTAGTGCTTCTTGCTTTCCAGTGGTTATTTAATCTAGCTCAGTTCCTCATAGTATGTGCGAATTCAATATTAGCTGTAGTATCCAATTTTGAGTAGATTTTGCATTTAAGTGATACAGATGATTTTTAAAATAAATGGGATAAGAAATATATCTCACTACTGTTTCAGATTAAAATTCATAAATCCACTGGTCACTTTAACTATCCCTAAATATACGTTTTCAGAATTCATCAACTACAAATAATAACATGAAGAGGACAATGAGAGAGTAAAAATATCTGTTGGAAATATTTGACTTTTAAGTAGATAGACTTTCAAAATGAACAACAATACTGCACTTTAACTAAATATGTTACAGACTGGCGTTGGCAGGATACGACTGAAAACCAAGCGAGCATTGAACAGCTGCTTCGTTCTAATGTGGAACTTCTGAACAGTGAGAACCCCAGATTCCTCACCAGGGTCATCAGGTAAATGTCAAACGCCTAACTCTCTACACATCTGGATCGGCCAGCATCCAATGGATAGAATTCTCAATTTCCATCAATTCGTGATATCACACAAACAAAATCACTTCTATTGTCACTTAATATTTCACCAAAAATGAAAGTTGTTATCAAGGTATGATATTCATCTGTATTATTCCGTTGTTATCACTTCGAATAGAATATCACTAGCTCTATGAACATACGTTATGATATTGAGTAAATGTTCGAGTTGATTTTATCTGGGATGCTTACTACTAATGTAATTCACACTTGATTTCCATTTCAGTGTAAATAATCTTAATGTACTTACATTTTGCTAAGCCCTAGTAATAATATGAATTCCAGACCAGTTTTATTCAATAAATCGTACCATAATTTATTCTTCCATTTTATATCTACATCAATCTGGTTTATTTTGTTCAAAATATTTTTCATGTTGTAATTAACCCCCAGACAAAATAAACTTATTACTAATGAATAAATAAATAATAATAATAATAGTAATTGTAAAATTATTTTTAGTTGACATAAAACTCAATTCTCTGAATTACATTTTAGTTATTTGTACAATACATAACAACCACTGGAAGAAAACAAAGATGGGTGATAATTATCAATTTTCAGTGTTACTAACTATCATATTAAAAACAAAACAAACATGAAATTATGTCGCCATAATTCACTACTAGCATACTGCCCAATAGATAAACACGTTTATATTGAGCATATATATAAGTAGGATAGCGTAATATGCTTAATATAATCCAATGAGTAGGAATTTTACAAATGTATTGAACATTGGGCGATTCATTTGTAAGGATCATGTCTAACCTTGGTGATGATGCTAATAAATGTAGTCTGATTGTAGATTATTACGATTGTAGAGTACTTGTTATGACTCGTACTTGATAGCTTGACTAACCGCAGGCAATTTTAGTATTCAAGTGCCTTGAACCCTCCTAGTCGCAAATTCGGAAGACAGAAGACAAGTAAACAGGAATCTTTATTCCATTGAGATAGAGAAAGAGTGTATATCTACGGTGATTATTCATCAAATTGAAATTATCAACATTTAGTTAATACCATGAAATGTCAAATATACTCTGTGAGTATAACTCACATTGATTCACATGAATGTCATGAAAGTTTACAAATCAAGCTTACAAAAAAACAATGCAATTCCTTCCGCTTGATTTAATGAACAATGGTATTTTTGGGAATTTCCAGTCTCCAGCACCTTTCCTCTTTAAGGCTTCGTATGTATGAATCACTTTGTAGCCTGGTTACCGTGTTCCTCTTGCGATTGATTACTTGTGATGGTTGGATTGTTTTGGTCTTGCTTTTTCTGTGTTCTTTCTTACTAGGACTCTTTTGAAATATGTCCACTAGCATTTGAAATGGAAGTCTGCCGTGTGTTATCATTATTCCTCCATTCTCTAGCATTTGATTAACACCTAATGTGCCGAAACTTCCCCGAATTGTAAAAATAATTATAAATCTTGGAAAATTTATAAACCAATAAAGAAATGATATTCATGTTTACATTTCCTTTATTTTGTTTTTTAACGGAAATCCGTTGATACGACTTATTTACACGTTCTTTGATTAAGATAAACACACAGATTAGGACAACAAATGTAAGCGAACATTATCGTTTCCAATCAGGTCTTCATCAAGTTTTACCCTAATTTACTATAATATTATTACGAAAAAAAATATATTAACCCGATCAAGGCAATTTATGAAGCGAAGGTTATGATGAAATAGACAGATTATATAAATTATCATAATCATAATTAGATGTTGTAGAGATTATTGAATGTTAAGGCAACGTCACGAATTGATCTGAATTTGACAAGCACTGGACAACTGTCTCGTCCTAATTTGGGACTCTTCAGAAGTGCACACTCACAACCGCATCAGGGATCGACCCCAGGATCTTCTGAGTTAGCTCCCAACGGTTAATATTTGTAATTCGATCTATTCGTGATGCCCTAACGTCATCTAGTGACTTAGAAATGCGAACTGATAGTCAAAGGGCAGGTGTGGTGGTAGTGATAAGAACAATTAAAACAGTTTGAATAGATATTTCAACGGGAGAAGTAGATAAAAACTTGAACAAATTAGACATTAAAATGATAATCATTAGAAATAATTACTTAATACGAAGCTATGAACAGTCACTTCTAACAAATTAAGCAAACGGTAGAAATAATAAACGAAATACGAGGGTGAGGGGAAAATAAAACAAAGCAAAACAGAAGATATGCCAAGTCCATGAGACTAATTATTAAGTTTTGTTTGGCCGATGTAGAGATAGGGGTATCAGATATTTCTTTCAAATATATAAACTGGGATTGTTGGTTAGGGTTAGGGTGTAATAAGTGAATTCAAGTCCATCAAGAAGTTGTAGTGCAATACGGTTTGTTATTTTAAATGCTGTCGCTCTTTTAAATATGTACCAGTTATCTCTCAGATGAACTAAGATGGAGCTGTGGACATACTTTGTTTGGCCTTTTCAAACCATGTTAGAAGGCATTCATTCACTCAGTGGTTAAGCTGTCTAGTTGTATGCTATTTGTAGCTTGTTGCACAGGAGCAGATGGATTTGTATTAACATATTTTTACATAAATATGATTGCATATTAGAGTAAAGCATGATGAAAATCTAATTGAAAACAGTATTGTTCAAGTATATATCTTGTCCTAATTTACATCATTGGAATTCCTATTACTCTAAAACCCATGGATGTTAAGGAATACCTAAAGTTAGACATGTTTTTAACGTTATTCAGCATAACTTTAGTGTGCTACAAATGTATTACATTAATTCCATTTAATTGGATTTCACAATAGCCTATATAATAGTGCTTGAAATAAATTATCAGAATTTGTTGAAACATTGTTTGAGTCAGATTATGACTGACAAACGGAATCCAGGATACATGTTCCGTCCTGTTTAAGACCCGTCAGCTAGATATACCTGCATCCCAGTGTTGATGTTCACTCTGAGACTCGAACTCAGTTCATTTCGTACCAAACGCCAAGATATTCACCACTAGGTTACCGAATCCAGACAGCCACACTTGTGCAATCGGTATGTATATATAATTTGAATATATGTGGATCATCCTGTTGATGTGTCATGGGCTAAAATTGATCAGTCTCTGTTGTTATATGTGAACCCTGAGTGGATTGCCTTGTTATAGTGATAGTTTACAAGTATTGTTTGAGTTACATTAATTTCAGTCGATGACAAATCCACGGAAAGATCCGAATACATTCTAATTTGAATTGAGATGGCTGCTTTTGTGGGGATCAGTATTTTTATTTGATTGAATACGTCGCAGATTGGTGTTGGAAGGAAACCAATAAAATTCAGGGAACACTGGACGGCCGTTTCATTCTAGTGTGGAACTTTTCAGCAATGCGTACCCGAATTCTGCCCCACGGGCTTTAAGTTAACGGTGGACGCCTAACGCCTTGCACCACTGGGTGGACCGACATCCAATAGTAGAATTCTCACATTTATCAACTTTTGATAAATAGTGCGAAGACTATCCATTTTCACTGATAATAACTATCTCACTCTCGATAAGTGTGAATCTGGTGTATCTACAACTGAGAAATCCTACACTAGAACGATTCATCTATTCAATACTCCTTGGTTTGCAATGATATCCTGCCAACTTGTAATTTATTCAAGCAATTTAAATTACTTATTGATAATGTGTTTTTTCTTTTCATAATCTATCATAAAGAAATATTATTAAGTTTGTTTATTTCATTTGTCTCTTATCCTTTCATTATTCTTCTATTTATATATGTATATGTGTATATCAAATTGAATTGTTATTATTTCTGAGTTACATATTTATTTACTTTTAAGGTCAATGTTAACTGAATGAAAACAACAATGAAAAGTCTATTAATAAACATTCATTATATCATTTTCATATTAACTATCTTCTCTCATATAAACTCAATATTATTATTATTATTATAAGAAAACAATGTAAATATCATTTCTGGAAAATATTCATTTCTGTTTTGATGTTCAATTGTATCAATAATTGATAAATAATGATAAGTAGTTAATAGAAGCGTTGAAATGATTGTAGGTTAATAAGAAAAATAGATGCTTTATATACTTTTGCAATGAAAGAAATCATAATAAGATGTCATTATTTGAAATAGTCAGGCATCAATATGACAATATAGCAATTATATTTCAATGTAAGAAACATCATTGAATACATTATAATTATATCCTCAAATTCAACACCAAGAGCACCGACCTAATTGAACTTGATGGTGAAACTCTGGAACAAGTGGATACCTTTACATACCTGGGGAGCATCATCGATGAACAAGGAGGATCCGATGCAGATGTAAGGGCAAGGATCGGCAAAGCAAGGGCAGCATTCTTACAGTTGAAAAATATATGGGACTCCAAACAACTGTCTACCAACCTCAAAGTTAGACTCTTCAATTCGAACGTCAAGATAGTTCTGCTGTATGGAGCTGAAACGTGGAGAACTACTGCAAACATCCTCAGGAGAGTACATGTATTTATCAACAACTGTCTACGTAGAACATTGAATGTACGTTGGCCGGAAACCATCATCAACAGCCTACTTTGGAAGAGAACAAACCAACTACCAGCTGAAGAGGAAGTCAGGAAACGACGTTGGAAATGGATAGGACATACACTGAGAAAATCATCAGACTGTATCACGAGACAAGCACTAACTTGGAATCCTGTTGGCAAACGTAAAAGAGGAAGGCCAAAGAACACCCTGCGTCGAGAACTGGAAGCAGACATAAAACGGATGAACAGTAACTGGAGACAGCTGGAAAGGATTGCTGAGGACAGAGTTGAATGGAGAATACTGGTGAGCGGCCTATGCTCCTCCGAGAGGGGTAACAGGCGTAAGTAAGTAAGTATATTAGTTTTGGTTACTGTTTATGTATTACAATACAAATAATCGACTAATTGAATGCTGAAAATTTTCTTTTCTAATCACCATCTTTTATGAATATGTGGAAACTACATAAGTCATATGAACAATTCTAGGATTTTAGATGTCACATATTCTCATTAAATAAGAACGTAAAATGTACTGGTCTACATATGCATATCATTGATAAGTTAAACTTCTATTCATACATGCTGCCTTACAGTACCTATTCAGGATAGAAGATGGAAAATTTTCTGTTAAACAAGATGCTTTACAAATCAGTGTTAGTCACTTTAAGATAAGATTTTGTGTCTTTTAACTAATCACTTAGCATTTAATAAACTTAGCCCACTTTAATATGTAAATGCCTTACAAGATCGATCGGATGGAACAACTAGATACTTATTATTCCATTTGATAATACATATTAAGAACTAAATAAATTGTATCGGTTATACTCTCGGCAAGGTTTACTATTATACCGTTTTAATTCTCATGATTGAATATTAATTAATTTGTATAGGCGTATATACATTTTGAGATGATACTCCAATAACCTGTTGTTCTTTGAAATGATTCAAGTTTCAGTGCAAATATCAACATTGATACACAGATACACCTAATTACTATGTCATGCATAGAATAAAACGAGTAACATGATAATCTTTATACATCTATTTTATTAGTATTTCATCCTTACCTGTTATTCCAAGTTCCTTTTTTAAACAATTTTTTTGTTTCAAATGACAATACTACTCATTTAAATCTCGAATCTATAAAAAGAACAAACTAAAAGAAATTTGACTAAATATCATTGACATGAAACACACAAATTTCTGACAAATGTATTGGAGAGAGAGAGAGAAGATCTCATCTAATATATGCATCGTATTAAAATGTCTTTTCATTCATTCAAATGAACATAGTAACACATGATCACATGCTTCTTGATCTTTTCTTTCTTCTATTATTTTTTTCTTCTACTTATATTTCGTATTCTTTTTCTTTTTGTTTTTTTTCTTTTCAAGATAATATTTGCATAAATTCATCTATCATATCGGCATTTTATTTTGTACCTTATTAAAAGAAAATTAATTTAGAAAATATTCCTTTTTACGGGATTATCTACAATGAATGATATAGATCATGTCAACTAATTTTGTCCGTTAAACATTAAAAAAAGGAAACTAATAATTTATGACGAATGACTAAACAACATTGGCAACAAAGAATAAAAGTGAAATGACCTAAATCATCAATATCAATATTATTATTATTATCCCTATGTAAAGTGATAATTGTATTTTCGATAATTATATTACAAGTATGTTAGTATGATTGGTGGAACTATAGTTTGCTAGCGAACTTAAAGCAACCAATAAGAATGAAAATAATGACTTTCATTTTTTTACAACTGGGGGTTGTGGAGATAGTTAGTTGTCAATCCTGATATCACGAATTGTTTTGAATCAGATAACCATTGATCACCTGGAAGCACTGAACAGCTGTTTCGTCCTAGTATGGGACTCTTCAGCAGTGCGCATCCACGATCTCATCAGGGATCGAACCCAGGACCCTCTGCCTCCGCGACAAGCGCTTTACCATTGGACCACTGAGCTGGCTCCTAACAGTTGATATTTCTAATTCAATCAATTTTTGATACGTTTGCGTGACCTCATCTATTGTTATCGGTGGGTATCTGCCTCACATCCGACACGGTTGAACTCCACCGGTCACGTTTTCACACTAGAGCTCCAGGAATTACCTCAAGGAGCCAGTCACTTTCACTTTTAATGATGACGTTATTATTAGTAATCTACAGAAGTATGGATCACTTTGTCTTACGTTTACTTGTAATTTTGGACTCAATATAGATGTAGCACCATTTGAAAATACATGCGAGGGCGGTGATGTTATGGGTTAATGGGTTGCAGCACAAAAATAATTCAGAACCAGTTTTTTTTCAGTTTTTTTTCCAAATTAGTATATACAAATGTCTGTGATAGTTGTTTTATAAAGGATGATGTTACCTGTTACCCCGGCATTAACATTGGGAAACTTCAGCTACATCTCAGGAGTCTAGTAGCATCAACGCTTTCGTAATGTATGCTCAAAAATGGTGTTGAAATTCTACTAATCTTTAGGAGGTATTGGAAGAATAATTGAAGTTGATAAGACGATCATTTAAAAGGAAATTGCAGTCTAGGCAGGAACATCAGAGTGGAATAAATAAGTATTAGTTACTTTAATTCAACTATCAGGTCTTCTGAATTCGTAATAGGACTTTCAATATGTCCCCTATAGAATGGCAGCAAGGCTTATCCCAATTATTCAGACCTAAGTCCTTCCCAGAATAATTGTTCATATAGATGAATCGAAAGGTTACTGGCATCAACTAAGACTTCGTTATGTACATCGTGTCGTTTACTACTAAAGATTTTCCGTACAAGCAACCACCGGAGTGCACACATATGACTTCGAGACCTACCGGTCTTGTCTAAAGAAGTTCCCGAAATCTTATCATACTTCCAGATGCACTTCTAAATGCATAGTGTTGAAGTGCTTATACTATGACATAACATTAATCTAATCCTTTCTGTTGTGTTTTGATGGCTCTCCAGTTGCAACCAGTTTTATAATACAAATTATAGCATTTAACAGTACCTAGTAACCATCAAGTTTAGATAGATTCAGATTTTATATGAATAATATTAGCAGATGTATTACTTGACTTCCACTTTTATTGTTGCGTCAGTGTTTTTCAAGGATGGATATATTGTTTTATATTGCAACATTTTACTATGTCCTAGTATAATAGCACCAACACATCAAACTAGTGAGTAATATGTGACAATAATGGAGACAGTAATTACACTTTATATTCTAAAATTTCCAACTAGTTAACAACATAGAAATCTATACCATCCTTAAGTAATAAAGACCATTGGCTTACAATTCCACAAAAACTAGAGCGTAGAGAAACTAACACCTAAATAAAAGATGGATATTTTCAATTTTTTTATGGTAGAAAGCAGTTTTTCTACTTTTGCCGACAATCACCATGGAAATAAAGTTAAAATTCATGGTGACATACAAATTCTATTTATCTAAACATACATTTACTTAATTCTAATCAGACTAAACCAAAATTTAACACTTTCATTCTACTTAGGCATACCTTATATACTAGACTGTTCTATAGCATTCAAACAAAGTAGCGAATTGTTAAATTGTATGGGTTCGTTGACTAATTAAGAGTATTAAAAAAATTAAGGAAGAATATGAAAACAAAAATGTTTGAAAGAAGTGCATTAATTTCGAGAAATTTCCACTAGGTTCTACAATTATGAATTGAATATTAATGATCATGAAATAAAAATAGTCAATTTCGAAACAAGTGTATCATTGAGATGTACATGATTATTGAATATGAATCTTGGATTTGTTGTAAAGTATAACTATTAATGTTAAAATAATATTCATGCAACTTTAAGCATAAATCAATCTTTGATTAAACACTTAACCTAAGTGCAATTTCATTGCGACTTGACACCTATATATACTGACAAATTCAGTATGCATATATAAGTTTACCTACACTTATGGAGCCAAATGTGTGAGTCGTTCGTTGAGGCCGCTGTGCATCGTAATCAAGAGAAATTACTAGCGAGATGTAGTAACGAATAACAAAGATCAGTAAAATCACCGATTCTACAACATGTAATAGACTCAGGACATTTTGCTTCAGAATAATCGTTTGATGTTATTCATAAAGTTTAGTCGAAAAAAATCTTATTATTTGAATTATCGTGTAAATTTATACGAGTTAAATAAGCTACATGAGAATATTATTTTAATATTAACAGTTGTACATTTTACAACAAATTTAGGATTCATATTCAATAATCATGTATATCTAGATGACACACTTGTTCAGGAATCGACTATTTTTGTCTCGTGATCATTAATATTCAACTCATAATCGTAGAACCTAACGGTAATCTGTCGAAACCAACATACTTCGTTCAACAATCTTTGTCGTGATAAATATGGATTCTTTAAACAATCAAAACATGAGTTAAACAGCAGTTATTTACCCAAACAAACCCTGAAGGTATGAATACTTATATACGTACCGTACATCAAGTTAAAAATAAATGGCTACTCAGTTTTAACTGGTTTTTCAGTGGTATCTAACCAACATAAATCTGTGACGGATGCAAACAACTAAAAAGAGACATTTCAATTCTTGAGATTTTCTATGAATTTTTAGACCTACAATGTATCGTTAATAACTATTCTCTGCAAACCACTCGGTAACTCCACTCAAAGAAAGATTTTAGTTAAGACATTTATTTGTGGTATAATAGTAGATACAAAAGATCACATGAAAACTAACAGTCAGCATCAGGACAATTATGCATACATAAGAATACATGTATCCATCTCCTATTAGCTTGATAAGTTGATGATTTATAATAATGAGTCAAAATATCATTATTCATCATTTGGAAATAAGTTTATTCAATGAAGGATTCCTTTTCGTATTGTGTAGTACACAAATAAGAAGTTATTGAAGAGAATAGAAGACAAATGTATGATCATTAGTGTGAACTGAGTAATTATGGCTGTCATTTAGTTCATCTGAAGAAGGTATATCAATGATACTCAATAATTTGAAGCATAAGAAACATTTAAAGTAATAATAATATGATGGTAAAATCTATGGCCATGATAAAGAAAGGAATCGAACAAAATATTTTCGTATACATAACCCAGATTGAATTGTTAAGTCTTCTACCCACATAAAGTTCACCAATCATTTCTTGATTCCTATACCTGAATGTTATAAATGATATCAAAGAATGAATTTGAAGCAGAAAATCTTAGGTTGTTTTACGTGTTATAGAGTTAATGACTTCAACTAACCTATGTTATTCATGAAGACAGACATGAAGAGATTGAAGATCACTTGGAAAGGATTGAAAAGGAAGCTCAGGACAGAGTTGGTTAGAGAATACTGGTCGGGAGCCTATGCTCCACATGGAGTAACACACATTGATTGATTGACTGATTGATGTTATTCATCATTTACTACAAGTCATTGAGTAAATAAAGAATTCAAAATTGTTTCATCTTATTGCATAAATCTCATTAGTAATACTTGTAAAGTTATCTTTAAAACAAAAGTGGTTGTTAGAAGTCAACTTGAAAATTGTATTAACCTTCTTTTACTGTTGTGTATGAAATTATACAGAAGGAAGTGAGAAACACAAATAACAATGACTGATTCATTTGTTTCTTTGTTGTTACATTCAATTTTATGTTGAATTGATTTCTTGTTGAATAAAACCGATAAAATATAAAAATAAACAAACAAACAAAACAAAAAACCCCCCAATTAATTGTTAACCTAATTTATTTATTTTACTAAACATGTTTCATTCGTTTTCAACTTTCAATAAACATTTTAAGTGAAAATACCACATTGAACACATACACTTCCTAATAATGGTATACATGAATGCATTGAAACAACAATCATCAACATGCATGTAATAGATGTTTACATATGTTGATAGATGATAAATATGAACATGGAATAATCTGTATTAAATAAATAGGAATAAATTTCTTTATGGAAATATGATATTTTCCTTTAAGAAAATACTGTATGATTAGAAGCTGATTTCTTAGAAAGGGGAAATTGCTTGCGAAAGCTCTTGGTAAGAATTCATAAATTCTGTGATCTATTTCCATTTCTGTTCTATTTTTGGCCAGTAGTTGTTTTATTCTTAAACAGTAAATGAAAAACAGTGGTTTGTTTGTATATATAAAACCTTCCTGTTGATTTGATATGGACAAAAGTTGATCGATTCCTGTCGCTAAATGTGTATCTTGAGAGGATTATCGCATAGTATGAATTAGCTTCGATTCGGACTAGCAAGTGGAATCAAGGAAACTATTTTTGTCTTATTTTGCATTCTGCATCCCAGTATGAATATCAACAGTTGAACGCAGGTGCATCCGGTTGACGAATGTCAAATAGGACGAAACTCGTTTCCAAGGTTCCACTTGTCAGACACAATCACATCTAATTCATTTATATGAAACTTCATTTAGAATTAGTTTGACGACATTTAAAGTGTATATGTTAAAAATAGAAATTAGTTCAGTCTTGACTTCGTTCAAATGTAATCAGTAATTTGAATTACTGGTTGCTAAAGGTATATTGAGCTAACAATGCCTTCACCCAGTAAATACGATACCTATTGTGTGGCATCAAAATTAAAAAAATGAAATTTGAAAAGTAAACCATAATCATGATAAAGTATGTTGTCATTTGTACTTTGAATTCTGTAATTAATTGCATCACAACAAATAGAATGTGATATTCACCATTCGTTTTATTAATTTATATTGCAAACAAATTATAATTAAATTGAGGCGGTAATCGTTGTGCTATGTCACAAACTGATAAAAGCTAGGAATCTCAACATCAGATGTAAGTCAAGTAGTGCAGAGGGTAAAGTATTCGTCAACCTAAAGCCTCTGGAGCAGAACCTGAAGGTTTGCACTGCTGAGTTGTTTCGTATCAGGACGAAATAAATGTTCAGTGCTTTTTGGTTTTCGGTGGTACTATACGAATATTAGTCTGTGATGAATTCAATCGTATGATTAGATGAAATATTTAATGAATTGAACTTTCGATTAGGCCATTATAGACCTAATCATTCAGGACTGCAATACAATATTCAACCAAATCAATATGTATAGCAGAGGGATTGTTCAGTACTTCAGTATCTCATTCCAAGTGATATTTAAAAGAAACAGCTACATTACATAAACTGATTATTTAAAACAAAGACGTTTGAAGGAAGAATATTCTTTTTGATAAATGCTCATCAGTTTCTACATTTATTAGTTCAAAATCAGTTCTTGGGCAGATACAATAACATTTAGATATCAAGGATAATTGGATATAAATTTTCCTCTTCGGGTTATTTATAAACTACGTATGTTTATGTTGAGATAATCATCATCATGAAGAACCTGATGAACATTTATCGAAAAGAATATTCTTCGTACAAAACGTCTTTGTTTTTGATAAACTTAGGAATTTTTAAACAATTGAAATCTTGTGATAAATGACTATATTGTTTGTTAGCTTAATAAGTAAGCTGGATTTGATAGTACCAGCTCCATAGTACACAGTTTATTCACATTAAAGATATTACCATTTTGTATATATTAATTCATGAATTTGTCATATTCATGCCATATCGTTATACGCATACAACAGTGATTCATTTACTTTATCATAGAATATGCATGTTTCTTCTTATGCGAATTAATGTTCCTTATCAAAGGTAAATTTATTCTAGTTAATTGACTGTTGTACGTTTCATAATAACAATATCCAATGAAAATAATCGAATCAATGTTGAAGTGGTTTCTGTTAACATCTGTATTGTTTCTATATATTTTACAGTTGTAATGACGGTAACTTTTGCTTTTTGTTGAAATCAACTATGTTTATCACTTTCGAATTAATTATTAAACGACAAACAGTATTCACTATGATAACTTGAAATGTGTGCACAAATCATTTATTTCTTATTCATGTAAATGTATACTGCGATGATCTGCAGTAGATCAGTTCAGATGAATCTACACTACCACATGACCTACAAGTACTTCTATTTTTGATGTTTTTGTAAACATGTTACTATGTTTGTTATAGTTCATGTATTTTCCCACGGATCTGTGTATGAGTATATGCCTCCCCATCACCTTTGTTATATTGTTTAGGCGTGGTATGTTATGTTGACCTTTATATTCACTACTTGTCATTGGTCGCCTTATCTCACCCAATTGTGCTTATTCATAATTAGAACATCAGTATTCCTTAATACACATATGTATATTCTTAGTTAGATTCCTTATTCTCTTGATTACTTGATTGCATGTTTGTTTATCCCTAGATTGCTGACCATTTGATTGTTGAGTGTTGACTGCCAACAGCTTGTGATTCTATTTCTGTTTATTACAATACAGTTCTACTGGTAATATTTCTGAGTTTTCACAGTGTTACTCGGTGACTACAACTCGGAATACCAAATATTAATAAAGGGATTACGTATACTTAATTAAGTTAAGGTTATCAACATTATATCTAATATTCACTATATATATAACTACTATATAACTATTTTCGGTAACTTTTCCATTCGTCTGATGAGTGCTACTAATTAGGGTGCAGTTTTGATTAGAGAGTAGATTTCAAGTGTGAGGAGATGTTTACAACTTTCTGTAATGAATATATCAATGTATTGTAGCCCATTTTTCTCCATGTAATAAATGAATATAGTAAACATTCGAGTTTGAAATAAATCTGTAGATCGCAGTAACCAATCAGTTAATGAAATAATTGTCTAAAGTGATAGATGAGACATACTTAATGGATTACAGTACCCCCAATATAATTTAGCTCCGTTAAGATAAGACATTTTCTGATTCGATTTTTGTGTTGAGGTAACGATACCATGGTTAACGCTATATTTATCATATCCATCCAAAAATTTATTAAATTTCTTTTTTAACATTCATAAACTTGGTTACAAACGAGTTCCAATGGTTTGCTGATAAATCCCTAGATGATATGAGGTTGTATTGAGTAGTGTGAGAAAATAATAAGACTAAAAATAACTACTGATGGTCCTACTATGAATATATAAGAAAGAAAGTGAAAAAAGAAAAGTATTAACAAAATGAGATAGTTAAGATTTTTAAAAAACTGCTAAGGAAGGAAAACATGTACAAGGGAGATGAGTCAGAAGAAAAGATAGCAAGAAATCACTTATCATAAATAGTACAAGATGAACTACGAATTCTCTTTATGTATGAAAAATTCAAGTTTCTGTGCGTATGTGCAACAATTAGAGTACACAAAATGAAGTGAAATCAGAGCACTCCAAAATTTTAATTGTTCTTGATTTACACGAAATTCCTTGGTAATTACTAATAACTGCCTATTCTGTCTATTAATTCAAGGTCTATTTTCGACATGAGTGAAGTTGAAAGCCTGTCATTTTCCTTCTACTGTTAATACTAACAGACATATTCGAATGTTTATGGATTATTTATAAACATAAATTGTCTCTATTCGTATACGATTTACTAGGAAACTATATATGAAAATAATAAATATGAGTAATTCAGGATGATTCTATGCAGAGGTCATACATGTAATAATACTACTTTATGAAGTGTACATATTACATGTTCTGAATTACGTAATAACTATCTCCTATTTATCCTTTTTTAGTTGATTTATGAGGAAATGATTAATTTACTGTCAATTTTCACAGTTAACTGAAACTGATAATCAAACTACTGACAAGCCAGTTACAAAAGGGAGAAAATTAATTTTCAGTTTCTGATTTTACAAAACTTTTCACAGTAAGTAACATGACGATATCGACTTCAAGATTAATCGACTGTTTTGTTGCATAATAAGAATGTACTGTATTGTGTATACTATAGTTTACAAATGGATTCAATAGGTTTCTAATTGTTTAATAGATTACACTTATGCTGAAATTATACTTCAGAACCATAGTCGTTCAAAATATATAAAACTCTAAAAAGTATATCTAAGTCAAGTATGTATAGTCAATTATTTATCATTTATAGCAGAAGAATTTCTTATACGCTGCTTAGTAAATCATTAATTAGTTGTTTGTATTCATCACAGATTGATGTTAGTTGGTTTCTGCTGAAACCAAGAAGCACTGGCTTAACTAGAGGACTGTGAGCACTGTTGAAGACTTTCAAAGTAAAAAGAAACAGCCATTTGAATTTTCAATTGTACCCACCTTACGCCAATCTTTGACAAACACAAACAACTACATTTCATACTCACCTACACGAAGCCACGTCCATTGAAAGCATTATTAATTATCAAGTATGATTCTAAAACATGCATTATCGATGTGTCATGTAATCTATTAATTAAATCAACATGCACATTAATCTAAGATTTCAAACACTTTTTTTAGGATAGCTGAATCAAGGGATAAACAACAGTTCAGTGATTTAATTAGAAATCTACGTTTTAAATAAACTTTTGTACTTTTAACCTTCTTATGAATCTTAGATGAGTCTTATATTGTGTTTACATTCAACATTTTCCATTTCATTAAGATTCTAACTGTATAACTATAAAGTGTAAACATTTATGCCAATAATAAAATAGAGTATCATCATGAATATTCTCAGTGATTGATACACAACGAACATGTTTTATAATCAAAATAAGAATACTAAAGTTACAAATAAAGTACTTAAAACTTTGAAAGTAGCATCATAGTTCATTGTGAACTTTTTATTGCAAAATCACTCAAAAAGAAAAAAAAATGAAATTTCAAGTCAATGTTCTCAATGAGGGATACAAAACACTTAACAAACAAGAATGAACTCATCTTTAATACATTGAAATCTATTCGTGCCAAAATTTTGTCTTAGTAAACTGTATACGATAGTCATAAGAATAGCTGACAAAACTCCAAGTTTGTTATAATAAATTTTTAAAAAATCCTTTAAAAATTGCATAATGAAACGAACTTCCAGGTGGATAGATCAAAGGAAGATTGTATTATGACAAATGAAGCCGAAATTAACAAACACGTCAAAGCACTGATAATTAATGCTACCTACAATGACGTCAAAGAAAAAGGATTACATTTGTCACTTATATACTCTCTTTCTAAAGTCTGCAAACTCAAATATTCCCGTACAATATGCAGTATCATTTATAAATTTACCTCCTATTGTGTAGAAAACTTTTAACACACCTTAAGAACATACATTTTCAATTTTTTGAAAATAAATAAACCATGTAAATATTGCAGGTAGATTTATATCATCACATGAGGTTTTGTTCTTGATGTACAAAAGTACAAATGTGCGAAACTATCAACTTAATATGTTAGAATTCTGATTGAGTTCCTTTACCAAAACTTGAATTGAAAAAATTACTACTATTTCTTACAATAGGGGTACAATTTTAATTCGCTAGACAGTTATATAAGCAAACTAACAGTGTGACTAAGGGGTAACCACTTAGATTAATACTTAGTGATATCTTTATCGCCTACCTTGAATAGTCAGATCACTTACACGAACATGAAAATACAGTGCACTACCGGAAATACATTAAAGATACATTTATCGTTTGTAACGATATGAAACATGTTTCTAGATTGTTTCAACAATTCAACCATATGCATGCTAACATCAAATTCATGGTTGAATATGACCATTACCGTCAGTTCAACTACTTAAATTTAACTATAAAACGAAAAGATGACATCATAATTGAAATAAAATACTTTCAGAAAAGAAACAAGAATAGGACAACATTAATATTACAATAATTGTTGTGCTGTCAGCTACAAACGTTACTTAGTCAAAATTTTATTCGATAGAGCTACAAAGTTGAGTTCAATTGAAGGAAGAGTTTGCATATTGTAAAAAATGTCTTATATGAAATGTGTATTCAATACATTTTGTTATGAAATATGGAAAGGAATTTATGAAAATTTCGAAAGACCCAACCACAAGTGAAAAAAAACTTGTTTCATTTAAGAGAGACAAGCTTTTCGAAAGACGAAAGAATTTACACTACACTTAAAAGAAGCTTCCATGAAGAACAACTGCTTTCACCATATAGCATTAGATGATTTTTAAACTTAGTGACAGTAGATCATAACCCTTCTGAGGTCATTTGAAGATGTGTTTACTAGTTTATATGCATCTTGTGGTGATAGGTACACAGAACGGAATGAAAGGACAGCTTCTATTAGATTTTTTAAACACATTCCACCTAACCTGTATCTGAAGTAAGAGAAAATGTTCACGTGTGTAGCAACCAGACATTGAGTAGCCAGTAGACAAGTAGTAAACGTTTATATAGGCCTTCAAAATAATCAACAATCGAAAACACCTTCTTTTTCTCCACTTTACAGAGGTTAATGACATCATACCCTATCAACTTGACCTCTGTATACAGGAAGAACTTCTGGTTAGCTTCACATTACCATGATAGAAGAAATGGATTGCATAATTACTTCATTTGCTTCTTGTTTTGTAATGTCATACTCTTTTATGATATACTCTTTTTACTTCACCTTATTTTGAGCATATAAATATCCTTCGAATTTTGTCAGATATTCTCTTATGTTTTGAACTCGGTATCAACTGTTGATTAAGAAATGTATTATGTTGTTTATATAAATGATTGTAATGCTAAATGTCATTCGTGTCCATTTGCAACTGATGAAGAGCCATGAAGTAATTCATTTTATTCTGCAAATCATCTTATTCTTATTTTCCTCAACTTTGTAACCAAAAGATGTAGTATGGTGTCATAAATATAGGATAAGTTAAAAATAAGAAAAAATACAAGAAAGTGTAAACTGAAACATTCTTATTTTACCAGTCTTTCAGGAGACACCTTAAATTTTCAATTATAGAACAGTTTACTATATGAACTCTTCTGTGTTACCGTAAATGCATATTCATCATTGGTTATTCATTTCAGCCCCTTATTGCTTCGTATTTATACAACATTCTAATAATACTTAATATACTGACATGAAATAGATAATGTAAGAAAGCGCTGTTTGTCTTTCACTAATAAGTTATGATTAGCTTTTTGTCTAACAATGTAAAGAAATATATATTATCAAGTAAAGCGCAAATTTAAACGTTACTGTACTATATGTCATGATAAAAGAAGTTACTAAAGCTAGTAATCAAATTGGTCAAACAATTATAAAATACCATTGATAGAATTATAAAACTACGGTGTAATAATGGAAATTGAATAACTTTGCTAGGCTATCTTCATCTTACATCATAATGTCAAGATGTTTAGTATGTTAGTCCTTAAATTAAAGGTATAATGAAGGTCTTCGAAAGGCTTCTTCTACAAAAATTGTTTATTAACCTACTTCAGTTCAAAATGGATTATTTATATACCACAATTATTAAACAATAATGACAAATTCAGTTTTATAAGGTACAATTTCGAGTAACATTTAAAAAACACATTACTTACTGTGCTGGTTTCTCGATTTTAGGCCAATTCGATAAATGACTTGTTGGAGGTGGGAGATATTTTTCTGATTCACCAGATATAGCATTACGTTTTACACGTGATTTAGATAAAATTTGTAAATTCATTCCAATCCCCGATGTATTATTGTCATTTGTGTCAGTTATATTGCTGTTATTAATACTCCCAACATTAAACTCATTAGCATCATTCATATTAATAAGTTTACCTGATTTAGAATATTGAATTTTTCCATATGGTAGATCACGTTTATTATGAGATTTACTGCTAATAATTGGACCGTTGCTAGTAGTCTCAACGGGAGTAGGTGTTACTATTTTTACATCACTTATTTTATCTATATCCTCAGAATAATTTTCGTGTTGATCAACATGTGAGAAAGTGTCACTTTTTAGATATGAATCCCTACAATTTTGATAACAACTTGCTTGTTCAGTGGTCCATCTTGACAGGCGACGACTAGATACATTTAATTTGTCATTATGTTTTAATGCTCTTTGACACATTTGTACTTGTTTCGGTTTATGACATTCAAGAATAGGAGGTTTCGTATGTACTCCTACTTCACCTAAATATTCATAGTATTCTTCAGGAATATATGATTCAGGCACTTGTTTTATAAGTTGTTGGATCACCTGATCACGTCTGAATAAAATACTTTGTAAGTAACGTATATAAGAATCACGTTCTTCAATTTGATTCTCTGCTTCTTTTAACTGAATGTATAATTTATGTAATTCATCAAGTAGTTTATTATTTCTTTCCGTAGCCGTTACTTTACAATAATTTCCTTGTCTAGGTGAATGATGTAACACTGAATTACAAGATCTTGATAGATGATTAAATTCGTCAACATTATACCAACATTTGGAATATGGAATGTTCTGTTTCTGTTGGTATGTTCCGGTGGATGCTGAAGTTGAAACATTAGTTCTTACAGTAGGTAGTTTGAGATTAGTATTGTCATTTGTTGCATTATATTGTTGTGTTTTACTGTTTTCCGTAGGATCGTTATGAGCTCGTTCATACTGATCATCATCACCAATAAGTGTTGGGTAATTACCATAATGACAACGATTCATGTTGACAATGCCTGATTTATTCCTGTTTACAGGTTTTATAGTCATTGATGCTGCATCATTGATAGATGCTGACAAATTACTTGATTTCGGTGCAGCTTCAAGGCTAATATGTGCTATATCTCTACATCCGTGTACAGTTTTTGAATGAGATAGTGTGTTTATTTTATCACTTGGCTGCAATTTATGAATTGTTCTTGATGGTGAACGTTTCTTAATTATTGAGTGTTTTACTTCTGCATCATGAATTGATTCATTAGAAAGAAATAATTTCCTATTGTTTATGCTACTTCTATGTTGCGTTGAAGACTTTATTTGTTTCGAAGGTGAGTTACTTATAAATGGCATTTTTTGTGGTTCTCTTTGTAAATCAACATTCCGTGGAGTTACTGGTGATTTGATGACTTGTTGTTGTTGCTCTTCTCGTACCTGTTCTTCACTAAATGGAGATTTATTCGTAGCATTCATTTCAGATATCATTGACCCCATTTTAAATTTTTCAACAAAACTTATACCTTTATTGATAAATGAAGAATTCCTTAGTAATGTAATGTATGAGATAGGATTATTATTTGACTCAGAATTGACTTCAGCTTCATTAGTGGATGAAGCTGCTCCAGTTGAATGGTTTTCGTCATCATAGTGAATTTATCTTGATTGACTGCAATTCTGAATTCATTTTATCTGTTACTGGTAGATACCATGTTTACTGTCAATAATTGTTTGAGATAATTACACAGTCCATTAAAGTTTTACTTTGTATATGTACCGGGTTTTGTTCAGCAGTGTTGATATAAAAATAATTATTGTTTGTTTGTAAAAGGTGATTGGATAAAACAATAAGTGAATACCCTAATACTGATGGGTAATCTTACATAATGGCATTTTCTGTTTCTTATATAAATTGCAATAGGTTAGTTCACCTATGACAACAATCCGTAACTTCTTTGTTTTATTACGAAAATATGATGAAACAATAAACCTACCTTTACTAATTGATACATTAATATTGAACAAACAATGAAAATTTTTACATATGTGATTGGTTAATTTGAATTTTGAGACTTAAATGATAACCAATCAAATTATTAGAGAATATGAGAACATTTAATTGTGTAAAATACTTCCCTTAAAAATGATTGGTAGTTAGTTATACTTGACATTTATGTTTGTATTCATCTATGTGTTGGTAATTAAACAAATTTTGACAGATCATAATACAATTAGATATTCTTGTCAGAGTTTCATCTCATAGAATCATATTTGAAATAAACAACTTATTTATGTTCTTTGATGTTAACTCAATTATTGTACTCATCTGGTTATTGAGTAGTTTAATGATTGATATTCGGCATGCAATAGATAAAACTTAAGCACTCGAGTGGTGTACGGCATACCATCAAAGTTTTAGGATGCGATTCGATCTCGTCAACCACTCATCGTCGAAGCCATAGGGATTCAAGTTAACAACCCGAATCTATGTATCTAATAAAAATATGCAACATCCCCTATACTTCTGATGGCCGTATAAGACTAATAAACAATATGACCAATTCTTTACATCCTCTGATGTTTGCTTGTTTTCGCTTCAACTCTTTCATACATCTTCGCCATTCTCTCTCTTATTGATCACATTATTTTCGTACCTACTTATGAACAATTATTATTATTAATTGTTACTTTAACATGCCTAGTTTCATACATCTTGACCTGCATCCAACTTGCAATTTTTTGTACATATCTTATGCTGAGATAGATATTCGTGCTGTTATTAATCTGCTTATGATTACTAAAAACACATATTCTATTCTACTACTGATTTAAACCTTTCATCTACTATATTTAGTTGTATAATCCACTCGTTCTATTTTTATTATTGACTGCACAAATTGCCTTCAATGGTTTAGTAATTTTCATATTTGTATGATCTATATTAGAGTAAAGCTTGATGATGATCTAACTGAAAACAATACTATCCACTTATATATGCTGTTCTGATGTGCACTCACTCTTTATGAGACTTAAAGGCTCATTAAATCTACTTAATTCAAAGTGTTATGGAAACTGAAAAATACTTAATAATACACTGCCCAGCAACGTATACCGACGAACTCATACATAGCCGAACCCGAAAAATAATGATTTTAAGAAGTTCAAACAAAACACTATACTACTGAAATATCCATTTTGAGGTAGTTAAATATATTGAGCTACGATATTTCCATGTATAAATAAAAAATGTTTTCTTAAAGCTGCTAATAAGATTATAAAAGACTTATTGTATTTGAATAATCATCTTCTAGTTACCACCTTGATGATTCATGACGATAGATGCGTCAATTCGCTTGTAAAAACATTTACTAATTTTAAGTTGATGTTTCACAAATGCTTAATTAGAGCGAATTTTAAACAAAATGAGACAGTTATCTGCTATACCTTAATTTTCAATGTCTCACCAGATGAAAACAATTTGTATTCGTAAATTGTGCTGAATAATCACAGAAGTTTAGTAGTTTACCTACAGGAACAATTTAAATCTTGGAATAAATATGACTGTTGTCTCTTGAAAATCCTTCGTTGTATCTAACATAGGTACCATGCATTACAGAAGAAGTTGTGAATAATATATCACGAAGTAACCAATTATAGGCCACTAGCTTTAAATTAATTTAAGAGGGTTTGAATCTTCTCCTCTGAATTGCCATTGATTAAAATGTACCAGTCTCTGTTCGCTATATGTGCATGTTTAGCGGATAGCTTCGGTAGAGCATTAGTTCACAAATATGACTTAAGTAGGATGAACAGGATCAATTAAATACCTTCATATTACGTATACATATCACGTGCATAAATGTAGCTGTCTGAACTCAGTGGCCTAGTAGTGTATGAGCTTATACTTGACACTAAGAGAACTTAGTTTCGAATTCCCGTGTGAATGTTAACATTTCGATTCAGGTACATCCAGCTGACTGAGTCTCAAATAGAACTAGACTAGCGTCTTGAATTCTATTTCTTAGTCACATTGTAACTTATATCGTAGCCTATCGAAACTCGTAGTGGCTTTATTTCTCATGAAAACAAATGATAAAATATTCAGTTGTAAAGGATGCTTCTGTTATAAATATCCTCAATTCTTGTATTCAAAATAACCTATTAATCCTAGAAAGCATAGAGATAACTAGTAGTTTTATAGTTCTGAAAATGATTGTTTAATTTTCACATGAATCACTGTAAAGTTTATTTATTTAGAATTTCAAAACAAATTATGTAAATTCTAAAGTAGAATCTTTTCAGAAAACTATCTACCTTCAAGGGTTGTTAATTATTGCCTCCAGTCAATGAAATCAAATACAAGTATCTTGCAAAATAAACAAGTAAGATTTTTATCCCAGAAAATAAACAATCTCCCATTCTGTTCAAAGTTTACAACATTAAACAACCAGAGACGTAGGTTGACTTTATAGTTGCCACTCCACTTTGACGACACTAAGTTCATTTGCAAACATTTACATAAACACTGCTAAACATCGTTTCTACTTAATATCAGTTTTCCTACACGTAGTGTTATGAAGCACTATTGGCATTAACTTCAACTACAGTTGTGAAACTGAACACTTATAACCAATGATAAATTTTGCGGTGAAAAATAAATTATTTATGCATCTGTACTATCAGCTAGTTCTGAACAACTATATTGAAGATATATAACTATAGGCTGTTCCTACAATATTTACACATATAATGTATATATCCATATCGTGAGATGTTATTCTGAAGACTAACCCAGACATGGCAGTTTGACCTATTAGTGTGTGGAGATTTTCCCACTTTATTTATGGTTTTTGCATTAAATTGATATTTGTATATCTTTTTAGAATTTTTGTGCAGTAGTTGTTATCACTGGTATAACCTTGTAGAGTGTTGATCTGTTGTATCCTTCGCAGTAATGATTTGTTAGGTTAGCTGACTCATAGACAAGACATGAGATTAAAGTCAAGCAGTCAGTAATGAGGGTTACAGATCATCGTTTATTTTAGCTCATTTGTTAATCTATCAGTTGAGTCACATTGAATATATGCTAAAAAAACCATCAACCGAGAATAGATTTCTCAATTGACAACATGAGTGGCTATAATACAGTTTTGCATACAAAATCACATTGAATTAGTGTAATCTAATGTCAAAACAATTAAAGCTGGAGTAGCATTTAGATTTAGATGAAGATAACAATTCACACTTAAGTCTGCGGAATGTAATGTAGGTTTGAACAAATTAAACATGCAAAACAAGTCATTAAAAATGTTATGTTTGATTTTTTTAATAATTATATTGTTAGGGATGCAGAAAACTTAACGAAGCCTCCAGATCCCTTGAAAGAGCCGAATGACATTCCATTCAATCACTGATCAATAAAACCTTCCAGAATCTTGATGTGGCACGTTCTGATTAGGGTAAGAGTTGAGACTTCTTAATTCAGATTAGATGGATTAAAATACTGAATTTTATTGTTCAGAAAAATATAAACACATGAATATTTTGTACATAACATACTCTCCATCTTACTTGAATAAAGTTCTTGTCTACTTGTCTTCTGTCTTCTAATTTTGCGACCAGGAGGGTTCAAACGTTGGAGTGTTAAGGTAGTCCGCGGCTAGTCAAGTATCAAGCACAAGATATAACAAGGGAAATGAATTTCACCTTCGCTTCCCCCCCACTAAACACCGAATGTATATCATCACTGTACCATAAAATTTTGACTTAATAGTTTATTGACACAACATACAAAACATTTATGAGTAAGTTATGCATGCTAATGGGTTTCAAAATGAAATAAAACCGTTGTCCAGTTTTTTTTTAGTTAAATCCTTCCATCACATAATGTCGATTCATAATAACAGTTGGCATTATGGCAATTTTACTTCTTTTATTAACATAACATTGACTAGTAACTATACTGTAACTTGATTGATAAAATTCAATTAGCACTAAGTACTACTCTGTTATCATTTAGATTACAATACTGATTACTTGTATGTTTGAAAAAATCACCTGTTAATTGAAGGAGTTTGTGAATTCATAATTTATTTAGTTGAAACAAATTTATCAGAGAAATTAACAACTACCATGAGAAACTTCCAATTCTTTTATTAACAGTAGTAATGAAATTACTTTTGTCCTCATAATCAGAAACCTGAGTTCTTGAACTACACGGAAATAAATGCATAAATCGTTAGCTTGATTATCATTAATTAAGTGCTATTTTATTGAAGCCAGAGAATTGAACGGCTACTAAGATTAAGACTGTTGAACTATCATATGTATGAAACAATGAAAAACGATCAATCTTGTAAATTCAGGTTATGCACCTACCTACTCACCTGTTATGTCGTTAGTCAAATCTGAGTAATTCTAAGTGATATGCCTTTTTATTCGACAAATGAAAATGCTAAAATTATTTCTGAAAGAAATTACTTACTGAATTACACAGGAGACCTTATGAAAGAAGCGAACGTTGATATCTAGCAGTAAACTGGAAATAAAATAGCTGAATTATTGCACAATTTTGTTAGACTTAATTCATAACGGCGTTTTCTAGTTCAATGTCGCTGTAGGTAGTCAGATTGTTGATATACATATATATGGACCGTATTTAAAAACAACTCATTAATTAGAAATTCGCCTTGCGATATAAAAGTAATTTCAATCAAATTTACTTTTCAATAGCAACTGATTGATAATTACTGTTACCAGGCTCTCTATAACCTGAATACTAGTAGTGTAACACAGCCGATTTCTGTGGTACAACTACACAGGTGCCATGATCACAAAACTTAGATCTACAACATTCCTTTTGTTGTTTTTCACTATGTCATCCATGAAATTTTCGCATTAGATAAATAGTTTTATCAGTCTTACATTGATGAAGCATCTTCATTTAGAACAACCTGAATATTAGTTTCGTGTTATTATATGCTCCATTTATTTATTACAAACGTTTTCTTTCAAGATTAGAAAATTTTGATACATGGTTAATGCATCTTTCAATGTCAATTTTACTTCATTTTTCGATAGTTTAGGAATAATTTTCATGAATTTTCAATTAACTTGACCTAAATATTTACCTAGCAAATAATGAAAACTCACTTAATTTAACTACATAACAGGAAACATGTTTGATAGTTAATTCATTATGCCATGTACACTAAACAATTTGTGTATACGTTGTTGCACTGATCTAGGTATTCATGATTATTGCAGATCTCTAACCAGATACAATTTAGTAAGCTTACATTTTCACGAAAGCCATCATTATTAGTAATTCAAAATTAGGTTAGTATTATCTACAAAAGACATTCTTTATCATCCACAGTTAATTATACATCAGGCAAAATTACAATCAAATTGATGAAGACTTAGTGGATTTAGTTAATATTACTGACTTTCCATGTTAGATAATCATGTATAAATAAGGTACTTGTTATCCAAATGACAATCAACATCTCAGCTGACATCATTAACGTTGATCAAACTATATTGCAAATTAACTAAAGTTGATAAGAAAGGTAAATCATTATGATTACACTCACTGGTTATACTGATGATGAAACTTGATTCCATGTGAGATCAATAAAGGACAATGTTTAGATGACATACAGAATGAGTACCCAGTGGATGTTTTAGGTTAACCCAGTTACCTCTAGTTGATTAGTAAATGTTAGTCAATAGTAAAAGTTAAATTTATATTTGCTTGATGTTTATAGCTATTCCTTCTGTATTACTAAGGAGAGTTTATCATTACAGTAAATTAAGATTATAACTTCATTTCAAATTTGAGATAATTATTTTTTACATGCATTATGAATTGCATTCTATTGACACCATTCAAGTTCCGTATGTATAAAAATTAAAGACAGTCTATCAGTCATAATGAATGTTTGTAAACTATCAAGTGTATCAGTATTTGAATGAAGGTAGAACGACAATATTTGCAAAAAAAATGACTGAATTCAGTAAGCATTACTTTGTCATCTTATTAGCTGCATACAGACAAATGTAAGTATCACTGTACAATTTATGAACGTGCATTATTTATCAAGAATTACACAGTACTAGAATACAAATAAATTAAAAGGGACTTTCAACAGACTTGGAGATAAAGAACAATATGATAGTTCTATAAGCAATTTGGATTATATTGATTAGATAATCTACGAAAAGATTCGCTAAACTAAATAGATAAGAGGTCAGAGCGAACTGACAAATTAGTATGACATAAATAATTTGGTTATATAATATGACGACTTACCATAATAAACATATTAAAGCTTAATATGTTTATTCTGGGATACATTGGATTTTGTTTCATTAAGTAATAAAATATACAGACAGATGGAGCTGTTGAATATAATTTAAGTGAGATTTGTGATCATAAATAAACAATGACTAAATAAGAATAATAGTAATAATTGTATCAGTTGCCAAGGCAAATTGAGGATTCATCACTAGTTCCTTTAGGATATATAGGTCAAGTTTTAACTTTCTAATTGTGATGGCTTCAGTAAATCTTGACATTATAGAATTGCTTTGTTTGCCTATTATTTTGATTGATTCTATCGTGTTCAGTACATATCCCTTGTCTATTAGATGTCCTGAAATTGAACTGTCTAAGGTGTTTGGTCTTCTTAGGCTCAGGTTCTTTGGGAATAAATTTGGTAAAACGTAAAAAGACCCGTCTTTCTATCCTTTTAATGTACCTACTTTGTCAGTACATGCAACTTAGTAAATGTATTTGAAAGTGATGTGTTTAATGTATTGAACATCTTGTTGAATGTGATACGACCAGTTTTGCAGCAGGGCAAGTATGATTTATTGGTGTTTTTAGTCGACGATCAATTTTCTTTGCTATCCGATCATCCTTAAACATTAATCTGATGAATACAGGTTTCTTATACGGTTTATTAGTTATCTTGCTTGTTTGATACTCATCATATTTCTTTATAAACATACATGGATATCCATTTTCTTGTGGGTGTTTTCATTTTGTTCCACATTCTTCTACTAAGCATAGCCGTCAAGCTCTCCGATAAAGAGCATCGACCATGTCATCATTACTACTGATAATACTGCCTGTATTTGATGACATGTAATTGAATTCAACATACATACAAAAAAAATATGGATTTTAGTGTTTAACAGAATAGATGAATTATGATTTTTTCATTGTAATTCTAGTCAACTTCAGTAGAGTCTACACCATGTAGAAATGAAGCTTTTAATTTTAGTGTAAGACCTTCAAAACTATTCACCTGAATTTCAGATCTTTAATATTATTTGATACTGATCTATGTATGTAGTTTATTTTGAGTTATGTTTTCCTAACTGTAAGGCAATTTACATTTTTACCATCCTATAAATGTTAAAATTGACTGCGTTATACAGTCTTGATGCTTATTGACATGTCAATAAATTGAATGCGAATCTAATATTTTACAGATTAATAGCACTATTCATCAAAATATTTGGCTATTTCAAACAATTTGTTGTGTCAGTTCCAATCTAATCAGCTAGAATTTACCTTACTTTATGTTTCGGTTAGAACTAATAGTTAATATTGTTGACCAGTACAGAGTGGGAAATCTCTGTAATAATTTTGTAGTTTGTGTTTATCATAAATTAATCTCGAATAGGCACTACTGAAAAACAGAGAGCAAGTAGCAGTCGCTTTTCTCTAATACTGAATTCTTCAGTAATGTATACCCTCGATTTAGCCAAGGAATCGAACTCAGGGCAATTATGTTACACAGTGAACGCCTCACCACTAGTAGAACTGAGTCAGTCAGTATCCAATGGTAGAATTTCCACTTCCATCAATTTGTGGCACGTTGCAATGATCATATAGTGTCATTGGTGGTATATGTCTAACCTGCAACAATTCTAAACGCTATCAGTCATAACTTCTCATTTTAGAGTTAATAACTAGTGTTCTGATTATAATAATTAACCTAAGGTGGTTTCATGGAAATTGGTTATATAGTGCTTCCTGATTTTTAATGGAACTCTACTGAGTCCGATCTGTAACGACCACTAACAACAGAAATATTCTAGATATCAATCTCTATAAAATTATTAATTCCCCCCCGCCAACCTACCCCCATCAAATCTTTGATATGTTCATTGATTAGGACTGAATTATCAAGAGATTCGTAGTATCAGCTTTCATTTTATTTATTGATACAATTATGTGAGATATTTAATTAATCATCATGATTTGATTATTCTAAGTGTTTAATAATTATTAATCAAAAATGTAAATCAACTTACAATTCAATACTTTATTGTAGCCTATTGGTTATTAATCAATCGTACTGTTATGCCGGACCACAAAGAAGTGTAACAAGCTCTCAGAACTGTGTTTTAAGAACACTATTTCAATTATTCTAACTGTGTGTAATGTAAACATTTTGTTTCTATTATTGTTACGTTTCTCTTACCCTATCCTCCCGTTTAGCATAATTACTGTTATTATATTGTATCTTATTATGGACTACAGTTAATTAGTTGTGTACAAGTTGTTTCTATTCACTACTACTATTTCCCTCGTTCTGTATTCATGTTAATTTCCTAATTGGTTTGCTGTGCGGTCTGTTTTTATGTTTATATAAAGGAATGCTTGAAATATAATAGGGATCTGTCTGCTTGATCTATTGGCTCGCATTCTTGCTATTCTGTCTTGGGACTAAGTGGGCATAGGGCAGATTCAGAATTACCGACTAGGCACTAGTGTTTGGCACTCGGCCAACCAACCACCAAAATTTCTCGCATCATAACACTAAGTATGTTGCTATTCATCATACATTGTGAGAGATTTTGCATATTCTTATGTAATTTCATTAAATGTTCAAGTAATTTTCGTCTTTTTCTTACATTCATTAACAACAACTTTAGTAAATCTTCTATCGACAAATCTATTGACTGTTTATCTTATCTATTTAAGCTAAATTTGAATTAGGTCATAAAACATAATAAGAAAGTTGTTTCAACTGAATGAAACAAACGGGATTCCGTGTGTGTTTTCCTTAAATAACAATCTAAAAGTGACTCAATTATCTGTTAAACTTCATTTATCAGTCAGTAAACTATTGAAGAAGAAAAAACCTCACTTAAACACGTTAGGTTAAACAGAAGTAGGCCGATATTGTTTTGTTTAATTGTTCATATATTAACTAGTTGTTAATAATCAACACTTCAGTGATATTATTATTAATAAACAGTTAACTTTCTATCCTTTATATTAATAGAAAATTTCAATCTATGTAGATAGAATAAATGCAAGTCATTATAAAAAGGCTGCTTGTCAATGATGACATTCAGTAAAGCAGTGTACAAGTATATTTAGTTGAATTGTCGTAGTTTTAAGAAAATATGCATTAAGTTTAGTTGTTTATATTTGTTACAGATTGATGACTATTGAATATTACTAAAAGCTAGAGACCAATGGATTGCTAGTCTCCTTGTATGAGGCTTCTTAACAGTGCCAATTCCTCTGTCTGGTTAAAGTATTGAGCCCAGGGTCTTTAGGTCTCGCGGATAACACCTAACTATCAGTAGAACTGGGTAAGCGTTCAATGATAGAGTGCCCTCTTCAATCAGTTCGGGATTAAGCGCGACTAAGACCTCGATGCCTTTATTGATAGCTAGTCTCACTTCCAACATGTCTAGTGAGAAACAGTGATTGGTGGAGTTCACACCTGTAGAGAGTGAAGCAGTTATCACCAATAACAATTGATGATTATCACTTCATATCATAAACTGATAGAAGTGAAAATGCTAAAATTCGGACACCGATTGGCATTCTCCACGTGACATGAAAGCCATGGGCCTGATTCCATTTCAAAACTAAGGGTGTGTACTGTTGAAGAATTCCATGCTATCTATCCATTTTCTTCTCCTGGTTTTACTGACACTCAGTTAACATCAATTAGTAACGAATGTAATCAACTAAACACATATTTATAATTAATTGGTACTCATATCTTTATAGTAAAAGAGACAGACGTTACATTCTATATAAAATGACAAATTATTTTCAGTTCGATCGAGGATGAATATTAATAGATTAGAAGGTAATATGAAACGGTAAAGTGAAAATAGATTATAAAGTATAAGATGTTTGTTCATCAAAAGTGTATTAAAAAGGAAATGTGAATATTTGTAAAGAATAGTACACTTTGACATCTAGACTGAGAGATATGTTAGTAATCTTGTTACAATCTAAGAGTAAATTGAAAGTAGCTAAAAGTGTAGGATGAATTTGTATGTTCCTATTGACTTGTTATAGACAAGTTGGTCAGTCTCTGTTGCTATACATGCATCCTGAGCGGATCGCCTCGATATAGCGATTTATTCACTGGATTCCACGCGCCAGTCACAATCCAACTTAAATAATAGCTAAAAGTTATTACGAATAAATGATAATTCCTTAAGCTCTTCAAATCATGTAGCTCCATCAAAATGTATTGAAGCAATCAAAATACTTACACAGTATCACCTGTGGAAAGCAAAAGTAAATGCACCTTGACAATTATGAAAAAATCATTCTAGAAACCAACAAATGGATTCTAAAACATTAACATATCTCATAATCCAGTGCTGTTACATTATACCATTTTATGCAAACCGGCAGTTATAACAGTGGAAACTGACACATGTATAATACATGTACAATATAACACGCTCTACTAGGGACATTGGACGGTGCGAATATTTTTACCTACGCACAAATGAACAAAGATTGATACTGAAGAGAACATTATGCTGTCATTTATGTGTGTGCATGCACGCAAACACACACATTAATCTGATTGGAAAACTCACATTTATAGATCTGGAAATTCTAAAAAACACCTGCGAATTTCTAGAATCGTTGCATTCAAATGAGTTAATATTCAATAGGTTCGATATATCATTTATGTCATTCATTTACATCGTCAAAAGTCAACTAAAAATGCCCAGTAAAAAACAAAAAGATTGGTGACGTTAATCAGTTAGCGAAAGGATCAAGAGACTTTGGACGAATTCAGAATATCCACTTCTACATGAAATAAGTGCTGTTGATGATTTTTAAAGTCACAATAAATACCTCATAACTGAACCATCGAGTATACAGAATTTAAGATGAACAAAAGGTATACATACAGTGTTGGACGACGGCCCACTGGTGCATGGGGGGGAGGGGCTAATTTTTCACTGGTGTGGAGTATCATACTGGGACGAAACAACCGTTGAATGTTCCTTGATTTACAGTGATACTCCACCAACATCAATCTGTAACGAATTCAATCAACTAAGATTTAATACCAATCTTCACAAATCACCTCAGTTCAGTAAACTATTCTTTTGAATATTCTGTTAGTGAAACGTCTTAAATTAAATTATCAAACAAATTTCATGATCTTTAGTCATTCATGGAAATATAAGATCAACAAATCAATCATTTAATTATACTAACAATAATGAGAGAAATATTATGAATCAGATAGATCGAAGACTTTACATATGCATATGGATCGACTTCCGGAATAACGAAATCAAATCATTCAGTCATATATACATACATGAACACATGGAAACATTAACAATTAACTAATTATATAATAAATAGATGATAAACAGATAAGAAACACCTTAATTCACCTGTTGGTAATTGTTTTATTTTTCATTTATTATCATATTGCTTTGTGTGTGTGTGTGTGTATGACAGTTGAAATTAATTTATCTAATCTCGTCAAATTATTTCTATGGTGATTATTGTTTTTTTTTTCATCTTCCGTAACCAATATTCACACATTGTTCTACTATGTTGGTTATTATCTATTCATCTATTCACTTATGTATATATGATGTATGATATTTTGTCATATAAGCATATGAGATATTGTATGATTGCCTATTTTGGATAATTGTTTCAAAAGAAAACAATGATTAGTTTGTTTATTTAATTAATGAAACTTTTAACTGTCAGTTTATTCAATGATCCATCATTGTTCAATTATTACATCTTATTTGGAAGAGTGGTAGATGTCAGTAAATTAGGTTAAATCTCTCATTATTAATAAAATTGAATCTAGTACTAATGTTTATGCTTTAAAAGTAATAAGATTTACTGAATTCCGGACAAGTTTGGACTCCACTAGCAATGGCTACTAACTAAAAATCTAAAAACATTTAAAAGTTAGTCAATAGTGAGCTGATTATTGTAATTGAATTTAAGTGGTTATGTGGAAGATAGGTAACAGATGATAATCAGCATCATTAGTGACTAACTTCAAACTGTTCATATAGTTATAGAGAAACATCGGGCCTCTTAGAGTTTAGGCATATCATATATTTGTCGTTAATAGCAACAGATGATTGTTACTTATATCATAAATACATAGAAGTGAGAACTCTACAAGCTGGATGCCAGCTGGCCCAGTGCTACATATAGTGAAGCCGTTTACCGTGAGACCTAAAGGCCCTGAGTTAGATTCTCTGGTACAATCGAGGATGTGCCCTGCTGATAAATCTCATAGTTGTATAAAACAACTATCTAGTGTTCTCTGGTTTTCGCTATCCAACTAACATTAATCTGTGACGAATGCAGCTAAACAAACCTAATACTTAGCTCCATAAAACCACTTTAATACAATTGCGGTAATCAGCTCACTATTGGTTAACTCCAGGATTTTCCCAAGTTTCTAGTGAGAATGTCGCAACTGGTATAGTTCATACTTGTCCGGAGTGAGATATTTATCAGCGATTACAACTTACTTGAATTAGTAATTGACTAATAATAATTAGACATCAACAATCTAATTTCTAATTGCAATCAGCAGGTGATGTTGGACAACCGAGATAAAATACAAGTGAATGTCTAGTTTTCAATGATATAAAGTAATCAAACGAAAAAGCAGATTTCCTACTCCTTGCTATAGGCCAAAGTAAAACTTCTGAATGAGAGTTACTTTTTGTCGTACTTTGTGATGTTAGTTGGAATTTCAGATGTTCTATGCTAACACTGAAACAGATTTATTATATTTACTGGTTTTAATGGATATCCAATGGTTAATCCATGATGTAAAACTGCAAACGATAGAGTACAACCAGCTCTACGAAAAATGTAACATGACATTAATCAGTATTGTACAACACTCAATAAAATTTCCCATTCACGATTATAATTCACTGACCTCCAGATGTTTAACAGTTGGATGAAATAGTATAAATCTGTAGTCCCAAAAAGATTTGCTATCATTATCGTGATAATGACTTCAAATAGCTTCATACTTCCATGAAAATATATATTGAACAAAAGAAGTAGATCTCTTCCAAAGTTTCTGATGTAACCGAGTAAAATGTCAGAACAATACCCAATTGAATTGTAGTATTATAGGGATTCAATTAAAGTTCTGGTATAGACCCTGTTTTCAAATTCAGTTCTAATGTTCTTATAATCTAGTGTTTTGAATTATAGTCACGAAATAATACTGTACGAACCCAGCAGTAGTAGCAATGTATTGTATTCCGTAGCTTAGTAGAAGCACAAGCAAATCACTACAGTAAGTTCAATAAACAACAGAAATGGATAATGATAAAACTGTTTACTAAAAGTAGTTTTCAACTTACTCTGCCTTGAATAAATATCCAGAAAACAATGGATATTTACACATATATAAACTATTTCTTAAGTAAAATGCAACTCACCGTTTATATTCTAAACCGAGCTAAAGTTACAGTTTGTGGATGATTAAGTGAAGTGTGTTGACTGATGTTATTTGATTTGATGTATTTTACGAAAAACACTGCTTGCCATAGATTGCAATCTAGCTGCCATTCCTTACCTGCAATTTTCTTGGAATTATTGTTCTCTTTGAGATTTGGACCTAAATCACTTAGTTTATCAGTCTAACAAACTACCACTTAGCTATTTCGGTTGCGAGTGAACAGTACTCAGTTTCTCAAATATGAATAGATCCTTTGTAAGCGATACCTGATTAAATCCAGAGTTTAGCAATAAGCACTTCTAACCAACTTATAAACTTAACTACCTAGTTGGAATATAAAATATCGAAATTTAAACTGACATAACACATTCCACTTTGGATTTAATATTACTAACTGATTTGGCTTAGACAACCACTGAAGGCCAAGAAGCACTGTATAGCTTTGTCGTCTTAGTATGAGACTCTTCAACAATGAGCACCAATTATTCCACCGGGGTCTACTCACAATACCCAGGTACTTTCTACTATATCAGTCAACAACTTGAGAATGTTAGTTATAAACATCGAATGAAAGTATTTGGTGAATCATATTGACTACTACTACCATATTAAAATAAACCATCCTAAACATTTAGTAATATCAGGAAGTAGATAGTTATTTGAAACATTCATTTTAGTTGAAATAATCATTTATTCCAAGTCAGATTAACAACAATTGATATTTACTCTTACAGTCATCATTATCAAACTTTGATATACCTATTTCCATGTAAAAAATATTTTTTTATAAACTAGTGATTGATTGGAAAGTGTGCATGTGCGTTACTATGCTGCTGAATGCTTCATTCTAGAATAGTTATGTAAAATAACAATAGAATTTATTATCCATAATAGGCAGATGTCTATTTGTCAACTTTTAAATGTCTACTTTGACTTCAGCTGAGAAAATAAATACTACTAAGAGCAGATGTATAACACCAAAAATCCCATTAAATTACATTTTTGCCATTCAGCTGAGTTTCCCACCTCTCTATCTTATTCAGTCGAATTCTGTCAGGTAACTGAATTAATTCCATTTGATAATATCCTTGTCATACTAGTTAGAAGACTTCTCTAACTGAATGGCAAATTTTTAAAGTATCTACATATTATGTATCTGCTTGTAGTGAACATCAGGCAATACAATATCATGCAAACTAAATTAAGAAGTAAACAAATAATTTAATCTAGAATAAATATTTACTACATTATTAGGATATTCACTGTATATCGAGTGTTCACATTGGAGAATTGACATAAACTAACAAATGTCTGCACGGTCCACCAAGCTTTGACAAATAACTGACGTTGTACCAAGTGATTCTTGCATTACGCACTGCTAGATATCTTTAATAGTAATTGGTTGAAATAGATTCTAATATGAAATAATAAAATAAACCACTAAACGACTCGTTTGATAAACATAAAAGTTCTCATCAGTTACAATATATAATGGAACAATTACAGGATGTAATTCGCCAAGAATTATCTAGTGTACCTATTAAAATGTAGCTAAATAAACATGGTGAATGGCTGATGTCCCTTTTGAACCATACACTAACTGAGATATCTGCTACGTAATTTTCGTGTTTATTACATAAATACATTTTTCTCCTCGTACTATTTGAATGAAACAATAGGTTGTGTAATTTAATTAGAATATGCTTGGATTCTCCTGTTGATTTATGATGGACTAAAATAGATCAGTTTATGTTCCTATACGTGCATTCTGAGTGGATCGCCTCGATATAGTGACTGTTTACAAGTATTTTTTTTAAGTCGGATTGTGACTGGCAAGGGAAATCCAGGACACCAGGATTCCTCTAGCTAATCATAATCCAACTTAAATAATACTTGTGTATAGTCACTATATCGAGGTAATTTACTAAGGATGCACATATAGTAAGAGAGATTGACCAGTTTTAGTCCATAACAAATCAACGGGAAGATAAAAGCTCATTATTATCATTTTGTAGATTGTCAAACCTAAACGATGATTTTCTATGTTATGTTAAGTGATTAAAAGGTGAACATAAATTTCATGACATTTTCAATACAAGTACTGAATATATTCAACATCGTAGTTGATTTTAATCAGATTTTCATTAAAACACAAGGTGCAGTGGATAACTCTTTAATCATATTGATCCGCAGGTGATACGTTCAGCATGAATGTCCTATGTATAAAATATCAAAGGAACACTTTCGGAACACTGATAGTAGGATAAGAATATAGGATTAGAAAAAGCTATTACGTAATAAACAAACATCAACCATAATTGTGAATACAGTCATTGAAGCCTAATTATTTAAAAATTCAGTTACTAACTAGAATGTAGTTTAAAAATAGTAAAGTGGAAAGTCATCAAATAGGAAAATGACTGTCAAGTCATATTTTTTAAACCCTTTCCCACATTTGACTATAACGTTTTATTACTATATTCAACTCTCTTCTAATTCACATTTTTATGTTTAACCAAGTTTAGCTCAGTTGCCTAATTTCAAACGGTTATTATTTTTCTTGTTCAATTAGTAACCATTCGTCTCTTACCCTACTTTCTTGTGTATTTTATGTGCACAGAATAGCTTATTAAGTTAACTTAATCTATATCTTAAACCGACATCACAAACTGGACTGGGTTAGAAAACTATTGTACACAAGGAAGCAAAAGATATTTAATTGCTTCTAGTATGTTACTCATTAGCAGTGCGCAGACATGACTGTACATGAGAGTCAACACCTGGAATTTAAGGTCCGAATCCTTGACAGCTGGATACTGGATCAGTGTTGGAGTTGTGGAAGCGCACTAATGAAGAGTCCCATACTTAGATAAAACGGCTGTTCAGAGACTCCTGGTTTTCATTGGTTGTATAACTTAGACCAATTGGTAATAACAGGTTGAAATCCAACAGGCACCACAACGCTCAACTACAATTTATTCATACAATTGTTGCACCATATTAATTCATGTTCATATTAATTTGCGAATGAATTAAGTTTCATCATACATTTAAACTAGCCTTGAATCTGAATTTGAAAAACCAAAAGTTGTAATATAATCTTGGTACTCTAATTTAAATAAAATTCCTACTATTCTGTTCAAGTAGTTGGTTTGGCTTATTTGAAGTTTATAAAGGTAATAATATTCATCGAGAGTCTTCAAAACATCTTGAAAAACCGGCAATGAAATATCAAACCAACAGACAAAAATGAGTATCAGCTAAGGATCTTTTTGAAAATTGTTAGTACATTTAACTATTTATAATATATGCAATGACTCTACGCCAGAAAAGCAGAATACATTTTATGTCAGTACTGATTACAGTAGAAGACAAACCTTTCAAGCAGCTTATTTATTAACATCCTTTACACATGATAACCTAGCCATTCAAACTAATGTTCATTAATGCACAAATCGATCTCAATATTTAGTCCGATTTATAGAGTTTGTCACTTTGAATAATAAATATCACAATCATTGTAACTAAGCGATAAAAACCAATCTTGGCTAAATCATTGCATTAAAATAATCCTAGAAGTCAAGTGAACAAACATTACACAGGATTCATTTAAGCAATTGAATTGAAACGTAATTTTTTTTCCAAAAGTTATATTTTTGAGATTTAACATTGGTGATATAATCAATTCAATTTTTGTCAAATTCCATCAACCTAAAATCCAGAAACACCAATAAGCTAAAATAAATCTGTTATATTTTAGGACTTGACTAATCACGGCGCACGGAAGGAAAATAACAACTGTGCTAAGACCGATGTTCATGAACGTAAGCATTCAACCTTTATCCTGTCCTAATACAGTCGGTCCGATACCAGCTAGCCTGGAAAGAATTGAGTAAGCACACAGGACCTTAATTCACCAACCCAAAGACATTTTTAGTTCATTTCAAACACTTCTTATATATAAGCACAACCAGACTACACAACAAACCAATTAGAACAATAATATCAATTGCACAACGATTATATTTAGAACATAAAAACGGAGTAAAATGGTCGACGAATAACCGATTCTAATATATGCATGAAAAATACTATAACAACAATTTATAGGTTTAAATAAAAGCTGGAAATCAACTGCAATACAATGACAATAATAAAAGAAAGTTTAACTAGTCATGCAAACCGCGTACATAAACAGAACCTTCGTAAATTAGCTTTTAAAGTGTTTACCTCCTAGATTAGTTGTCTCACCTCAATAAAATCAGTTTTCAATAATTCCACTGATGAACTTAGAGTGTTTATGTGTGTACATGTTAATAAAAATTATATTTAGACTGATTAATTCATGTCAGACTACCTAACAAGATAATGAATTACATAATTGTGAAAATGAAGTTCTATAATTCATACTACAACTAAACTTGATAACACTAATTATATCGTCACCTAAAAACGATGTTTAACATTCTTCGAAGATACATTAAATTAGATTGACAGTCTCCGATTCAAGTAATTAGTATGATTAAAAAGACATTAAGTAACTTAGTAATTAAAGGCTTAATAAATGCAAATTACTTATAATTCACATTTTACCACGAAAATAGTAGTCAGGGTATACAATGTTGTTTTTATTAGAATAAACAAATAAAACTTTATCTTTATTTCAGTTTGCTTAAATGTGTGGCATATCAAAGAAATTAGTTCTTCTAGTGGATGGGGGGGGTGGAGTGCAGTCGAGTATGAACATTAGGTAAACAGAAACAGATGGAATAATAATTTTTTTATATTCACATTGTATAGCTATTTTTCTCTTTCTCATCATCATAACGCAAATCATCAGCGTCATGTTTTCATATTTATGTTATTGTCATTAGATGTAAACAAAACACATCATAAATACATTAGAAAAACTAATGAATAACTAAAACTGATTAGAATTATTTACTTTTCGTTAATTCTTTATTCATATGGCAGTTTCCTACTTCAATCTCTTCTCATAGAAAAGAGAACAAGCATTCATGTAAACATGGAATTCATCGAAGAAAATATCTCCATTTAAGCACATAATAATAATCATGTCATTTTCTTATGCATGTGCTAAATAAATAATTCCATATGTTACTAATGTCTTGTTATCTTTAGTTATTGGGAATAGAACTTCATTTTAATATATATATATATATATATATATATATATATATATATATATATATATATATATATATATATATATATACTAAATGGTCTAACTTTGCAGTCATAAAAGGAATAAATTTGAATGTAGAAATTGTAAGAACAAGTTAATATGCAAATTAATTTGCATAAATGAATGATACTACACAAAGGAGAGACAACTAAGCACATGGCAAAGAAAGGGATCTTAAAAACTGTTTTTTACTAATAAATTTAGCTTTATGTTACCTAACGCCAGCGCTTCTGAAAGACCAAGGTGATGTGTGAGGACACCTTTGGTGTGATCTTGTACGCAGTCTGAAGATCTGATCTACCCACTGCTTGGTCATGGTCGATCATATATTATTGTACGAATGACCTTATACTTTTCCACTATCCTTTGCCGGTCCATTCTAGTAGGTGCTCTCATGAGTCTGGAATTGTTCCTTATTGAGCGACCTAAGCACCTAGCTCCACAGTAGCAAGTAAAAAATAGATGTACTTTGGACTGGTCAAAATAGGTATTCTATCCTTCCCATACATGTGCAACATTAAATGGCTGTGTTGGAAACTGGCAGTAAATCTGCATAGGATATTTTTCTTCGTCACCCCATCAAATGACTTCGTAGAAGTTTATTTGCAGAGTAACCTTTGAATTTTAAACTACTATTTTTTTTCAGTACATTCGTTGCTTATAGCAGTCTCCTAGCACGTTACATATTTATTTTAATGGAAGTTTACGGAAATTTTACTCATTAAGCTAACTTAGTAGACGATAGTTACCACCCCCTTCCTCAGCAAGTTGCCATCAGTCAAGTTTATCATATGAGTTTCTTTATGTTATGATGTCAGAAATTGCTATGACTGATGCTTATGACCAATTAATCGATATGACCTTGTACTCACGAAGTTACGGTGACAAATGCCAATGAGAGTATCTAGATTGTCCCTGTATTTCTGCTCGATGTTCACCCAGTCCCAAGCCGAAATAAGAAGAACAGAAGATTGATTAGAAACCAGACAGAAGTATATAACATTTCAACCATCCATTTATAGATACATTAAACCTAACCACGCATTCAGTCAATTAAGATATTAATATTAATACAGAGTAAGGAGACGGTGGTAGTGATTTTAGATAACGTATACACAATCAGTTAACTGTAGTTCAGAAGTGAGAGATGATATACCAATAGTAAATGTATTAAACGGGAGAATAAGACACGAGGGACAGAAGATGATAGGAAATAATATGTTCACATTAAAAGTAACTTAAGCTACTGGAAAGTGTTCTAAAACATAGTTTTGAAAGTTAGTTATTTTTCCTTAATTTCCCAACATAACACTTTATACAGTATTCATTATTTACTTATTTATTTTTATCGTACCTTTCATTCATATATTAACTTGACCCTACAATTTCTACATACGAGTTTATTCCACTAGCATTTAATTATCCCATCTAGTATATTATCATTATTATTGTTATACAAATTACCTTAAATCTACCTTTTAAATGGTCTCAATTTACGTACTTGTATAATTAGAGCAAGTGGTTGAAGTTTGTCGTATATATTGCACTAACTTGAAAAGAAGGTCTTATGATACCTCCAAGTTGGAGAATTTTTCTAAATAATCAGCACATCTAACTCATACCTTCAAAACTCACACTAGAAGCACTCATAAATGAACTCTACTTTTTTGTATTACAAATATATCACATCATCTTATTCCACTTCTATTGTATTCACATAAATATAAACGTTAAACTTTTAATGTAAATGAAATTAACACAGTCAGACTTGTCTTTGTGGTTAGTTTATTGCTTGGTATTTTCCCAAACCATGTTAAATTTGATTCACTAACTTATTCTTTGAAGAATCGACTTTAATTAAACCACCATGAATCAGAAATCTATTTATTGAGATTGTTTACTATAAACTATGCAAGCCGATACTCAATCTACTTTAGATTATTAAGTCATATCTGGAATAATGATTTCCTGAAACCTAAATAATTTTAACTCATATCTTTCAGAACTACAGTAATCTCTATGCCTCAAAAATGAACGCTTTCAAATAAATTGTTATTAATTTGTACTTATCAGTCAATAAGTCAAAAATATTTTTTATGTTAACTAACTTTCATCATTAAATGATAAATGGAATTTTTAAGTAAAAAATTTCATCCAAAAATCAATTTTCTAAAAGTAATCAAAATGTTCTCTGTGATTGTTTCTTAATATTTCAAAGTTTATTAATATTAAATCCAAGAAAATAATCATTTCACTTTTATAATTATTACGTAATCATAAATAATGTTGAAAATGTAATTGGTAAATCAACTTAAATATGTGAAATTTATTAAATATACATTTGATATTAACTCTGATGGCCAAAGAACACCCTGCGTCGAGAACTGGAAGCAGACATAAAAAGGATGAACAGTAACTGGAGACAGCTGGAAAGAATTGCTCAGGACAGAGTTGAATGGAGAATACTGGTGAGCGGCCTATGCTCCTACGAGAGGGGTAACAGGCGTAAGTAAGTAAGTATTAACTCTGATAAACTTTGTCTTCTTATTACATAATCAAAATGAATATATTTACCAATTGTTATGCAAAATATTATTCAGTTAATATATATATATATATATATATATATATATATATATATATATACATTAGCTATATATCAATTATTGATTATATTTTAGAAGGAAATATGCATAATCAGATCAGTCCATGTTAACGATATCAATAATCAATACCTAATCAATAACTGTTTCTTTTACAAAACAATTTCTGATTAGTTGTATATCTGATAAGAAACCTATTCGTTCTATAGATGATTTAACTTGATAAAATAATAAATATTCTTTGAAAGGTTAGTTATACATTAAAAATATTTCATGAAATATCGCATCAGTTAATCAATGCCTAAGTGATTTGCTTCACATAACTTTACACCAAGGTTCAACACTAGTACATATAGTTTACATTGGAAGGTAGTTTGAAAGTTATCAGCAGAAAACACTGGACCTAGGTTCCGTGCTATTTGGCACTCGTCAGTAAGAATTGCCTTCAAACTTTGATGGAATATATGCTCCCGAAAGAATTTTATCCTGGGTCATCCAGTTTCATAGTCTATGACCATTACCACTAAGCTGTTTAGACAGTGACCACTTTCTTTCACTATTTACTGCTAGTAGTACCGAATCACTTAGACTAGTGGCCACATTACAAATTAGATCGATAGAATCCAATCAGTACTATACAGGACTTGACAACCATCAAATTAACAACTACGCAGTGAACAGCTAATCTGTAGTTGTACGTTGAAATATGGTGTCATTGCCCACTAATTGGTGTCAAGTTAATTATAATAGTAATTAAATGTCAGAATACAGAAGCTTAGATTGAACAATAAAGTTATTAGCAAGTTGTTACGAAGAATTATGAAATAATAAGATAATAAATGGAAATTTCAGTTTTTCGTTTACATCACGGATTTATCTTGGTTGGGTACCACTGGAAATTAGGGAGCAGTGGACAGCTTCTTTCATCATCGTAAGGGGACTCTTAATTCCACAGGGACCCGAACTCAGAACCATCAGGTCTCATGGTGAACGCTCATAGTATCTGCACCACTGAGTCAGCCCCTAACAGTAGAACTTCCACTTTAATTAATTTATGATATAGTGTGACTATCATTCATAGTCATTTGTGATAACCATCTCACTTTAAACATATCTGAACTCCATCAATCACATCATATCACTAGAAACTCAAGAACATCTTGAAGTCAGTCAATAACGAGCTGATTATTATAGTTGAATTGAGGAAGTTTTTGTAAACTTTAATTTATAAATCAGTTCGATATTCGATTTAATTATATTGGAGAAGAAACGTAATTATAAGTTTACAAACATGAATGTTGAATATTAGATTTAATTGTTTAACAGTAAACTGAAATGAAGATAAGAATAAAATTAAAAAAATTGGAGTGCAGTGCACCGCTTGAGTTTGGTTTAACATCCAGGACAATGCGAGCAGTCTATACATTCGTGCGAAAAAATAAGTGACTTCTACATAAATTATATAAGCATGCCTTAGTTTCACTTGAATTCGCTTCATGTATTAAAAAAGTATGGATAGATTTTTATTAGTAACAGCTCATAACTAACTAACATAATGCAAAACTGCATTGTAATGATTAAGAATAATTACGGATAAACAGAATGATATAGGGGATATTATGTTCTCTAAACTGAGTAGTTTAACCGTGAACCTTCTATTATTTCTTTAAACAACATCATCGACTAAGTAGCCAACTAAAATGCTTCCAAAATGACTAACAGTCTATTCTGTAGACATAAAACAGTATTGGTTGTTGAGGGTATAAGTTGTTAGTGAAGCATGAAGAATTCCAAATGCCTCATCGCTTTCTAAAGTACGTACTGATGATGTTGTTTTAATGAATTAATAAAGAATTCATAGCTAAATCATTCAACTCGGAGTAAATAATCACTCCAAAATGACAAACAGACTTTGGTACTTACTTTGACACTTCATAAATTGTTCTCAGTATTCGGATACATAAATAATATTTCCAAATTATATTTATATTTTAAGAAGGAAAATTGCTTTAAACAGTGTTTTCGTTCTACTCTAACTTCCATATCCTTTTGATTGGCTCCTGTCATTAATTGTTTAAATTGATTTAAAAGGATTTGGTTGTTCTATTAGATTACTTTTCACTTGTGACGTAGAAAATCATCAAGTCATCTATAATTTCGATGTAAGTTTTGCAATTGTACTATCTACCTCATAGAACACAACACAATCGAAGTCACTAAATAATTTAAATTTACGATGATAATATAGTCAAGACATTATTTGTCTCATTTTATACAGATGTTTTAACTTAATTAAACTGATGCAATTGATCTAACAGTAAAGATGACAACTTTAAGTTCATAAATACTGTCTCATTACCTATCGTAGACATACTTCATCTATTCTTAGTTTCTTGCCTATAAATTACAATGAAGTCCATAATTTTAGTCCTTGTATTCTAAAAATATTTATAACCTATGAAGAACATTGAATTTTATCCTGACAACTTAAATAACTAGGGCTGGAAAAATAATGATATTTTTGAGCGAACTGTCAGATTCGAAAACCTTGTATCAAGTTTCACTGCTAGAATGATTTCCATGCTTTGACCCATAAAGAGAAGTTAACTGCTTTCTATTATAACTGGTTTTCAATGGCATTATCAGAATTCGAATGTTCACTACTTGTCTGGGAAAAAATTAAAGGTGAATTTCGAATCCTGTAATCTTATAATATTCGGCTAAAACTTGTAGATGAACCGGTTGTTTAATGCAAAGTTTTGAACAATCAAACAATTGAGTTTTTCGAGCATTGCTGTTTCTGATTTTGTTGATATCCTTTATTACATATTCCCTCCACTTTAGATCTTTCAAGTAAATATTTATTTTTCTTAATGCTCACTTATATACAGATTAATTGATTAATATCAAATTGCGGTTCACTTGAATGATCTTGCTTGTATTCAGTGAATGAAGACGAAAGCTTTAAAAAACTGTTTCCCGTGTTTCCAATGACTTCTTAAAATAAAATCAGTGAAAACAGTTTCAATTCTCTACTGGTTGATATTACTGTCAGTTTGACGGTTATATCAATATCATTGGCTTTCATTAAAAGAGAAACTAGTATATTCACTGTCAGATTTCTAAAGTTCTCCAAAGAAGATATAAACAACGGAAAGGTAGGATGTAGAAGTGATGCCGGTTGTAATTGATGCAATTATTTCTAATTCATCATGTATCGTGTCGTGTACATATAATCTAAAACAGATGAAATTAAAATGGTGATGTGTTTTACAGACAGACAATGGGGAGAATCTAGGTCGCTGATTCAAACTAGAGGGTGAACTCCAAATATATGTTATACCAGACAGGCTTTTCAAGCATCAAAATCTGAAGAACCTGGGCTAAACTCCATAATTGTTCGAAGATAATATGATGTCGAGGAATGACGTAGTAGGACAAAACAGCTGTTCAGTGTCCCATGGTTTTCAGTAATACCCAACAAAGACTAGTCTGTAACGAACGAAAACAACAACTTAAATAAGAATCGTAACAAAACTACCTCATCTAATAAAGAAATTACTAAATATATATCAAAATTCTACTAAAACCTACTAACAGTAACAAAAGTTTATACTTCTTTAAACGATTTATTACAATATATAGTTTCGGATTAGACATTTGATGTATTTATTGATTGCTTCTTTTGTTTCCCTACCCCCCTCCCAACCTTACATAATATTTATCAGAATCAATAATCTTGGTAAACTATTTTTCCTATTTATTTAAAGATGCAAACCAAATACAACTTATGTATTAATAAAATGCATTTTCATCAAACTTGACTGTTCTTTCGTTTTCCCATCTATTGATTCTCATTTATGAACGGGCATCAACTGTAGTTCCAATGATAAGTAGAGAGTCTTAAACAGTTGTTTTTTCCCAACATAGGCATTATTATTATGACGTGCCAGCAATTTTGACGGGGTTCGTCAAATTTCCTAACCAGACCAAAGTGCAGATCTAATAAGTCGCCATGTTTAACAGCAGTTAACTTACCGGCTGTTGTCATTATTGCAACGTAAACTGACAAACTGTCAAATCCTTTAACTTAATGATAAGATTTTATTTACAGGATACCTTCCTCTTACAAAACAGTTTGTTTAGAAATTAGCACACCTTAAATTTATTAAAATTAATGTATAGAATTCAGACAATTATTCAACATTAACAGATTTTATTTTATTTCATTTTTACACTCCCATAATCGTAGAAATGAGTCAAAAGAAAACCATGTCTCCATGTATTCGTACTCGTAACGATAAGATGATTTCAATGTAGTTAGTCGATTCAATTTAGCTAATTAGTGTTGTGTAAAAACTGACTAGTAAACAGAACTTACTGTCGGTTGAACATCAAAAGTCACTTTGCATTCGTGCACTTCATGTTGCGCAAACTATCCCAAAGTAATGTACATTTAGTAACATTACAAACTTTTGTAATTATTACAGTTTTTTTCTCAAATGCATTAGGACCCTAAATCTTCCAACCCTAATTACCATGGTAATTTTATAAGCCTGATTTGATAGGTTTCCATGTATGGCTGAGTATAACTTTAAAACACTAGAATGTTTGAATAATAACAAATATAAGAATATTTCTTTTAGTAAGCTGCATACAATGAACTACTGTATTCTCAATGTCGGCAACTGTAAATTAATTTTTTTTATCTACTTTTATTTAAAATATGTATTTGTTTTTTGTCCTGTACCTAGTTTATTTAGTATGATATAGACATCATGTTTAGTGTTTAGTGCTAATTTAAGATACTACTCAATAAGGTAAGTGATTCTTTTTTTTATTGATGATAATCCTTTACATGATTATATTAGTTTATACATTATATTGAAATCTATAAACTTCAATAGATTGTCTTAGGGAGGAAAATCAATCTTATACGAAAGTGAAAGTAAGTAAATATTCAGTGATTACAAAATCTAAATGATTTTAGTAATGAACATTTGCTGCTGAAGAAACTAAATCTTGAACAATAGCTATATATTAGTCATTTTCATAACTATTTGTTTTACTACTATTAAATAAGGTTTTAGTGTTAAGTTGGGAAAATTTGTCCTCAGGTAACCATAAACACATAGTTCGTACTAGCTGACACTCATTATTTATGTGTACATACAGTCTTGAGAGATGGAATCAAATAACATCATGCTTTGTAAATTAAACGCTATCACTTAGTTATTCACGACGCGACTATCTTCTTACAGAAATGAGGTATTGACTCTGAATCGTAACCTAGTAGTGGCCAACGTTAAGTTTATATTGCCGTTTAAAGACAATCCAACTATACTAGTCAAGTTGGAATGAAAGGAGAATAAAATAATAAAAGCTTGATCAAAATGATACAAATTCACTTAATTTCTCAGAGTTTCTATTATCTGCTTTCAACCTTTAACATTCTAAACCTATACATCGAAATCAACATGTTTGTGCAAGTAAATCGGGTTAGAGATAAGTGGAATGATAATTCAAGTGAACTTAATATAATTCAAAATGCACATATAAATATTGTTAGTTTTAGATCATCAAATAAATAACAAAGAACCTCTAGAGTCAATGAAATAATCGATAATGTAATTCAATAGCTGAGCGAGAATCTAATAGTAACTAAGGCTTATATGAGTTGAGATCAGTCGATAAAAAATAAAATTATAAAATTTGAAGAATTAAAATGACGCACTGCTGAGGAGTTTCACACTAGAACTAAACGGCTTACCAGCACTCCCTGGTTTCAACGGTGCCCTGCCAACATCGATCTGTGACATATTCAATCATTTACAATACATTTTCAATTAGACATTGATTTACTAAGCTATAAATATTCACAATTGATTGAAAAGTGAACGTTTAACACTGACACAAAGTCAAAAATGTAATCAGTAATGATATGTTTCGTAGTCAACATATTCGTTTGAATCAACTTAGTAATAATCTGATATTTTCAATTTGCGATAAGCTCATAAAAATATTTTCGAAATTGATTTTATTTGAGTGTGTACATGGTCTATGATAGAAAGGTCTATAAATTCAGATTACAGGAAGTTGATCCTTCAGATTTATTGGTCCGTTTATTGTAGACAACAATTAAAATGGAATATAAATCTATACAAAAATATAATTATGAATTATCCACCAAAATAAGAACGTGAAGTAGGAAATAAAAGTTAACTTCGTGGTCTTTTGATTTATAAACTACCGATCACCTTCATATTGCCTGTCAACTACTCTACTTCGGTAAAGAAAGTTACTAAAACAACTTGCTAATACATTTTTTATTTGAATTGCAAACAATTTGTTTCCAGGTTTCACATTGTTTTCCCGGTGTGACATTTTAAATATTCCTTCACTACATTTAAAGTAGAATAGGAATAATTCTGTTTCATCTGTATAAGTATCTAAAGTATTAGATCATAGAAGTGACTGTCTATAATTCATAGGAAATAGATGTTTTGAAAAACATGAGGTTAGAAATACTATTCGGTGTCTAAACTGTTTTAAGTATAATATCTAGTGATTAGGCACTAATGTAGTAAAAGGAGCTGTTTCATAACACTAATTTCCATTTTGAAGGAGACTTAAAATATGCTTCGGCCCAGTGGCTTACTGGATATTCTCGATACGCAGTCAGCTCCTATAATCACATAAAATTATCCACCCTAGTAATCCAAATACAGTAATAATTATAAGAAGAAGAAAAGAGATAGAAAAAGAATTACAACAGAGTAATATGCATCCATTTAGGTCATGAATATTTTGATTCTTAATGCAAACGAAATCATTAGTAGTAATTATTTAAAAAGCCTGGTGGGTAAAAATATGTAAGGCCTTGTATATTACTGTTTTCGACATCATCGACTGTAACATAACAGTTTCTGTTAGTATTCTGTACAGAATACTACCATATTCCCTGTAAATTTAGAAAGTGCCTAGCATTGTATGTTCCGTTCTACTTGAAATTCATCATTCCGTGTTAATTTTCACATTGAAACCTTATTTAAACAGTCTTTATTTTACGTGTCAACAAGTTATCTATTGAGATATTGAGTTTACAAAACCACTAACTTATTCAACAGAAAGTGAAATAATCTTAGCAGAGTGCAAAAAATTTTATTATATTTACATAAATGACATAAAATTTCTGCGAATTGTTTTTAAGGTTGATTTTCTACAGAATTAGCAGATGAATGTTACCTACAGCTAAAATATCGATGAAGATTTCAACTAATTTGAATTTTCAAGTCATTTATTACGTAATTTCAATTATAGAAATCCCAAATGACTGATAAAATAAAACAAATTCAAGTAAAATAAATTAACAAAACCGACTTCAAGCATAATTTATAATGAAGACCATCAAATAAAAATATTATGCGTAATATGCTGCTTCTGAATAATACTGATCTTCTCTACTTTAAGTTCAACGTAGGTGAATTGCTTCGAAATCTGATTTCATGTATAAAAACAAAATATTCTGAAGATATTTTTGTATTTTGTTGGGGGGGATGTTAGATCCCCAGAGTTCTCTTGATAAATCTGTTATTTATGTGATTTAATTGTGTATATTTAAATTTCTCGTTTTCGCGCTAAAATATTGCCTTTCCGCCTTCAGTTTGTGTTTTCCCACTTAGCAAGATGCTAAATCTTATTGGTTCGTTGTTTATTTTAGTACGCTACTTGTGACATTCCGAGGACGCTCTCTCTTTTTTGTATATAAACGCATGAGGTGTGTGTGTTGTGATCCGTCTGCCAGGTTGCCTATAGAATTAAACGCTTCTTCTTGATGTTGGACTTGTTTCTCTAGTTAACTGAGATAGAAAGTTGCGGAATAGCTTAGTTTTCCGTTGTTGTGTCGCTGGTCATACTTTTGTTAGCAGATATCGAGATGTCACCTTAATTTACGAAACCTTAGCATATTTACATTAATTACTTAACACTGAATATTAGTATAAACTAATAATTCTCTTTTGGGAATACATGCTCCTCATATTTTTAAACAACATTGTTAATGTAGCTTGGAATTGTCTCAAATACAGCTGGCAGAACCAATAATTAAGAAACTAATTAGACTAACTGATGTCACTTTTTTCCATCGTTCAGTTATTCTGATAACAATATAAGGTCTCTTAAGAAAGTTCTATATGAAAAATTAAATCACTCTGCTAAAAATAAGAACATATGAAGTGGAGTAAATGAAAATTATGGCTAACACTTTAGACACATGTTTCACTTCATTCAGTAATATGTACCTACATCTTAAAATTGCAAACCATTATATTTTCCTCTAAATATCAACGTGTTATTAACTAGAAATCGTCTACTCTATCAACAATCAAAAAATGTTAACATTGACATAAATAAACGAGATATAGTTCAAGGTGAAAGAATAAGATTAAATAATAAAAACGCAAAGATTGATACTTAGCGCCGAATTTCAAGAAAAAATCTAAAATGAATTTTAGGTACATCGAATAAAGTCACTTGTTCTTGTCACTTACGCCTGTTACCCCTCTCAGAGAAGCATAGGCTGCTCACCAGTATTCTCCATTCAACTCTGTCTTCAGCAAACCTTTCCCGCTGTCTCCAGTTACTGTTCATCCTTTTAATGTCTGCTCCCACATCTCGACGCAGTGTGTTCTTTGGCCTTCCTCTTTTCCGTTTTCCAACTGGATTCCAAGTTAGTGCTTGTCTCGTGATACAGTCTGATGATTTCCGCAATGTATGTCCTATCCATTTCCAACGTCGTTTCCTGATTTCCTCTTCAGTTGGAAGTTAATTTGTTCTCTTCCATAGTAGGCTGTTGCTGATGGTTGCCGGCCAACGGACATTCAGTATCTTACGTAGACTGATGTTTATAAATACTTATACCCTCCTGAGGATGTTTGAAGTAGTTCTCCATGTTTCAGCTCCATAGAGCAGAACTCTCTTGACGTTCGAATTGAAGAGTCTGACTTTGAGGTTGGTTAACAGTTATTTAAAGTTCTATATGTTCTTCAACTGTAAGAATGCTGCTCTTGCTTTGCCAATCCTTGCCTTTACATCTGCATCGGATCCTCCTTGTTCATCGATAATGCTCCCCAGGTACGTGAAGGTATCCACTTCTTCCAGAGTTTTTCCATCAAGTTCAATTGGGTTGGTGCTCCCTGTGTTGTATTTGAGGATCTTGCTTTTTCCCTTATGTTCAGGCCTACTGATGCTGAGGTTGCTGCTACGTTGGTTGTCTTCACTTGAATTTGTTGGTGTGTATGGGCTAGACGAGCTAAATCATTCGCGAAGTCCAAATCATCGAGTCGCATCCTACTTGTCCATCGAATTCCGTGCTTCCCCTCAGATGTGGAGGTTTTCATGATCCAGTCAACCACTAGAAGGGAGAGGAAAGCCGAGAGCAAAAACGCTGGTTGAATAGTACGTGAAGAATTATCAAATGGAATTAAATTGTCAAGAAAAATATGTCTAAAACGAAAAAAAATAAGCGTGTTCTGTTACTGAATGTTAGAATGCTTAAGCTCGCCTATTATTTAAAGGCTTTCATTTCTAATGAATTCAGTTAAAATAAGTCTTTTCTACAACATACAAGTTGAAGATCGTCATCGCTGAGTTTACACTAATTTCTTCTTTATTCTATGCATCACATTACAACAGCAGTTTCTTAACAAGCTTATTTCAGTTCATTATCTTGTTACATAATGTTACAAAAATGCTACAATATACTTTTATTATTTGCAAAATATTGTTAGAAAATGTATTAGTCCCAAAAAATTCAATCCAAATTAGACAACAAAAGGATTTCTTAATTATCGTCGTTCTGAATGTGGTTTTTTTAATTGCACCCGTATAATTGAATTATAAGTTATAAATAAATCACGAAGAAATAATGTATTGTATAAACACCTACATTCTTTTCCTGGTATTCACGTCAGTTAAAGTGGCAACAGCCTGAAGTTTTACTGTTGCTTTCTTAATAGTTAGAGAATAAGTTAAGAATTATTGAAAAGAAAAGAAAACAAACAGTGCAGATTCAGTTTACTACTGCCATGATATTTCTAATCATTTAGCCAGTAACAGATCATAACAAATATATAATCGTATGATTAGCATTTATGAAATCGAAAGTGGTTGAACAGTACCAATTATATAAGTATTGAAGTACTTTATACGATTCTATTAAATAAAAGACGAAACTTACATTTCACAAATCAATAACAAACATTCAGAAAACTTCTTATAAACGTCAGTAAGTGTTTTACTGATCATTTTATTCTTGGTGTTTTCTTTTTTCACAAAATCCTCAATTTTCTAATACACTTAATAGAATTATTGCTAAGAAAATATTTGTTATCTAATATTATCATATTCTTTTACAGATAAGTTGGTTTGATCTTGTAATGACTGATGTTTAACTTCATTATCATCACAGATCAATTTCAGTTAGGTAGTGGTTAGAAACTGAGACCGTTGGACAGCTTTTTAGTTCTAGTATGGGTCTATTCACTAGTACTCATTGTCGAAACATGAAAGTCCACGGTTCAATTCTAAGGTGAAATCTAGGGTGTATACTGCTAAGGAGCCCCATACCGAGGCAACTGTACAGTCTTTCTTGATTTTCAGTGGTGCAGAATTAAGGTCAGTCAGTGACAACAATGAGACTAATCCTTCTATTTTACTAGCGGATATTCAATTTACAGCTTTGGATAAGAATGATACTTGTTCTAATGCAGAACACTGAAACTTACAATAAATGTCATATGAATACGCATCTAACTAGTCTTTTAGACACTTTACAAGCGTCTAAAACTTTCATATAAGCTTAATAAAACAGAAAGTAGATACATTTGTGAATTTCCAATATTGATATATGCATTATCCAACAGGTAATAATTAAGGTTTTACTTTAATTTTAGTTATCACAGTCATATTTCTTTTCTTTAATGAATGTAATGAACAGATTTCTAACAACGATAATTGGCATACTTGTCATCTTATTAAGATGAATTTGTATATTCTCATTGATTTGTTATAGACTGAAGCTGGTTAGTCACTGTTGTTATTGTTCATCCTGAGTGGATTGCCTCAATAAAGCGATTATTAACAAGTATTATTTAAGTTGGATTGTGACCGTGAAGATCAAGATTGGGATGCAGGTATATCCAACCAACGAGTCCCCAATAAGACACAACGCGCGTCCTGAATTCCACTTGCCAGTCACAATTCAACTTAAATAACACCAGTCATTTGTTGTTGTATTGTCTGTGTAAGCAGTTTAAATTCACCAAATAAAGTTAAACGATATATAACCTGAGAAATTTTGTTTGTTGTTTAAAATAACTGTTAACCTTTTTGGAAGTAAGAAGAATATGCACAATGTTAACTGTTAAACTTTTATTTTGCATTACTGTATATGCTTTAACCGATTAATCTATACTTCCTATTATCTCCTTTATTAATTCATTTGTAATCAATCAGTAGGGCATAGTATCTTTCAGTTTGCAAAAAAGGATCAAGTGACAAAACAAATGATCACAAATTTTTAATAATTATGATTAATGATACCCAACAATGATATATAATTGAAATATAGTAGTAAATACGCAATCAAGACATAGTTGATTACCATAAAATAATAAACATAAGAAAAGTTGACTTTAATTCTGGAATGATAATAGATTATAATAATTAGTTTGGACAGAGTAAAAATGCCATTAGTTAGTTGTTTGAAGAAATAAAAACTGTCCTTTAGAAAATAAACTAATAAGATCATCCCACGATGGATGGTCATGAATATAAAAATCTCTAATTGATGAATACTCAACTGCGATGTTATGTATATTGAGAGTTCCCTGTTGATCACACTTGACTACCTTATACAACAAGAAAAAGAAAGTAAAAATATGATCACTTATGACTAACTGATTTTGAATTTGTATTATAAAGATAAACCTTCTTCCCTTTGGGTAAAAGTGATAAGTGAACTTTTTAATTAGCCTTCAATGACACTATTTTTCAAAGCAACATTCTTTGAACTAATTCATTTTGATTTGCCGGTCGGTTCTCACTTTTATTCAACATAAATAATTAATGATAACTACTTATTTCGTATAACTCCACCTGGAGCCCCTCTAGGGTTACTACCGGTCCCAAGCCCGGATAAAGGAGGAGGGTTGGGCATGGGGTTAGCAACCCCATCTCGTAAAACAACAACCTTGCTAAAAAAAAAGTTAACCAGTGGAAACTTATTTCGTATAACTAATAAAAATACAAATGTACACTACAGTTTAATTCTTTAAATGAATTACTTAAGTAAATATATCATGACATGTTTGAACATAATGCCATCTTGAAATACTTGTACATGGATCAAATTTTTTAGATAAAATCCATAATTAAATAATCTCTTATCTAAAACAATCGTAAAGATGTTTATCAAAACGAACCATTTTGCTTACTCAGTTTTCAGAAGTTCATAAAAGGTTCAATTTATCTATCTACTTATTTATTCTAATGATGTTGCCACTTTTGTATCAGGAGTATTAAACTTTATGAACTCATTGAGAACTACGGAAATGATTTTATAACGTCGAAAACCTATAATGTGTAAATTAGAACAACATATGTGAGAGAACAATACTGCTTTTAACCAAATCTCCATCAAGCGCTTCACTCTATATACAACAATATTTATACATATATATAAAAAAATGTCAAATTAAGTAAGACCATTTGTGAATCTGTGGTGACAATGAGGTAAGCGGATTATATAAATTTTGATCATAAATAAGTGAAAATGCAAGCTGATAGTAAAAGAGCGAATGTAATAAAAAGAGCTCGAATGAACAGTTAATCACAGGAAGAAGATTAAATCTTGAAAAAAATACTGATCAAAACAATAATCGTCGAAAAAAGAACGAAATTATGTAATACGAAATGCGTAATTAAAAGTACTATTCACGCATGTATTGAAGACCATATACGTAAGGGATGAAAGAAAATTAATATAAAATAACCACGAAACAAAGATGTACCGAGTTCATGGAAATGTTTTTTAAAGTATATTTGCACAAGAAACCATTAAGGGTGTCACACATTCGCTTCTGAGCATGAAAACTAGGATTAGTTAGGTTTGAATTCTGTATGGCTTCTGTTATGTGTAATAAATGAATACGGAAACTTTGATTGCATACGGTGTATTACGGTGTATTAAACGACTTGATTTTCACTATAATATAACTGCTCTCCATCTCTATTCTGTCACATGGGACATCGCCAACCATATCTCCGTTGGACTTTGGTTTCTTGACGGCAGTTCATATCTCTGAATTCTTGCTAACTGCATTCATATTATTCTTTGGAAAAGCTTTTGGGTAACTTGATGTAGTCAACATAAACTCCTAGTTCTTGCTTTATGCTGCCATTTATTTGAAATTCGATGGCAGTTATTATAATTCGTTATAATAAATGGATGAGCTCCCAATGTTCAAGAAGTACGTCATAATTCACATTTCTGTAGTCTTTTACGCCCCTTCAGTGATGTGATACTATGTATTAGTATTGTTTCTGTCGAAATTCTTCCTATAAAGCCCTAAAATGCACTTTACTTGTGTTCATTTGATATGTGGACTGCAATGAACTGATATTATTCCTGAAAGACATGAGCACGACTAGTTTACAGCTCGATTAGGATTTCTTTCGTTTAATTATTTACTATGTACAACGTATCACAGTCTTTGCAAGGGAAATAATTTAGTTTAAACTTACTGAGTAATTCACTTTTGTAAATCAAGAAACTGCTTTGTCCAAGGACCAATATTTAATGATTACATAGAACAGTTAATATATTCGAACAGCTTTTAATCTTGGTCTATTAATGATTTTAGTAATTCTTTAACTTATATTATATTTAACTTATTTTTTGTATTTATTATCACTTTACCTGTGCCTTTTAAGTAATCATTTTCAGTGATTTTGTCTAGAACCACTTTATAAAATATCATCGAACAATGGATCAGAAGATACCGGTTAGACCACTGTCATATTTTGTTGTTTTCAAACACTTATTTTCAAGTAGTCATAGTTTGCAGTTAATCAGTCTTTACTATCAAACGTATATTCTGAGTTGACGAAACCTAAACAGAAGGAAACAGGCGTCGTGAAGACACCTACTTCTCACATACAATACATACTAAATAAAACTCCCTATCAAATCAAACCTCTTAAGATGTATGTATGGCAATGAGCACTGAGAAATCTTAATCCTGCATATCAACCATCGGAAATTGTAACACACTAAAAATAACCTCAAACTCGTTGTGGAAATCAGTAGCTAATTGGATTCACGGCATAACTCATTGGCGCTTGAAGTCGGAAGTGATGAGTCCGAGTTTTAATAAGGACATTACCAATACGACAGCTCGATCTATATAATGAACACCAAATAGAATAAAACGTATGAAATGGATTATACTGTTAACTACTTACAAATTATGTTAAAAAATAAAGCATATCATTACACACATTGCTATATTATTGTCGTATACATACGAATTATCTGTGCTAGTAAAATACTGAATTATTTAACACTATACAGGAGCCACTTCACATACAAATCATTAGATCAGTGTAATGTTCCAAAGTAACAAGATACCATTTAAAATTAAAAGAAACGATTTTATTATTGTCTAAATTTAAATAATGAAATCCACTGATTACCTGTTTCATTTTAATTATTGGGCTTTGTTTTGTTCATCAAATAGTGTACCAAGCACAAATGTGGTTATTCGTTATCCATTTTGTAAAATTAATAGTTATCAAATTTTAATAAACTAACCATTATTTCTTTCAGGTATACTTTAATCTATGTGTGTTATGCTTGTTTCTATCCGGTCTAGTAACAGTAAGAGTGTTTGTATTAGAAGCGAAATAATACAAAATCTAGTCAATGCCAATCAACAGACTAATGAAGACGTATCTTTCAGTAATGTACAGAGCGAATAGAAACCTTCCAAAAGCAATATCCTACCGAATGTTACCGCATCACTGAGACCATTGCCATACACATAGAAAAACTGGGAATGTGTACGAAAGAAAGTCGTTCATCCACTCATTTTAAGATAGACCTAGAAAGTAAGTTTCCACATTATATTATAATACAACTGTTATTGTATAGTTTTTCACAATTACCATTAAACATACAAATTTTTATTGTTCATCCTCTTCCTCTCTCCAGCCATACATTATTTGACCTAATTGATTTAACTTTGTTATCATGTCCTCCTGAATCTTACTGTTTTCGTAATTTATCTTATCACACCGATTACAATTCATCATGCTAATTCTACTTTGGTCAATTAACTCAACTTAATTGAAATTAAAACAATCATTCCTTTTTATAATGTGATGTGAAGTGATCAAAATACACGTTAATATTGTAGGCGGTTGGCTGATTAGATTGAAAATTATCTATTTGATATTTTAATTCATGCATATAAACGAATCATATGAACTAAGTGGACAGTTTGTTCTCTTTGTGAAGTAATCAATGTAAGCCACGTGATCATTTTTTTTCATTGAAATATCAGGTTGATTAAAAGTATGCCTAAAAATAGTATTGTTGATTTGCAATTCTGGGTTCAAGTAAAGTAGATTTATGTAGTTAACCTATCTGATACTAATGTATAAAATATCTATTTTGTATCATTTAAAAGTTTACTATTATTTTAAAAAGCAAATATTTTAGGAAGATAAATATATGATTATCATCAATTGATTTTCTTCACATTAAACAAATGCTTACTTACGATCAGGTAAATACTAAGTATGGAGAACATATCAATTATGATAGCTGGAACTTCTTCACAGTCTAAGTGATATCTTTAGGGAACTGAATCGCTCCTATGAGAATCGAACAGTATTTACCATGTGGTATATCCACAAATGTTATCATTGAGTATATTCAATGATGATTAGCCCTTAGAAAAAATTTAGCTTAGTTGCTTCAGACTAATGAACATCAAGAAGTTTTACGACAATGTCGAATTATTCAATCTAGTGCTTATATTTCAATTAGGTCGAAAGAGTTCAATCAAAACCAATGATGATGATATTGATTACTACTACGTGATTAGTTTGTGTAAATAACAGCGTACACGTACAAATTAACCATTCCTAACTTATTCAATATACCTTTGATAATACACTAAATAGATTTGTAAGATCCCTTATTTCTAAAACACTATTTCAGAAATCACTATAATGTACCCCCTAGTTAATAATTATTCTATACCTGTTGACAATCGATTTTTCAAAATTATTTCCAATTTCAAAGTGATTAACTACTTGCTGATGTTGGAAAGATTCATTTAAAGTCATCTGCATTTTATCATATAAATACACAAAGCCTTCTGGAATATTTTATCAACCGATTAAACGAAATAATCTAGTACGACATTAATTCTACTTCTATTCACCAAATTTCCTTACATTTATAACTATGAATTATTATTTACTTCTATTAATTTGTATTATTAAAGTATATTCTATGTGTTTTATTAGTTACTAACTTACAATTCCTTTTCTCAATATGCTACCAAGGTTTACGAGGCATTCATTCTCAACATCCCTTTATTAACAGTTTACCTACTGGCTTGGTGAAATTTTAGTCAAGTAAAAAACATTTCAATAGTCTTTTTTTCATTATCACATATAATGATTGTGAAATCACTGATTAATATTTTGGAAAAAAAATAAATAACCGACTAGTATCTTTCAGATTATTAAACTATCAACAGTTAATCGATTTCAAAGTAACAGACAATCAAAATAATGTACACGATAGAAATACAAATGGAATTATTTGAACGATATTACTTAATAGGTTTATAGTTGTAAAGTTTACTTCTTTACAGGTAAACAGCATTTCTATTTACCAAAACTTCACTTTTAACAATTACATAGTAACTATTAAAAGAGACTAATAAAATGATAAGAAGTCAATCACCATAATTGTATATTGACTTTTGAATCTACATCCTAATAACACATAATGACGTAATTATGCAGGAACTATAAGAAGTCAATTGAAATCATACTTTTGATTTAAAAGGTGTCACTGATCGGATGTCAGTTTTCACTATGAATTAATTACATTACATTAAACGACACCTACTTTTTCTACGATTCGGAGTTACAAGTGATTACAATTTGATATGTTCACTTCAGCAAATTTTATTATCCACTCCTTTTGACAGCTAGTAAGTTTCTTAAAACTAACATTACCAAATGTTAGTAAATCCCCAAACTTCTAGTTCATGTAATTAAACTTTGATCCACTTTGTTTAATGTGAGTAGTAGAGTAACTTATTACTCATAAGAATGCACATTTATTAAATTATTTAAAATTACTCTCTATAAAAAAAAGTTAATAAAAATATACCTACACACTGTTAAGTGTGACAGAAGTAACAGTATTATTATAATTACGAGAAGAGTACGATAATAAGGAACTATGATATTGTTAGATACAAAGAAAAAAAATAATTCCTTTCCTAAAAACAGGAGTTGAGAGCCACACGAAAACCTGACAACAACAGATAATAAAAAAAACCGTGAAGTCACTAAATATTATTGTTTAAGTTGGATGGTGACTGGTAAGTGGAATCCGGGACGCGCGTTCCGTCCTGTACAACAATGGGAAGATACAAGTTCATCCTAATTACATATGTGCTCGTTGCATAAGTGTGACTGTCTGGACTCAGTAGCCTAATTGTGAACACGGTGACGTTTGGCACGAAACGAACTGAATTCGAATCCCACTGAGATGCAGGTACATCCAGCTGGCAAGCCCCAAACAGGATGAAACGTGCGTCCTGGGTTCCGCTTGCCAATTACAATCTAACTTAAACAATACTCGTGATTAATAGCTATATAGAGGCAATCTGTTCAGGAATACACATACAGCTACAGAGAGTGACTAGCTTCAGTTTATAACAACTCAACAGAAAGATACAAGTTCATCCTAATCACTAAATATTAGCTTGAATTTTGCAAAAAATTCATAATAATTCTATGAATATGTCGACCAGCATCATTTCATATAAGGGAAAACTGTGAATAAGTTTAAATTACCAATTTCGCTATCAAACGAGACCACTTATGATCAAATAAGTAAACATTGTTCAAAAAGTAAATCTCATTCCAAGTAGCCTTAAGATTATTACTGATCACTAAGAATAGAATAGTTTTAGAAAAATAGTCATCAATTTGAATAAGTCAGTATCGCTACCATGGTAATATGAGAGTTATTGATGTTTCCGGTGGTAATTTTATTTACTTTCTCAGAAATACGTTAAGTGATAATAAACTATGTAGGAAATACTTGTTTATAGTAAAAAAACGTTTTCAATAATCAACTCAGAAGGTATAAGCTATAAAATCATGTGGAAAGATAATGCAGCAAAAAGACAAAGTAACGAGAGTGACATAAAAAGAATTAAAGAACAGTTAGCAGATGGATAAAACATAGAGGGAGAATCTCAGTAACTAACAATGAATGATAGCGTTTTGAATTTAAATTCAGAAAATACTAATAAACATTCAAAACACACCTATTCTTTTGAAAAACTATTCCATAATGCACTTTTGTTCAAACAAATAGACAGGTATTCGTAATGTCAGGAAACAAAAGCTATTTACCTGAAACATGTGTAACACTGAACAAATGCTTGATAGAAATTGATGTGATCTAGATGAAACCTGGATTGATCATTTCGTGTTGGCTTTCTAAGGGGTTCTCAGTTTGAGTGCTGTTTCGAAACTAACATTTATCACCGCTGATAGAAAATGCATGCCCTTTTATACTGGTAATTATTACTTGCATAACATAGGCCTCCTTGATATGAGCTTCACTCGAGGACGACGGGGTACTTTCTAATTAGGACAGAATTTGACTCTGAATCCTACAAGCTAGCTACGACAGACCATTGAAACTAGGTGTTGTGTAAGGTACTTTGTTTCATGCCAAATGGAACTATGAACCATGTCTTGAGATATTAGATGGAATTTACTGTACTTCCTAATATTGAAATTAATTATCGGCTATTACAAAGTGAATTGATATGACTGTCACTTCAGAAAACCTTTTAGATTTTTTTGTGTCAAAAACATAACTTATGTATTCGATTTATTACTGCATGAAATATGGAGAAATATAACCAAGTGTATGTACGTGCTCGATTCGACGAATTTTTATTGTTGGGTCTTCGAAAGTTACATGTAGCACCTTAACAGACAAATAATTTACTCAAAAGATTAAAATGAGTGGTGACTGACAAAAACCTACTTAGTTACTTTAGAGAGAAATTAACTTTGAGGTTCCTTCATGTAATTGCAGAAGTTAGTTCTAAAAATTAGATATAAATGTCAGGACTTATGAAAAGAATAAGTTAGTTGAACAAAGAGGCGGGAGAAAATATGAAGATTAAGAACACTAGATGTCTTAAGAACATTCTGCTCTTGGTTGTAACGGACATTCCCAGACATTTTATTTAAGCTTACTTAGAGTTACATGATAACTCTGTCTTTACTAAACATGTCAATTTAATTTTTAAAAAAACATTAACCAATAATCTCAAAACACTTATGTTTGCAATGTATATTAATAGATGGTTTAAATAATTCATAGAAAAAATGGTACATGGAGGAAACTTCGCATGATCAGCCTTATTTACCCTGTAAGTAAGATCCTAACTCAAATTCCGACTAAATGTAAACACAATTAAAATGAATTGATTAAAACTCTGTTAATCACCCTTAAATAAATGAATGCAGAATCTCGACCTACAAACATATACATTCAATGAAATTCGTTTGAACAGTTGAAACATTAATAAAACATTCTCCATTTGACTTTATGTTTCAAACTAGATTACTGTTGTCCCTACTGCGTCTTCTTTATATATTTTCGTTCTATTCCTACTTATATTTATCAGTTAGTTTTGTCTGTGAACAGAAACATGTCAAATCCATCAAGGATATTGTGAAATATACATCTACAAAGTACGTGAAATAGACTATTTCTCCAATTTAACAAAGCTTTCCCGATTTTGACTTCAAATATGCACGCAGCATGTTCAGTCAATAAGTTGCATTTCTTGAACGCAGTGCATTTGTTTAGTGAGTGGTTACAATATGTACATAACGTGACAATATAGCCAACAACAATCACATTTTACAAAATGTATCGCCTAGTAAGTCCGGTTGTCGTCGGCTACCGAGTAGAACAAATTTTACTCTTATAAAAGAAAGGTGAATGGAGGAACACTAGTACAACTGATTAAAATCATTAAGACGTTATTTTAACCAAATAAATCACTCTGTAAAAAATAAGTCTCCTAAAAGCACTCTATCACAATAATCAGTGATATACGAGGCCATAGAAGAAACCACAAAGAATTACACCATAGCGAGGATAGATAAACAAAGTTTGAGCGATCCCCTCAGGTTAAAAGGTTATTATTTAAATGTCTGTAATGATCTTAAAAGGCTTTTCATGAAAAATTCATTATCGCTGACGAGAGCAATATTAACATACCAACTGAAAAGTTAGCGAGCTGAAATCTTGAAACAAGAAACGAAAATAAAATGTGGGAACTGTTAGTTAGTTTACCATTTCTACTTTTCCATTTTGCTTGTCACTGAACAACTGATAAAGTGATTTAGATGGGTTTGTTATGAAAAAAGTAAACTGAAATAAAAACTTAACGATTCATATATTGCATTTAAACTATATAACAAGGGAGTAAATATTCGTTAGTTCGAACATCGTTATTTTTGGCCTACGATGACGAAAAAAGCATTTTTCCTATACCTAATATATTTCAACTTTAGGTTTTCGTAGGGATGTAAGATGAATGTCATTCGTTTTTTCTTATTTTGTTTAAGAATCGAAATCAGAGTTTCCTTGATCAATAATGGCTCGTTTTCATAGTACTGTTTACAATAAAAAAGGGGTTGTTTTCATCGTCTCTCTATCGAACAGCCATCCTTGCAGTAATCGAAGAAAAAACAAATAAAGTTATAGAAGAAATCGGACTTTTGGCATTAGAAAAAAATGTGAAAGAAAAAAAGGCAGTTGAAGATAAAATGAACAAGACAAATTGTACTTTTAGTAGAGAAAAGAAATACCTCTGACCTAAAACACTGAATCAATTTAAAAAAGGATGGTACAAATAGCTAATCAGAACAACAATAAAGTAATAAGATTAAATCATACAAACATTTTGTCTCCATTTATTCCAAAGTGGAACAAATCAACTGAATGTTGCTTTTTGCAAACACATGTGCAGACCAAAGCGAAAATGCTTTAGAAAAAATCAATTTGTTTGATATTCCATATTTAACCCCCGACTTTATCTCTTCTAACGTAAGTATATATTACAGGACTTAAAATATTATTGTTTATCAGTGATATACTTCGTATTAGTAGTAAGTGAATCGAAATGACTACTAGTGAATGAGTCCAACGAGGAAACTGGATAATAATTAGCAGTAGTATACGGCTAATGTTACGGCTGACGAAGACGCTGACGGTAAATAGTTTTGTGTAGAGGCACCAAAATATGAGTGAGGGTAATAGTATTCACTTGTCGTTATAGTTTCTATACCTGTTGAACTTTGTGCAGAATCAGCAAGAGATAATGAATGAGTATGAGGCAATTTAGTGTTGTACTGCATTATATAATGGAGTTGAAACGCAAGTTAAATTAGATACGCTTGAAGATAACGAACTTGTTGTATGCTGTAATGTATCCGCCTGAGTCGATAGGAAGAGTTTGGAATGTGGGCAAAGGCTGATTTATGCTTTCTTTATTAAGTTGATGATCATGAATATCTGGAAGTTTTGAATTGAATCGCACCACCCGGAATCAATGTCTTCTGGTACCTACAAACCATACGAAATTAAGACTAAGAACAGTGAAATTAGGTAATGATAACAAATATCTTCTTGGAATGTAAGAAAAATTTAGGCATATTCTCTAGTTTTTATAAACTAGTGACTACGATCAGCCATGAACTAATAGGAACTGGAACAGGATAAACAGCGATTTATTCATGCAGTGATAAATCAGAGAACATGTAATCAGTGTCTGCAGTTCTCATAGTCCGAGTTTACTACCTTCGAATGAAACTAATTATAAATACGGAGATTAACCTCAATATTTTGAATACAACAATGTCATAACTTGAAATAGATACATCGAATGCCCTCCCCCACTTCATAAAGGAACCCACTCTACAGAATAGTGGGTTCACAGAAATAGACGTGATGGCATAAAACGATAATGCAAATAGTATAAACTTGATACAATCTCCATTTCAGTTCTAGAAATTGTTGGTTAACACCAATACACGTGAAGTTGGGGAGCCCAGTAAATCCAGAAACACACCAAATGATCTGCAACACAACAGCTTACTATTAGTACAACATAGTCCGGATTAAAGCATGTTCTGTGCATGATCGTAATGGAGCAAGGTGATTGGCTATTCCTAGTTCAATTAGCTCTTGGCGGATTATTGGAAAAGACTCCAAAAGCTTCCTAGGCATAAACTACAAATATATTAACGTTTCTCAAATTGTAAATTCCTAATTCTATCTACCCTTGTTATTTGGAATACAATTTCGTTCCTGTTCAAACGCGTTCTAATTCGGGGTCTTGTCGAGTATTCAGTGTCTAAGAATACTAAGCAATAGGAGTAGCTGGGTCGTTATAAACAAGAAGTTATAACACTTACCGACTTCAAAATAAGGTACTTGACAACTACCTAATCTATTAATCGGAACATGAATAATACGGTCAGAATTGAAGCTTAACGAGACTAGACGGTAAGGCAAAACAAGTGAATAGCGAATGAAAATTTTATCTAATATAGCGTAACAACTGATTCGGAACTTGAAAACTTCTTAGGTAACTAAAATTGATAGTTTGATCACTCTGTTGATTTCTAAATAACAACCGAGGAGAATTCAGACAACGAAGGCGACGACTAGGATCTACGTAATTAAAACTATCTCTTATATACAAAACAATGAACTCAGTACGAGCCAACATCTAACACATCATTACTAAAGATTGAAAAGTTGCAAAGTAACCAGCAGTCCTTTACCTCTGCTCAGCATAACAGAGTCAACACATGATGACCAAAAAGGATTTTTAACTAGACATTCATTACGACAGCAGAACGTTTTACAAATGTTAGTTAGCATACACAAAGTGATAACCAATCAAACACATAGCTTCATATCATGACTTGATTGGCAATAAATTAATTTCATGTATACAATAATGCTTAACAAATAGAAACTAGCGAAGTGATTTATTTTGGTTAAAATAATAGAACACACGCTTTGATTATATCAGTAAAAGCAATAGATAAGTATTACTTTTAAACGTATGGCAACGGAATAAGTGAAGTTGATAGAAGTTAAGGGATAACTTTAATATTCGTTTGGGACTTATCTTCAGGGAACACTCTTAAATTTCAAGGAGATAAACAGTAGAGAACATAAGTTTTGTAGGCTGAAATATAACGCCGATATTAATCAATTTCTTAATATTTAATTTAACCCACATGTCATACACTGTCACCATCAAGCATACACTGTTAGTGCAAACATGATTGAAGGTAGTTTATAGAATAGTGTGACCGCTAGTAACACCGGAATGAAAGAGACTTTAATAGTGAAATGTTCATATACAAGCCTGAAAGCCCTAATCCAGAAGACAGTATGGCTTATATTCATCTCTGACAACTATAAACTTAAATATTTTATCCAATCAATGACTTGAAGATAAATGCACCTATTTTAATTCTAACCACACTAATAAGTGTGGTTAATAATTCGACTAATAAGTATAAACGAAACATTGAAATTTTAGTTCAATCCCACACATTACTAACGAAATAAGTGATGCTTATAACGAAGTAGGCATTTTCTACTGTATAATGACGAATTTTTTCCTGATAACTAAAAACAGGTCTGTGTACAACTAAAAGGGATGAATTAGGACCTCCAACTCAGTGCAATTTAAAATAAAACGCTTTAACCGCTAATCCACTACATCACCACAAGAAGCTACAACATGATCACTGAACTTTAAAATTGCTATAACTTAAACTAAAGACTTAGAAATAGAATTAGGTAGGACTACGAACGAAACTGTGATACAACTGAACTTAAACTTGATATAGATTTTTAAAAAAGAGGAGATAAAATACTGTGGATGGTGAAGATTTATTCCATTCAACCCTATGGACTTCCTTCTTCCTCATTACTAATATGATGCACTCGTTTATACTCAAATATGCATGCAATTATTACCAGTTAGTAGAATCCACACTATACTGATACAAATGAAATATCACACGGAATTATTTACATGATCTTACACTTTCGACCTGTTCAAACAAAGATACAATTCAAAACAATTCAACATGTTAAACAAATCAATAATTCATCAACTTACACAACCACCTAAATCTTTAATAAGTTTGCATAATTTCATAATTTTCGTATCTTGATCATTTAGTAGTAATAATAAATCTTCATGTTCAACACGTATATCGTCACGTTCCTTTTCAAGTAGTAAACATTTCTGTTCCAAATTCTAGAAAGTAATAATGAGCATTGCAGAAAAAAAGAGAGAGATATTACACTGTAGAATGCTTCCAAAAAAGAAATAAGTACTCAACTTACCAATAATGAAAAGTTTACATACTAACGTAATATTCGAATAAGCTTAATTTAAGCAGTACGACTGCTAATGAGTAATCATGTGTAGATATATTTTAAAACCAGAACTGAAAACCAAGTGTACCATAAAGGAAATACAATTTTAAAAGGTAAAAATAACATGATATAACCCGTTCCGAATGGGAAATCAGTAATCCACAATTTGGAAGACTAAAAATTATAATATATACCACGCAGTCTGCTAGTACTTCACACTAAATCCTAAAAAAAGTAAGTTACCTAATGTAATAAGTATTTAGGACAGAGTTTACAATTAACTTTACCTCTGTGTTCCATGTAACAACTAGAAGATAAATCGATTCCTCCGTGTTCTAAATAACCACAAGAAATTATTTAGTGACTGGGGCACTGAACTTTTAATCAACAACTCTTAATTTTAAGCACTTTTCAGCTAGCCGACTGATCAGTAGGTGAAGTGGGTATAAGTAATCCATATAGGCCATAATTTCATAAGTTATCAAATAAATCACAAAATCAGAATTTATAAACAATTTACGTCTTCAATGAACTTTAATCAAGTTTACTTTGTGTCAAATATTCTTTTAATAAGATTACTGTTTTATTATATAAACGAGGAGTAATTCCATCTTCGCAAATCCATTTGTTGTGGGATTTCGTGAGTAATTCATATATGTGTATAGTTATCACTCAGCCACATTCAGTTAGTCAAAAAGTTATTAAAAACATAATAATATCAGTAATAAGAGAGTAATCTCACAATAATTATTCATACTAGTGAAAAATATATTTATGGTAAATTAACAGCTTACTTGAATAACACTGTTGTCACTTATGGTTAACTCTAAAATATAAAATGATGTGTTATAACAAAAGCAACAATTATGTACATGACTATAGGCACAAACAGAAAAAAATTTAACTAAAAAAACTGAATGCAAAAACAGTAAGAGGATAATTGAGTGAAGAGATTTCTTCTCAATCGCTTACGTCAAACACTAATCACGTTGCTCACTATTCACTCAATTGTGCTAAGTGCGACGACAGACAGATACAACCGAACTTTAAATACGTACATCAGTTAGGCGCCATACCACATCAACACGAGACGCAACTGTCTTCAATCCAGATAGCTAGTAGAATACTAACAGTAATGCGAAATTAGGAGCGAGTTTTGAAAATTAATTCAGTGAATAATTTGAGAGAAAGATAGAGGATTCGAGGCTAATTTTGAGAGAACAAAAGGGATGCACCTGCGCCATTGCAAACGATTCTGAGCCATGTCGTTCAAGGTCTCTAACCATTGGTGACTTTCGTCTCACGGACCCCAACCACGCAGCCTACATCTACCAACATGACTTAGTCCACTTGTCAGTGACTTCATCGATTTCTGCCATGTTTTGGTTTGGCCGCCTCTAGCTTTCTTCCAACATATTCCTACACCGAAAAACATAGCTCGTCGAGGCAGACGGTAGTTAGACATGCGTAACACATGTCCCAACCACCTCAACTGATGAAGCTTCAATACCTCATCTATTGATTTGCCCTCCTTTCCTAGAACCCGTTTCCTAACGACAGCATTGCTCACTCGGTTGTCCCACGATACTCGAGCAATGCTTCGGAGACACCTATGGTCGAAGACCAGTAACCTACGAATGTCCTCTACTCTTAGCGGCCATGTTTCGCTCCTGTATAGTAGGACAGAGCGAACTGCTGCACGGTACACTCGTCCTTTGGTTAGCAAGCGGATATCTCATCTGCGCCATAAATGACGCAACTTGGCAAAAGCCAATCGAGCTTTCTGTATCCGTGCTGAGATTCCGTCAGTCACCAGGCCATCAGCACTGGTGAGACTCCCCAGATACGTAAAGCGGTCTACACGCTCGACTACTTCACTCCCTATCACTAGTTCAGGTGCCGATGCAACCCAATCCTGAAGCAACATTTTGCATTTCGAGGGGGAAAACCGCATCCCGAACATGCTTGCATTGTTGCTCAGGGTAGTCAGAAGACTCTGCATTTTGTCAGCGTCTTCACCAAATAGGACTATGTCATCGGCATACTCTAAGTCAGTAAGCGTGGCTCCTGGTAGAAAGTCAACTCCTGAAAAGTCAGACGAAGATAAGGTTATATCTAGGAGCATGTCTATGACAAAATTAAACAAGAATGGGGAAAGTGGACATCCCTGACGGACACCACTTGAAGTGAGGAATTCCGATGACAGTTCGCCATAAGCTCTCACTCGACCTGTAGTTTTAGAGTAGAGTGCTTCTATAAGGTTAATGTACTTCTTTGGTACACATTTCAGTGTTAGACACTGCCACAGAACCTCACGATCAACCGAGTCGAAATGCCGCCTTTAGGTCCAGGAAGACAACTATTGTAAGATGCCTAAATGTGTGTCTGTGTTCCAGGACCTGTCGCAGTGTGAAGATGTGGTCTATACAGCCATGTTCTGGTCTGAATCCAGCCTGGTTTTGTCTAGTCTGCTCTTCACGAGCTCTAGTTAGGCGTCTAAGTATAACCGAGGCTAACAATTTAGAAACTATATTAGTCAGACTGATTCCCCTGTGATTGTCACAAGAAGACTTTTGTCCTTTCTTATAAATTGGGACAATCAGGGATTGAGACCAGTCAGATGGTATTACGCTCAGTTCCCAGATTCTACCTAAGATTTCAGTCAATCTAGCTGCTAAAACTGGACCACCATCCTTAAACATTTCAGGGGTAAGCCTATCAGGACCTGCTGCTCTACCTCACTTCAGATTTCCTATAGCCTTCTCAACTTCAAAAAGACTAGGAGGAGTTAAGTCAATTTGCCATTCAGGATGACTGGGGATCGTGGGCAACCGAAGTGTGGCTGAAGGCCAGTTGAACTGATCCCTAAAGTGTTCTGCCCATTGGTCCAATCTCCTGGACTGAGAATGAATAATAATCCCATCCTTTTCCGAGATAGTCTCACTCACATTCGGATCCCTAATACCAGTTTCCTTAATAAGTCGAAAAAGTTGCCTACTGTTGCCTATCGCCGCTGCCTTTTCCATCGTTTTTGTTTTCGCCACCTACCACTGTTCACGGTCGTTGCGTAAGCTTTTTATCAGCCTGCGATTAAGCTCACTTCGCTCTTCATCATGTTCAGAGCCAGGTGGGATGAGTTTACGAGCATCCATCAGTTCGATGGATGCTATTGAAATCCACGGCTTCATCCTAGCCTTATGATTTACCTTACTAGCAGATATCATTGCTGTTTCCACAGCATTTTTGATATCATTCCAACCTGCTTCCGGATGGCAATCGCTTACACGGTCGCCTAACTGTTTTTCTAGTTGTTCCTTAAATATATTCTTAGCTTTATTATCATTAAGTAAAACCCTAAGAGGCTTCATTGCAATATCTTTCCTACGTCCAGTAAGCCTCAAACAAATACGCGCTCGCACTAAAGCATGATCTGAATCTAAACATGTGCCCCAGAAGGATCGACAGTCCTCTATCGGTGGCCGATGGCGATGTGATCTAGTTGGGTTCAACGTTGAGACGATTTTGGGGGTCACCAGGTCAAAAGATGTTTTTCCTTATGCCTAAAGTTAGTATTCGCTAGAAACAGGCGGTTATCTGAGCATAGTTGCAACAGACGGTCGCCATTATCTGTTCTTTGAGCCACGACACCATAACATTCACCCAAGTGTCTCTTGTTTTCACTTAGTCTACCTACTTGAGCATTAAAGTCACCAGCCATTATAACTATATCAGAGCGCCTAGCTTTTAGGAGGAGGTCCGAAAGCTTGCTGTAAAACTCATCTTTCACCTCATCTGAACTGCAATCAGTGGGGGCATAGGCTAAAGTGCGAAACCTCATGCGTTGACACCAATAGGTAACTGTCACATCCTTGACACGAGACGGTTTACTGAGCTGCCCGCTGCCATGTTTTAGTGGTTATATAGGTTAAGTCAATTCAGTAATTTCCAGCTCAACACCAATAATCTTAAACATCAAATCACATAGATATAGAATTGACAGATAACATAATAACAAGATAACTGCCAAAATTTCTCGACCAGAGATAGAATATTAATGACAGATACATAGGAGAAAAAAATATGTTGCTGACATGCATACTACAAAACAGACATGCTGGTTAAAAAACTACAAAACACTGAAAAATCTGGCAGAGGAGGGATTGTAATTAGGTACAAGGTAAACTAATTTTAAATCGTTTGCTGTTTTTATCAGTCATAAACCGGTATCGTTTGGGTGTTCATAAAGGCCACGGAGCATTAGACAGTCGTTTCGTCTAACTATAGTGTCCATCAGCAGTGTGAACACACGATCCTACAAGATCTTCAGGATTCGTGAAAAAGGCTTAACCATCAGGCATCCATTAGCATCGTGTACCAATGGATTCCTACTTCAATCAATTTGCAATATAGTACAATTATCATCTAATGTCATTAGTGATAAATGGCTTCACTCCCGATATGTTTGAATCCCACCAGTCATCAATTCCCCTTAGGACTTCCACAAACATCTTGTAGTTAGTTATTAGTGAGCTGATTACTGTAGTTAAGTCGATGTAGTTTTATGGAGATCGGCTTTGATTTGCTGTGTAAATTCGCCACAGAAGGAAGTAGCAAAATATTTTGTAGTCACATAAGAATAACGAGAACACTAAAATTATGTATGAAGACTTGAGAAAAATGTCCAATGTCCACGTGTCTTGATATGGCCTATGTTGATGACATTGAGGGATTGTACAAACTTTTTTTGAATATAAAAATTAGATTTGTGAATGTGGATTTCAATACCCTTATGCGTGTGAAAGCCATAACTGTGAGCCATGTAGGATACTGAGTGGGATGCAACATATACCTCGGAAAGTTTTATTCAAGTCAACTCAATACCCTGTGTCAGGCGAGCCAAAGTGAAACATCAAATGTGCTAAAGCATTCTTGATTATTTTACATTTGACTAACACTCCCGATGTTTTACAAAATTCTATAACACTCGTTTTTTCGGAACTTGTTACTTTTTATGCATACATTCGAATCATTATGAAAATGTCGATTCTCCTATTGAATATTATGTATTTTGTCAGTTCTACATCCACATAACCCGACTAATTCATATTCCTGCATTATGTTTCACCAATGACTAAAATTCCATGACAAGACAACCGAACTGACTTGATCCCGAATCAGAACAAGACTTCAGTAAGGAGGAAACTTTAATCCCAAATAATAACAACAGAATACTGCAAATAAAGCCATCAGAAGTTTATATAAAGCTCACGTGAGAATCTTCATGCATTTCATGATTGTTCGTTAACGCTGTTTAGTTGAAGATGGACCTAATCACTACATGTTGATGCAAGAATGTTTTGAGTATGTCTAAATCAGGACTGCTATTGTATTAACATCCTGTTTATGAACTTTTAATAATAATCGCTTTATTCCCCTTATTTTTTCCCTAATCAGTAGCAATTATTTTCATAAAAACTCTCATATTTGTCATGATAAAATGTGAGTCTCCATCACTACTTGAATGACATAGATTTCATTAATTCAATTCAACAACCTCCGCAAAACCGAATCATAATAATTAAGTTGCTAAATAAAAATTTAACCGAGAAAATGTGAAGTAAACTGGTTTCTAGAATCTACGTCAACCTAATAAGTAAACAACCTTCAGTTCAGGATATAGTATGATGTGCAGCTGTATATGTTTCCAACTTTAAGACTTTTTCAAGCTCCTGTGTCAGCTAACTTCGTAAAACAAGGTACACAATCATCAAGTATATGTGACATTTCTGCTTATCTACATAACTTAGAGACGTATCAGTGAGTAAACGATAAGATTCTTAGTATTATTAGATATTTATCTAGGTTGCTGGAAATGAATATAAAACATCTAAAATCTGGAATAAGTGTATAAAGCTTGAATATTGCTAGGATTTACGAAATAAGATGACACCCTGATACCACTTAACGAACGTATGACCCGAAACACAGTAACAGGTACGGCTAGCTATTCCACTGTACACGAACCTAGTTAGTTGGTGGAAGTCCAACGTCAGTAAGAAGCGTTTAATTCTGCAGACAACCTGTCAGATGAACAACAAGCACTCAACTCAGGTGCATATATACAAAAAGAGAGAACGTCCTTAGAAGTGTCACAAATTGCGTAGAAAAATAAACAACAGACCAATAACATTTAACGTCCTACTAAGTGAGAAACAAAAACTTAAGGTGAAATGGGTGTATTTCGGTACGAAAATGAGAAATTCCATATATATATATATATATGGAAATTAAGATAAGAACTACTCACTTTGTATTTGATCATCACCAATTATGTTGTTCCCTGTTGAAGCATTACTACTGATTACAGAACGACAAGTACTCAGCTCATATTCTAATGCGCTTACACGATTGCGCAATATTGTTATCTCACTCTCCTGTCTCGCCAATTCATCCTCATATTGTCGCTTACTTGTTTCTGCATTTGAATGATCAATAGATTTACTATTTTGATGATTAACATTATATGGAATACAATCTTTTACTCCATTCATATTACTGTCCGATTGGAATGTATGCATTACCGTATCTAAGTAATAAATGAACGACAGGTTATCCAATAAAACAGGTATCGAGTGGGCGGCTTTTATTTAGTTTAGAAAAAAATGCTAACTAAATATCTATGTAGTTTGAACTTAGCTTTATGCAGGAAATAACAGCTGATAATAAAAATCAGAAAAGGATACCACACCAATGACGTGTAAATGACAGTGTAAAGTATTTCAATGACAACGACAATACAACATTGATAGTAATCGTGTATGTATATATTCTACTCTCAATAGTGATTCATGTGCTAAGAACTATAAAAATACTGTTTGAGATGGTGTGATTACCCGAAAATTGCTCTGCGTTTTGTTAACTACTTATTAACTATTTTCAACTAGCGTTTTTCAATTTCCCGGCGTCCCTTACATTACATATCCTCAATTTTCATTGCGGTTAAAGGTAACTTCTAAATGACTTGTTAATGATAAAATAAGGTATTATTGTTAACTAATATGAGTACGAAAGTTAGTAATACTAACAGTATCGGAATCGAAGAAAATGGAAAGTTGTTCAAATGTGAGACTTATATGCTAAAAGTTGAACGTTTTAACGACTGACGCACCAGTCAGTCAGTTACAACATAGAGCTTGGCTACGTGCCTACATCAATTCAAGTTGACTATGCCTCAATTATCAGATAGAGATTAAATTGTCGGATACTACAGTAGCGGAGGTAATAACAGAGTCAGTATCAGAGGAGAGGATTAGAGATCGATGATGGAATTTAAGAAAAGATAATTTAGAAAGAAGAAAATTAGATGAATTCATAAACTTAGAATTTCCAGGACGACAAGGAATGGATGCACCTGAGCCAATACAAATGATTTTGAACCATGTCACCTAAAGTCTCTAGACGATTGTTATTATCATCAGGCCGACCCCAACCAGGTAGTCTGCATCTATTAAAATGGCTCAGCCCAATTCGTTAATCACTTCATTGACTGGTACCATGTTTTCAGTTTGGCCGCTCCTAGCTTTCATTCCAGCCTACTCCCACATCATAAAACATTACTCGCTTGAGATAGGCGGTGGTCAGGCGTACGTAACACATGTTCTAACCACCTCAGTTGATGAAGATTTATTACTTTAAGAATAGATTTACCATAATTATCCAGTACTCTATTCCTAACCCACATATTGCTTACTCGGTGGACCCAGCAAACAAGAGCAATGCTTCGAAGACATCTATGATCGAATACTAGTAACTTATGAATATCTGCTATCCTTAACGATTATGTTTTATATCTACGAAGAAAACGGACCGGACTAACGAGCAGCAAACGCGTTCTTTGGTGGGCAGATGGATGTCTCTCGCGGAAGACCAACCACAAAGAAGTCAAACGACGAAAACGTTAACTCTAACCAACTAACTGGACTAATTTGCATCTCACTTTCATCTTACAATATCATCAATCATCGAAATAAAAATATAAACAGTAAATTAACAATAAAACTTACATTCTAATCGTTTAAATAAACGTGTGAATGTATAATCAAAATTAAATTATCAGCAGATTGAACAAAAGTGTGGGGTCTTTTTGAAGCTGTAACAAATGATTCAGCTTTCGATACTTGATTTAAACGTTCTAAAATCATATCTATGCCGATACGTTTTTCTAGAGTACTGAATAAGGTTGACCTAACGTTTAAGATAATAAAAATAAAACAAGTCAATAATTTAGAGGAATTAATGGACGATCATCTCAAGTTCCGTAAACACTCTTGCTATCATCAGCGTCCTGAATATAAATTTAAATTAAGTCAATATCTGGTACCATTAAAACGTTATAATGTTCGAGACCGGTCCTCTTTTATTGAATTATGGCTGAAAATGCTATCAGACCATGATTGAAAAAGTACTTTTTAAACCGGTAATCTACAACTTCGTCATACTATAAACTTTAGCATTACTTTTTATTTAACGGTATTAACATTGAGTAAAAATTGCAAGCAATCTATTAGTTAGATGTGAATAAATTACATAAAGCCTACTGACATTACTGAAAAACTAAATAAATAAATTTGCAACCACGCAGTTTCTACACTTCAAATTCTATGTTTACATTTTAATAATAAAATTAGAGCCGGACAAACTCTATACTAAACAACTTCAGAAATGGAGATACTTCCTAGGACGAGTCACATAGTAGTAAAATATTTACAATGTAGATACTAATATAAATCAACCTTTTAGAAAACCAGCGTTTAATCACAAAAATATCAGAGTTACCAATGCTACTTTGTTAGTGAAATCAGTGTGCACAGTTCTTTATTAGTACGTTATGGAATACAGACCCTGAACTTGAGTTTGATGGTTGAGGTATAAGTTTGAAAGATCTTCTTCACAGATTTAAAATGGCCTAAAAAGCTATTAAAACTGGACATATATACGACAGTTGCATCGATTTCGTAGTAAGTCATCCCCCAAACAAAGCTGTGGGTGGTTAATTTCAGTTTTAGACCATTGATTACTGCATTATAGTGATCAAACACTGTTATGATTATCAGCTTCTGAACAATCGTATGGTGTTATTCGTCTTAATAATAGACAATATTCATAAGCTAATACATGGACTCTTAGGTAATTGCCAAGTTGCCTTTCGGTCTTCGCCGTAATGCGTTTATATTTTTTTCAGTTATGAAACAACTCCAAGAAAGGTTTCAAATGTTCAGAGGAAGAAATCACTAGCCTTTACTAATCGAGACCATGACCTTGTCTAGTATTCCCAATGGTTCTTCTAACGTGCATTTACAACATGTAAAGGTATTTAGAAATAAAACACTTTCAATTGTTTTGGTCGATACAGTCCATAACTACTTCAAGTGATTTCCTATAAGACTCTAAGACTCACTGCAATTGATTACCCCGTCGTTTCGCTGTACAGCAGCATATACAGAGCGAATGTCACCGAATATACCTTTAAGTTTTTTAAGTTTTCGAAGTTAGACATAATAAAACACTTCTTAATTTTCTATGAACAAGAGTTTCAGTAGTAAAATAATATTACCAGTGTAATTGTTTACCTCCTAGAGTCCACTTATGGAGTAAAACGTTTACCAAGCAACTTTAAAATATGTTATTACTTTAATTATAAACAGAATCTTTGTAATGAAAACAGAAAGCGTTAAACTAAGGAAAAGAAAAACAGTGAAATAATTACTTGTCCAATCCCTTTACATCCCCAGGATTGTAAATTACACAGATGCAAACTAAAAGTGTAGTTAAACCATGGATTAATGCTTCATTTTCATCATTATCCACTGCACACGCCTCTGCAATAAGAGTCCATAAATAAGATCCACGATTTATTGATTCTGTCTCATCGTTCCCTGTATTTGACGAATTTAGGAAAGATTTTACTGCTTCGGAACAATTTGTAAGCCAAGTGCATAATAACTGCAATACGCTCATACGAGTTTGGAAATGATTACTCTGTCATCATAGTAAATAGGAAATAATCGACAAACCCATAACAAAAGACCAGAAAGATAACCAGTATAGTAACTATTCAAAAATACACAAGTAACGATTCACATGCGTAAATGCAAAATGTTGCTTAAGGACTAATCTGTAACGATGTTAGAACTAATGATAGGGAGTGAAATGGTTAGACTGTTGGTTTGAGCCATGTTGATAGGTAAAGACTATGTGGATTAGGTTGGCGCGATTATCGTTAACATATAATTCAACAGTAGGGATTAAAATAGTTGAGACTACTGATCATTATTCAACCATCACTTATTTAGGTGTGCTATACTAAACTATTTAAGAAATTTTATATAAAGCCAGCCTAATTTGAGGTTAGTAAGTTAGGAATTAGATAACTCGACTATACTTTCTAAAATGTAGATATACAATGTAGACTTCAAGATAAAGATGATATCATAGATGGAAATGATGTTTCGCGAAAAATAATTAAGATTAACCTTATCAACTTCCTGATACTTCAGTTTCATTATAGTTCACTCTGGAAAATATCCTCGCTATAAAATTCTAATAATTAAAAACTTGTCCAAGAAAATAACATATCAGTTGTCAACGACTAACCTGTTGTTGCCATACGAAACATTGATGAAGAAGAGTCACAGGTTGAGCACCTTCATTAGGAGATAAATGTACACGTAAAAGTTCTTGCTTAAGCTTGTTCGTTATCATGATACAGTGAAGGAGAGCCGTAGCAGAAAACCAAGTTGATGAATCATTGGAAAATAATCCTCCACAAAGCAGCTGACCAGCACTAACACCTGGCTGTGGAACTAAAGTCAAAACCAAAATGACAACTTTTTGACGAAACAAGTATAAGTTAAGTAGTCAGATAACAGAGAAACAGATAAATATACGCTTGTACTTTGACTGGATTATAACGTAGCTTTGTCCAGCTTGTAAATATTTATCTGCAAATATCACCATTCCAATGACTTAAATTTATGACTAACAGATAACCCCTTAATGTAATAATGATTTTAGTTCAGATGGGAGTAGTAGCTCAGTGTTTAAAGTATTTGACTTTCAACCTGATAAGTCGCAAGTTCTGATTATGCTTCACTTATTTCAGTTTGGTCAGCCGAAGACTTTCACACATGAAGTGTGCCTCAAAGTCAAGTACATGAATCTATATATGATTAGGTGCATTTTTATCCATCATTTCAGATCCTCACATGGTGTTGATATTATTAACTCGAATGAATCACTTTTAAACAAGAAATCCTGTGACATATCATAGAGTTACCACAGAAGAAAAACTGTAAACACAAGAGAACATTGAACACTTAGACAATCCAAGATACCGTGATTTAGAACCCTTAGTGATACATCCATACATGAGCATGAAATGAGTTTATTGTAAAATACCTAAGATTCTTCACTGAACAAATCCTCACCCATCCAGCTTTTACTTCCTCAATGATAGACACCTTAAGTAAAAGATTGGTAGATGATCGAACTTACTAGGCGCTATAATTAAACGAAATATGTCGTATTTGACCTAACAGTAAACCATTCAAGCATGGCGAAACCACAAGTGTTTTAGAAATTATTTATAAACATGCAATAATTGCAATAAAATAAACATCTCCCTGTACTAAGATAGACGGTTTCATAATTGAAGTGATGAACACGAACTACAACATGAAACACAGTACTTAGTGATCATATCGTAGGCTTCTTAGATAAAATCTAAACAGCAATAATAACTATGTAACAGTCAGTTATTCATCAACAACGTAGAACCTGACATATATCTTCGTAGGTTTAAGTCCCCACACTACATGAACATGATAAGATCAATTTTACAAGAATAACACGACAATAGTGAAGAATAAAGCGAACATGTATACGAAAAAATAATAGGACATAAGATCTAGGATGGAAACAAAGAGTGAATTTACTTGCATCAATATAACTGACTCTGAGCCACGTTAATCCGTGTCTCCAACCATTCATTCTGACTATAATGCGAACCCTAACCAGATAATCTGGATCTGTCAACATTGCTCAGACCAACAGTCAAACAATTCATGAACTGATGCGATGCTTTGATTTAGCCGTCCCTAGTCATTTCTCATCCTGCTCCTATACTAGCCAACATCGCACGACGTGGTAGGTGGTGGTTGGGCACACGTAATACATGGATATCTCGATAGTAAAAAGCCAAGCGAGCTTTCTGAATCCGGGTTGAGATTTCGTCAGACACCGACCCACCAGGGCTAATGAGATTTCCAAGATAAGCGAAGTGGTCAACGCACTCAGCTACTTCACTCCCTATGATTAACCTAGACGACGATGAGGACCAGTCCTGGAGTAACGTTTTGCATTTACATGGATCACTAATTCTAGCTGTAATATTAAATATTTCCCACTAATTATTTTTAGTCCGAAACTTTATTACGATAACGTTAAATTTAATAACATGTGTTACACTTGAAGTCAGTAACTATTGTCTTTTAATAACATAATTTATCGCACACTTCATTTTAAAATAACTCGAAATTGCAATGTTTGACTTAACATACCATCACTGGGTTTAGGCAACAAAGTCATTACAATTGCAGACTGCGATTGATGATTACAAGCAAGATAGCATTGAAAGCAGTATAGTACGGCTACACGTACAACTACAGATTGATGCTTGTTCAACATGGATACAAGAAGCACATTAACAGCAGATTGAGGAGGTTCTGAAGGTGCAACTAACTTTGCCAAGTACTCCTGATTTCTTGGACATCCACGTATTGAATCTGCTAAGGCATAAACTGCTTTTGTTAGGATATCTGCTGGAACACCACTAACCATAACAATATTGCACAACTTTTCTAGAAGACCACAATCATAAATCACATTTTGGCAGTTTCGCACTAACTGAGCTTTGTTACAAGGAGCCACTAAGGTTTGAATGACCTGTTTTTCAAAATCAGTACAAATACGGTATTATTATCATAATATTAAGTGTGTATGACATAGAAGTATACACGATGAGCGTTTAGAGAAATAGGCAACACTGTGTTACCAACATGTAAACAAAACGAAATAACTGACTACGTGTAATACTTGTCGTTAAATAATATCGAGTTGAAAACAATTTAAATAAAGCTATAAAGTCTGAGTGTTCCATTTATACAAGACTAATAATAAATTATTATCGTCTAGTACCGTGAATTATGAATGAAAGAGTTTATCTGCATCTGTTAACCCCAGTTGTTTAAACTTCATGACTTAAGTAGGTGTATAAACGTAGTATCACAGAATTACTTTCTGAATAAAATGATGTGAGGTGGTAAATTAATGGGTAAAGCACACGATTTTTAACTAATCTACCTGTCTTTGGACAGTATGATACTATCACTTATAACCGATGTGGATAAAAATTGAATGTACAGATTTTTAAATGAATTATATGAATACAAAATAGACTTTAAAAGAATTCGACAGACTAGCTACACAAAATCATACATGTTAAGTAAATATCCATTAACAGGACAGAAATTTTGGACCAATCATCGATAAGGGCTGGGGTCAGATATGGAAACACCTTGTACGAGCCAATTACAAATATGTCTGTCTAGTTGTTGCTCTTACATCTGCCCTGATTCTTACTCAGTCCCAGGTCGAAATGGGAAGGATTGATGAACAAAACAGCCAAATTAGGGAATATTTCAAGCACTTCTTTATATACATGTAAAACCTGATCACACCACCAACCAATCGGGAAAATAACATCGATACATAAGAAGGGCGACAATGATGGTGAACTGGAGTAACGTATGCACAATTAATTAACTATGAATGGGAAATGGCGTACTAACAGCTAATGGGTAAAACGTCAAGTTAGGGTAAGAGGGACGGAATAATAATAGAAATGAAATTTTCATTTTACATGCAACTAAAATAAATGAAATAGTACTCTGACAAACAGTTCTGGAAGAGTCTCTCTTCTTTAGATGCCCGAATCGATGCCCATTTATCTCACTAAATAAATATACTAAAAAAAGAACTATGAGGGTAGCTTTAAAAAGAAGTGGAAAAATTAATCTCCAAAACTTATAAAAAATGATATGTAGAATCCCTGCTGACAAACCGTCAAAAAAAACATTGACAATTCTCTACTGTAAATAAGTCGTGTAAATCTACTGGCCTAACAGCTGGTTAGATTTTCAAAATTACTTCAGTATGAAGGTAAGGAATTAAAAAAAAATATGAAAATCGTTAGCCATTTGTCTGAAAATGAGCAATGAGAACTTCAAAGGGATATAATGGGATGTAAATGATGTAAGCAATATAATTTAAAACAGGCTCACCTTCATAGCTACTTCTGTATTTGCAATTTTCTGTGCACACCAGACATGTGACTGCGGATTTTCAGTAGAGTACAAGTCAAATAAAAGTGAGAGACGCTGGATAAAATTCCCTTCTACAAACAAAACCTGATTGGATGGATTGCCGTCTAGTAACTGAAGTAATAAACGAAGACAATCTTCTACCACTATGCCACCATCACATAGACCTTCAGAATATATGATTTTTAGTAAACGATCGAAAGAATTTTCAAAAGCTACTATCTTTTGAATATTTGTATTTGATTTCGTAAGTTCTGTTAGAAGAAGAATAACCTGGAAAAAAACAAGTGAATGTGAACAAATACATTTCAAATAACAATAATAATAAAGTTTGACAAATTAAATGATGAATACAGTCCGTTAGCATTAGGCCTGCTGAAAGTGAGTTCAAAATAACGAATTCTTTATACTGGATACTTTAAATAACAAGTACAATAAGTGACCATTGGATATGGAAAACTGTACACTACTTTATGAAAAGGACTGATTTCTCACCACATTTTAGCGTAAAATAAAAACTCACATCATTCCGTAAAACCTCATGTGTAGTCTGAAAGGATGTCCACAAGTTTTGAAACCCCAGGTACGACATTGAAGGATAGCAGTTTGAGTGTCCTTTTAAACGATTGATAGAAAGCACTGTAAGCAGTCGCATAGCATTTCGTCGAATAAAACTCTCAGGTGCCTACAGATAAAAAGTATAAATAACTATACTATAAAATCAAATAACGGTTACTTAAAAGCATCTAATTTTCATTGAAACAAAATAAAAGAAGTCAGCACATTTACACTGAATAAAACGTTTCTAGAAAAGGCAGCGTATTATGAACTAACAAACATTATAGGTTCTAAGATCTGGTTTTTCAGGGGACTCTTCGTCAGCAAATAGCCAGTGCAAATAAGTCAACTACATAAATGAGTGTTTGTTAATGAAAGGAAGTTTTTCGTGTTCGGATAGTGAGATGAATTTTGTAAACAAGGCTTCTTTTGTTGAGTCATAAGATTTGCTGATAACAAGTTCTGTTTTAGTTATAATGCAAAAATAACGTAACCAGTACACAACTAACTAACTGTAGTACATAATAAGAGACAATATACTAACAGTAAATATAGTAAACGGGAGGATAGGATAAGAAGAACGTAACAATGATAGAAATGAAATGTCTACATTACCCACAACTAAAATAATTCTAATAGCCTTCTAAAGCATAGTTCTAAAAGTTTGTTACTCTTCTTTAATCTCCCGATATAACAGGGATTAATTATAGTAATTAGAAAATCTTGATTCCAATTCGACTGTGCACATGGACTTCGTAATACTGTAGGGACGAATGGTATACAGACCTACTCTATACACTGTCTACCTTGGACTTTGTTCGACTACATTCCAACCAGTTAGTCATGCATAACTTAAAACTTGGAACATAAATGCACCGGTTTAAGTTGCTACACACCATTGGCAAAGCGAGATGAACACCAAATTAGTAAAAGTAGCAGTTACATTAGCGATAGTAAGGAAAAAGTGTGGACTTATAGAATTTGATACACAGAGAAATAGTCACTTCATAAAAGGGATTAAATAATTATAGGCTCAGGATCTACGGGAAGACAAAAAGTGGACACACCTGCACCAATGTGACCGGTTCTGAGTAATATCACTCAGAATCTCCAACCACTGGTAGCAACAATCGAGTGGACCCCAACTTAACAGACCGCATCTTAAAAATATACCTAAGATCAGCAATCACTGACTTCATGAACTGATGCCAAGTTTTGGTTTAGCCACCTCTAGCTTTCTTCCATCCAACTTTAACATCAGTCAGCAACGCGCGTTAAGGTAGACGGTAGTTAGGCATACGTAATACATATCACGAACACCTCGGTCGATGATGATTCACAAACTCACCAACTGATTTATTCTATTCCCCTAATAACCGGTGTCAAACCTCGCTGTTTATTACCCGGTGACCACTGTTAATGCGATCGATGTTTCGAAGACATCGATGACCAAATACCAATAGCTTACTCTTAATGACCTCGATTCACATCCATCCAATAAGACAGGGTAAACTGCTGAGTAACATATACGTCCTATAATTGGTAGATGGAGATCTCGCCTACTGACATAAATGACGTAAGGTGGCGAAAGCCAAACGAAATTTTTGAATCCCTAAGGAGACTTTGTCAGACTGATCAGGCCTCTAAGATAAGTGAAGTCATTGACGCGCTACAACTACTTCACTCCCTATGTTCAGTTACGGATGCTGACTTAGACCAGTACTGAAGTAATATTTTGCTTTAGAGCAAAGGAAACCCATCCCAAACACGCCTGCATCGTTACTCAATGTTATCAAAAGACCGCTATTTTATCGTTTTCACCACAGAGGACTGTTATTTGAGTATTCTAAGTCAATAAGTGAGCTTCCTGATAAGAAATTAATTAATGAAAATCTAGACGGCGAGGGCGTTATTTTCAGCGGTAAGTCTATGGTGAAATCAAAGATGGAGATAGAAAACAGGCTTGACGGAGCACCAATTAAGGTGATGAGTTCAGACAATGATTCTCTATAAATACCTTCTGGTAGCCTCATTCCGTTAAATCAAAGGTGGTATCTCCTAATAAGTAGGTCCCGGTGGGTCGACCGGAAATGATGGTGACGTTGTGCTTCCTGGCTAATCAAAACTATCAGATACTCAAAACGACATTTAAAACTCACAGGATTAAATGCTTCCATTTTGGTGTAATGAGTACACTTGAAGTCAACATAAATACTGGCTCACTGTTCCAAAGACTAGAGTAGTCAGACAAATATACTTCTCCCGGCCCATATAAAATTCATTCCTTATGTCCATGAGAGAGGCACCCTCACACCCTGGCAACACCTCAGTGAAGTGACTATGCACTCCCAAAGTCAAGGCGTGATTCTGGACAAAATGGAAGCTGGCATACACCACCTCAATCTCAGAAACTACAGATCAGTGACTATATTTTCAATACTCTTCGAAATTAAGGGACTCCTAGTCTCCAGTGACTAATTTCTTTGCACCCCGACAGCGTGGTGCTTAGCACGAAATGAACCTGATCAAAGTATGCTCAGAACATGCTTAAGAAGCTGTGTTGTGATTGGTCCATTCTTAGCCAACGAACAATCGGGGAGTTTCTGGAATATTCTATACCGATGTTTATATAAACTCTAGTGTAATTATTTGCTTTGCTTTTGCCTTCTGACGTTATTTTCTCAATACATCTTGCTACCTCCTCTATACTTGTTCTGATTTGGGATCAAGTCGCTGTCGTTGTCGAGCTGTAGAATACTAAGCGGGAATTTATACATAATATTACCGGGACTAATAGAGATAACACAACTTAATACGTAGTCTTAAGGAAAAGAGATTCGTATGTCCAAAATCCTGTTCGCGAGGAAACAACTGGACCAGTATCCATGATCGAGACAGGTATATTCGATGTAGTATGTCACAACTTATCGAAAGCCACCAACTGATTTAGCCGTATCTGACCCATTAACAAGCTAAAATAGATAAATGTAACACCGCTACTACATTGACCGGGATTCATTCAAGCAATCCCTTATTCGAGGTAAATAAACTGCCTGTTTCTCAGGCTTCAGAATGCCTTAATAAAGTTAAACAGGATTCAGTTATGAGACCCCACCTTTTTCTAATATACACAAACGACCTATCTTAACAGGTATCTTTCGAGTTACTACTCCTTGTTGATGATATGCGGAACCGCGAGGATTGGTTAGCAATGCAGGATGACCTGACTCGATCTCAAAAGTGAACAAATAAAAAAGAGCTAAGTTTAAACATGGCAGTGTTAAGTTATCCGTTTGCGGTATGGAAAGGGCTACCCATACATTGTAAATAATTGCCCCTTAAGTGAATCATTAGTAGAAAAGATTTAAGTGTCTCAGTTTTCAATAGCATCGAATCGTATGCTGGTTATAACAAAAATGTCTTCAACGTTAATCTCGCACTTTTAACTATGAAGCGCATTTTTGGACCAGTTTGTAAGCGAGATTTTCCGAGTAATTTTGAATAGTTTCATTAGTCCTTATTTAGAATGTGGAAACAGTGCTCCCGAATTCATCTGAAAGGGGCAAAAACATATCACAGTGCAGTCAAGGAATACTACGAAGTCAGTTAGTGAACTCCGGTTAGAAGACCTATGACGAACACCTGTTAACACTGAATTTACATCTACTAGAATATATATGATTTAGAGGTGACCACATACTGACAAAATAATGCATATCCTGAGCATTAAATAAAACACTTGTTTGAATTTAGCGATAACGCCCATCTTAGAAAAATTAAAAAAACTGCAGATGTAACAGTGTGTAGGTGTAGTATAGCAAGTTGAAATGCAGGCACACCTTATTCTTCCAAAGAATAATTAAGTCCTAGAACTTCCTACAGGCTGAAATAGTTTAAGCTAATCCCACTGAGTTTTTTAAGAGAACGTTTGATATATTCTCGAGAAATAAGGGTATAGTCTTCTCGACCTACTAAAACTTTATTATCCCTGTTTAAAATATGTTGGTTCATACCTAGAGACAACGGTGACGCGTTGTAATTCTACACTGCTTTAAGTTAAGCTAAAGCACTTGTATTAAATCCACAACCATTTTAAAAATAGATGTACTAAGGGACAAACGTTATAGAATATCGGAAATATAGAACTAGATGAAGACTAAATGATAAACGCTTTCGTTTACTATTTATAACAGTTTATAATGCCAGGAATGATTCTCTATATGACAAAACTAAATGGTCCTTAATATAATTAATATATACGGATTACATATCAACTTTCGTAAAATAAAGTCTAGGTATATCAGTTAGGAATTGTATTAATAACCACGAAACTGCAAACAAGACATTGTAAATGTTAAGTAGAATCCAGAACACGCGTTTCGTCCTATTCAGGACTCATCGGCGGGATGTACTTGCATCCCAATGTTGATATTTTTACTAGGATTCGAACCAAGTCAGCTTTATGTCAAATGTCGCAGCGTTCACCACTAGGTTACTGTGTCCAGACAGTCACACTTGGACAACAGGTATATGTAATTAGGTTGAGCTTGTATCTTCCGGTCGCTTAGATACATCCAGCAGGCAGATCTTGCCAATGAGTCCCGAAAAGGACAAAATGCACGTCCTAGATTCCACTAACTAGCCCCAATCCAACTTAAACATTAAATGTGAACTAATGCAATATCGAGGCAATCCGCTTAGGATGGATATATAGTAACAGAGGTTGGTAAGTTTCAGCCCATGACTAATCACCGGTAAGATGAAGGCTCAGCTTAATTTAAACAAGAGGTTAAGCTTAATGTAATAGTATCGAAATGTATAGACACTATGATAGTTCTACATACTACTAAGTACATCACATACAAGTAATTATTGGTTAAGGAACGTTTCCATGAAAAATCTCTAAAAACTGTAGACACCTAGTGCCATAATATGCTTACATCTAATAGCACCAATAAGATCTCGTAGTTTTCAATGTTCTTCATGTACATCTCCGTGAATTGAACTCCAAGGTCAGTTGGTATATTGACTAATAAATGAGGTTCAACTACAGAAGCTCTAAACATCACAAACAACGAACCTTGGTCGTTAGCTGCATCGTTCATTACGGCATAGAGTCCTTCTAAAGCATAACATACACAATCTGAATCCTCACTAAAGTGCTTGGATAAAAACAATTGTGTTCGCAACAAACCAATCTGTCTTAAGAACCGACGAAAAAATGTTCATTGCCTGCGTTCCGACTTCTAAACGGTACTTCTAAACACCTAGATATATAAGGATTAAAAATGTTTGCTTACCTTAGAAAGAGCTTTCAAGGTTCGTAAAGCATCTCTCCGGTCATCAATTCTAGTTGATGACTGATAACGATCAACAAGCTTATCCACCTTTACCCACTGTAATGACCTTGTTAGAACGTACTATGTCAGCTCCAATAACCTCGTCTGATTCTGCAGAAACACCTAAATATTTTCTAAGTAAATCCATAATTGATGAGCTGGAGGGGCGTAACGCAGCGAGAGAAAGGTCCGCGTGAAATTCAACTTCGTATAGTTATAAACAAAAAATAAAAAGCTTCATTTTGTGGGCTTCCATGTCCAGTAGAAACAAACCACTAATTCCTGCAAGTAGGAACAATGGTTTGTAAAACATTCAGAAATGTACATGTATTATTAGGTTATCAATAGAAGTTGCAATTGGTGAGAGGTAAATAATCACCTAAATAAATCGTTGCATAGGCTCTTAACATTGATGCTGACCATGTTTGTTTTAGCAGGCACGACTACGTAAGGCGCTCTATCACACGTCACTACGATACGACCGAGGAAACGGCTTTAGTTAGCCAGCCTAGACGTTACTATCCGATTGACGCTCTACTCACGATCAAAATATAACTTTTCCTGCATCCCTCACTGCCTTCTGATTTATCCTTATTCGTGCATGTAGGTTCAGTCGTTAGAAGTTGTTCTGATTGCACGATTAACGTTACTTGGTCATATAGCGGATGCACTTCAAGTGTGTAACAGCCGGTGATGACCACTACCATAATATTTTCTGCATTATACTTTACTCTAAAGTATGTAAGGTCAATGTATAATTGAACTCAACTAAAGGTTCATATTTTCCAGTGGTTGTTTGTCTTTGTTTATTAGATTCACATTCATTCAGATATGCTTCTCATTGACTCGTCGTTATTGACTTTTTGTCTACACACTTGTCCTGAGGACTTTGGATGTAAATTAGTCAGTGTAACATACGGTGGCCTACAAACATATGTGTTATATTATTGTCGAAATTAGTCGGATGTAAATATGTAATAACCACTTCCGATTCGTACGGTCAAAAGACAGGTAAGCTATATAATCCACACGTAACTCCACTATTATTTTAAAATTTACTACGATCGAACAACACTGAAGGGGCTTAAGAATAGTTTGTTTCATTAAAAATTCAACAGAATTTAAATGAACAACCTTTGTCAGTAAAAAATATCTGACTTCACTCTCCCTAGAGAAGAAAATAAACCTATAATAGTTAACTTATAGTTTCCTACTTTTCTAAGATAGGCGTTATCGCTAAATTCAAACAAGTGTTTTATTTAATGTTCAAGATATGCATTATTTTATGTCAGTATGTGGTCGTCTCTAAATCATATATATTCTAGTAGATGTAAATTCAGTGTTGACTGGTGTTCGTCATAGGTCTTTTAACCGGAGTTGACTAACTGACTTCGTAGTATTCCTTGACTGCACTGTGATATGTTTTTGCCCCTTTCAGATGAATTCAGGAGCACTGTTTCCACATTCTAAATAAGGACTAATGAAAGTATTGAAATTGCTCGAAAAATAGGCTAGATTGCAGCACAAGTACCATTCGATGCCATATTTGTAATGTCCACGCGCAATTAACAACTATACAAGCCGTTTAGTCACTGGCCAGTTTAATTTTGTAAGAATGCGTTAATTTTAACAAAACAGTTAATTGCAAAAGCATAATTATTTCGATAGGAATTGTTGTATCTGAGCAGGGGTAGCATATATTATCAATTCTGTTGTCCGCAGCACCTTGTCTTACAGCTAGTACCTAGCTTTGCCTTAATCTATTCCTCAGGCACAATAAGCCCACTAGTTTATCAAGAAGCTAACTAGTCACTCACACGCATGTATTACTGCAACAATAAACCAATAATATGCAAGATATATATACATATAATATCTAACCTTCGACCCATATGTCTGTCACACTATATCAACCAATCACATGTCTTCTTCCAGATATGTCACCTTCCTTCTTCAGTGAATGACTTGGCTTTTGGATCAGTTCGCAATAGTTCTCTTTGTCTACGCAGTCTACGCGGTCTACACTTCATTCTGACCTTCATTTCTTTTCACATGTTGACGCATAGGTGATGACATAGGTAGTGGTATATCAAATGTATCATACACGATTTCCATCGGAATTCTACTTTTTGAGTGTATGACATCATTATCTCTTCTATATCTCAGTTGATTAGTATGTCGTATTATCACCATGTCACCCACCCTTACTTCATATACCACTGTCCCATCGATCCATTTTGGCCTACCAGCCCTGTAATCACGTGCATGGACATAGTCACCGACGTTGAAATCACGAGTTCATTTATAACCATTTCCACCATTATTTGACGTTACACTGACTTTGTCTCTAGGATGCACAATATCAAAAAACGTCCTCATAGGTCGGCCAAACATAATCCCAGACTTCTTAACTTTTGTGTTAAGGCTTGGCGTCGCTTTTTATGAAATCAGAAATTGTTGCAAGGCTTTCTCATCATTGACAGCCCTTTCCTCCCTTTCTCAACAGAGCCCTTTTAAAAATATCCACTTACCTCTCAGCTTGGTCATTCGAATTAATTATAATTCCCAAACATTTAATATAAGGCATAAAAAATGAACACTTCACTAACATCATGAAAAACCCATATTCGCTAAGAAGACGTAAAACCATTTGTAACTGAGCGTATTGCTCTTTTTCAATTGAACCAACAAAAATAATGTCGTCCATATAAGCCATGGAGAACGGTAATCCAACCAACACAGTATCCATTATTTGTTGAAAAATTACCGGAGCACACTTAACTTCAAACGACAACCTATGATACTGAAATAACTTTCGGTGTGTTTACTATTAATCCGCCTTCAATTTTAGCCCAGAGATAAGCATCCGAAAAGTCACTTCGAAAATAAAATACAATCGTTCAGTTTAGTTAATAAATCTTATAGAATAAGCAAGGGATACAAATGATCTTGTAATGCTTTATTTAATCCCGCTGAAAAATCTCCGTATACTCTCAATTTACCATTAACCATTTTGACGACAACTAACGGTGTAGCCCAAGCTGAATAGCTTACAGGAGAGATGACACCTATATGTTGAAGACGTTCAAGTTTGCCCCCCCCCCCAGGGTAGCAACAACTGAATAAGGTACAGGGTCAATCAATCAATGCCTAGGCTGCCGACCAGTATTCCGCAACCAACTCTATCCTGAGCTTTTCTTTCTAGTCCTTCCCAAGTGCACTTCAGTCTCTTCATGTCTGACTCTAGTTCCCGACGCAGTATATTCTTGCATCTCCTCCTTCTCCTTTTACATTCAGGATTCCATTTTACTGTCAGTCTTGTGACACAATTTAGTGGTTTCCTCAGTGTATGTCCTATCCACATCCAGCGTCTTTTCCTTATTTCTTGCTCTACTAAAATTTGATTTGTCCTATGCCATAGGAGGTTATTGTTGATGGTATCCGATCAACGGATCCGAAGTATCCTAAGCAGATAACTATTTATAAATACTAGTACCTTCTGAAGGATGCTTTTCGTAGTTCTTCAAGTTTCAGTTCTATACAAGAGAACTGACTTTCTTCACATTAGTAATGAAAATTCTAACTTTAATTTTGGCTGACAGTTGGGTTGAGTTCTAAATGTTTTTCAGTTGTTGTTGCTGCTCTTGCCTTTCCAATCCTCGCCTTCACATCTGCATCAGACACTCCTTGTTTAGATGATGCTGCCCAAGTATGTAAAGGATTCTATATCTCCTAGAATTTCCCCGTCAAGTGAAATTGGGTTGATTTTGTTTGTTTTGTATCGGAGGATCTTGCTTCATCCTTAGTGTGTGTTGAGGTCTACTGCTGGTTGTAAAGGCTGCTGCTACACTGTCCATACTCTCCTGCATTTATTGCTGAGTGTGGGATAGAAGAGGTCTGGGGCGAAACAATGAAGCTGAGTAGACTTCATTGTTAACAGAATACTAATAAGTAGACACCTTTAGAGTATTTCATGGGATTACACCCACGTCTTTTTCTGAATTAGAGGTACCAATACTGGACCAACCAAGTGTTTAGGTTGAAAGTGTATCCCAATTGTTCACTACTGGCACTTTGCACAGACTGATTTTAAAAGGGGGTAATTTAAAGAAATTAAATCCATATGTCGTATCCAAATCCTTCTGAAAAATCGTGATATCACAGAAACCTTGAATCACCCTCTAAATCTCAGGTTTACGAACCTGAGTTAGACTGGAGATTATTTATAAACAATAGAAAGTGAGTCTGAGAATGGAACCATGTAGTACTCCGCTATTCACTGTACACTAATTGGACAAAAATCAGGTTACATTTTTACCGATAGAGACCTGCAACTAAGGTAGTGCTGTACCTATTTGATTTTCACCAATACGCACCAGCTGTTATTTATTGCGAAGAATATGATGATTTACTTTATCAAAGGCTTCGGGAAAATTTGAGATGGCAAGATGCACGTGATGGTTGCGCTAAACCGATAGAATTAAATAATTGCACGCTATAAAAAGGTTAGTGTTTCAAGACTTTCCTGATAGAATGTGATTACAGGGGCAATCGTTTGTGGTTATTTACGATACCTTCTCCACTTCTGAATGAATGGAAGTTGGATCACACCTTTCTTCCACTCATTAAGTAGCTTGCCCACAGCTAAAGAGAAGTTAAAGAGGGCGGCAAGAGAAGAGTCAGAGTAGATACATACATTCCTTAAAGACTTTTATAACGGATTCCATCACAACTATAAGACGCGAACGGATTTGAGAATTTCAATATATCTTCTATCGCGAAACGCTCGAACCTCAAATTACTTGAATCAACGTTGGGAAGGGAAAAATAACTGATACTCGATGTAGGGATATTAATTTCAATAAATCTTGACCATAATCCCCTAGATATTGAACCTGCAACTACCAGAAGGGAGCTTTTACCATACTTGAGTCTCAATCCAACATACCAAGGGTCAGGTCGCCTTCTGTCCTCATCTTGTTGTTGTAGTGTTCCACATACCACATCACAGTAGACTGGCAGCCCACATGATTCAACATGACTTTAAAAATTCATTGTTGAGCAGGACCTTGTGAGTCAATTAGCTTACTGGGTCGTTAGAGAGTCGTCATTAGTTCCAAGCAGTGTGCTTACTCCTGATTATTTTGAGAATTCTGAACTTCAGCCAGGAGGTGAACCTAAGTTTGTTACGAGGCCTACAAAGAGAGGCACGATTATCAGTAAACAAATGGAGTGTCGTTAACTGGATACCATCTTTTATTCCCGCTCATCGGGTAATGTTTTCTCGGTCACAGTATGCTTTTCATATTTGTTTAAATACTATCATAGTTCGTATTGCGGCAATCCTTACATAATGTGCGTTTCACTAGGATGTAAATTAAGCAAAGTCCAAACAAAAGAAGGGCATGATCACTACTTCTTAGTAGGCTTAGAATTTCTAAGTTCGAGACTTTAGTTGATATGAACAAGTCTTTGGGAATTCCTGGTTTCAGATGTCCGAATAGTGCAATCTTATCAAAGATATCAGCTATGTTATGGTACAGAATATCAGTTGATTTATTAGCGTTGTTTACAGCAAAGTGTTTTTCTTATTTAAGGCTATTGATATAATTTTAGAGGTTTATTTAGTCAACATCGGGAAAGTGTCAACTGAATGAAGTTGTTTCATGCTTAGATGCCATAATTTTTATTTCAAAGCTAAATATAACAACGTTACGTTCGTTACCATGGAATTTCTATCGGTATGCACACAATATGGGGAAAGGCTGTTTGTGAAAACTAATCTTAAAATATTCTGGTGTCTAGTGGGATTACAAACGCACTGATTCCAACCACCGAGTTCTAAACATTCGATAAACGAATCGTAGCGTTTTGGTGCCTTAGGTGGGAACCATGAGATTTCGGGCATGTTAAAATCTTCACAAATAAGATTGCTAGTGAAGGGTAGAGAGGATGCCAATATGAAAATTTCTGTTGTTAATTCTATATTTCTGACGAGGCAACATTAGCTACATCATCAATCACCTTTATGGACCAATTTATAACTTTCATGTATTCACACAAATTTGGAAAAGCACGTCGTGACACTCCACAATACTGAACATCATGGTCATTGACATCCACAACATACGAGTGATTATATTTGAATTTTCTTTACACACGCCTGTAAATACTTCAACAAAGCTCAGTTGGCAATCACAGTTAACATAATTCATGCGTTTCATGTCAATCATCACAACTTTGCACATTCTATAACTGATAGCACAGATACTAATTAGTGAGTCAGAACATTTATAAGTTCCGCCGGTTGTAAATAACACCATCATAACAGGAACTAAACTCCGTAGAATATAATATTCGTATGTCCTTATTTGCTTCGCTGTCAATAATAGATGCATATGCACCTGCCAAAGGTATACATTTGTAAAAATCGTTTATATCTGGATACACTTGTCAGATGTAAGTACAGTGAATCGTGCCATTTGCAATATATTCGATTTTCCAGTCACCTCTTCACTATGTATTTTACTTGTTGCTTTCATTTGTATAGCAAAGTTAGTCTTCATGCACACAAAAGTCAGGGTTTCCGTACTTCGGTAAATCCAACCCACAGATCAACCTACAGATGTAGATGTTCACCATTTTGTGTAGTGTAAAGCAATATGTAAGTGCTAAAAAAAGAAAAAAGCTGCAGAACGAAAGGGCGATACTACAACAGTTATACTTTCCTTATTGTTTAAGCGACCAGAACAGTATGACTATTTAAATTGGTGAAAACTCAGGTATTATAGTTCAGTTAGGCAGAGTTGATTTGTTATTATTGACAAGTTGACTATCACTAAAGTATACAATAATAGTTAAACTGGGATTCTGTGCGAGTGGTATTTATAGATAGTAAATTTTACCATGTTGCATCAGCTACTAAAGGAATATGATGGTTATTAAGTTTGTTCGCAGCATAACACTGAACGTTATAAATTTTTAAGTATGTGGACATTATTGAACCAGCCAATTAACTTTCTACGACTGAGCAGCTGCTGGAGTTCAAAATACAATTTTTATCCGACTACCAACCAAGCGCTTCTAATAATTCGAGTATTGACCTTGATTATTATCCCTCACACTCCAATGGAATAACAATAAGTTGCCATTCTGCCATCTTTAGCCGTTCCAAGTTCAAACTATTATGATATCTTCCACCATCCATTATTTTCAAATATTCGGCGCATCTCAGAAACCAAGCTATAGCTTTTAGTAGTCTATACCACCTACAATAATATTCAAATAGTGAACGTAGCCCTAAACGTCTCACAACACTTTGAATCAAAACTGTATTCAATTTTAACTCTAACGAGGTTTTGCACACATTCGGTTCTTCTTCCTTAATTGGCCATTAATCCTCTGGTTTCTTCAAAAAGGATGGGTCACTTAACCATTTTTCATTAATTGCATTCACATCTATAATGTCTCTTTAAACCAGATAGGCAGGGTTCAGCTTTCAGAGTACGTGACGCCGCTGAATCTTATGGATACAATTTCTGATTAAGACTACTTCTTTAATTGCCACAAGGTAGGAGTACGCGTTTGACTCGTTTCGCAGATAATAAATTACAATCGTAGAATCTCCTCCCCAAAACGTTGATTTGTTAAAAGTTATATCAAGTTTCTCTCAGATCACACTAAACATTCTAGCATCTAACGACGCAACACTTAATTTGAGACGAGGAATAGTGACAGTCTTTATGGATGCGACTCTAGTCTTTCTAAACAAATATCTTACGTCTATCTTATCCATCGCCTTTGAAAAAATATACATAGCTACCTTTTATCCGCTTTCGGGTGCAAATCGATTATCTGACAATCCATGCTGATTTTAAAGAACGAGGAACAGTTATCCGGGTTATCCAACTCAAGTTGCATGTCCCCTTTGGCCAACGGTTGTCAATGACATCGTTAACAGGGTCATCTCAACCCAGTTGGTTCTTACATGTCGTTCAAGGCACTAGCTTATCACGAAGGGGTGATCAACCCCGAAGGATCAAACTATGACGACAGATGGGACAGTATTCCTCTTCGAGTAATTGGTTTATTCACATCGTTTACTACGGATCCCAAAATATCAGCAACTATATTCCATTGTATTTCTTAAGTCCTCTCAACCGGTGGCGCATCCACCAATATATCTCTCATAGTGGGTGCTTGATCGTATCATTCGACCCTTACCACCATCCTTTAACTACTAGACACAAACTGCGTTAACTGAAATCCTGCATTTGAGACAGCTACATGAATCTTAGTTAAAAAAACTTGTACGGGGGTTCTTTCATCGAATGAACCTAGGTAATCCTCCATGTTAAAGCATTTATCTATCACGTATTTCATACCCGGAGTCACTGTCTCCTGCCCACGATACGATATAAAGACCTATTACCAAAAATTATTGTTTCTTCTGTTAAATAGAACGGAACATACCTAAACGCCAAATATCCTCGGTAGATACAGATATCGCTTGTCATAAGGCATAGTTCGCGCGAAATGGTGAAGAAATGGTACCAGAGGGCTGAACCGTCATTCTATATTTTAATATATTATCTCTCGTACTAGTTTACCACCAGAGGAATTTTAAATAGTCACGATCCACTTCGAGAGCCCTGATTTGTAAAAACGTCTCTACCATATCTGCAGCAATTGAGATAGGTAACTGACTAAATCTAAGCAGTACTTCCAGTAACGAAGATGCACGACACAGGGGTTCTAAGGAGGTTGTTTTACATCTAGTCGTGTAGTCCATGTTACTATTAGTTCCTAGAATTTGATGTGTAAAACTTCTTTATACACTTCCTTTTCGTATCTTATCTATGCTACTCATGCTCGAGAAGATAAATGAGCAGTTTTTGAGTGTAGGTCTTACACAAATCTTAAACAAAGTAAATCTAGCCTCCATTGTAAAGAAGTCTTTAAGAAGGAAGCCTGTTAATTTTATAGTTTTCGAGATTATAGAACTTTAAGTTACCTTAATATTTGATGCCCAAGTCGCTTGTTGATTGGAGTACTTGTACTTTAGGCCCATTTGGATGAAACGTAAACTGGGGGTTACGGTTGCCTATGTGCATGATTTCACATTTACTGTGTTTAAGTGGTAGTTGCCATTTATGGCCTTAGGCAGTTAAGCCATCGAGGTCCTTTTGAATCAGGGTCATACCTTCTTCTAAAGTATCCGGTTTAAAGCTGTATACTATCTTGAGATCATCCACATATAGATACGGTCAGCCACGTTTTTATAACGTTAATTATGTCATCTATGTAAATAATGAACAAAAAGAGACCCAGTACACTTCCCTGTATTACGCCGCTTGTAATTGGTTTAGTTGATAATAGACCATTATTATACCTTACTGTTTACTGTCTTCCTTCTTTGAAAAATAAAAACCATAAGTAAAGTGGGTCTTTGACCCTGTATGACTTTAGTTTAATGAGTAGTTGCTTATGAGGAACTTTGTCAAAAGCTTTATTGAAGTCGAAAAATTAACCGGACACTAGGAGTTTTTTGTTTCTAAGTGTAGTTTGTCATCTAGATAGTCTAACAAGCATGTCACACGACTTAGTCTTTGAGAATCCATGTTGGGAGGAGGAGTAGCAGTTCGTTCTTAGGTAAATATTGGAGTAATTCCACCTTGATTATTTTTTCCATGACTTTTGATACAGCAGAGGTTAGGTTAATAGGGCAGTAGTTCTCCTATATACTTAAGTGATTTAACTCAGTCACTTTATTGCGGAGACAATTTGGTTCATTTATTTGTTAGGAGCACTCCTTCCTTGGTAAATTTATTGCGAAATTTGTTTGAATCTCTTTGGCTGTATAGGGAAAGGGAAATGTTGGGTACCACGTCTCGCACCAATAAATTGTGTTATTGGATATCCTATCATGAATTCGTACGTGTTTCAAAAACCAGTTAGCCCTATACAGAAACAAAGTTAACTTTCGAACATTGTCCGGAGTTTTGGTCTTTGCAACAGGTACCATCTTCGCAATGACTTCTTGCCAACTCCTCCCATATACCTCTTTGAGGTGTAGGCTTATACCCTGGTCATAGTTCAGGATGTTTCGAGCCTTACCACCAGTTTTCGTAATCGTTTCAAAGTTAGGTCTTTATTGCATGCCAATACTTTCCTTTTGAATTTCGAAGACCTCTCGAGACCATCTTTATACTCACACGATTGCTCTACTAGCCTAACGGCTGTGACATTATAGACTGACCATCCAGGTCCTAACTGAGAGTATTCCTTGAACTCTTGACTATATATATCCCCTATAATCATCACAATTTCATGATTAGCCTTCAATTTCGTGCATCTGCGTTGTATCAGGTAAAATGGTCCTCGTATCGGACAAACTAGAAGCGTTCTGGTTGCGTAGCGTCCTGTAACACTCCAAAATCTCTTTTCGATAACCTTGTAAGTTTTAGGTACATTACAACCAATCAACAACTTCAGCCTCATATCTGAAAACTTAGAGATGCGCAGATCAAACAAGTGGGGCATATGCTGAAGCAGTCTAGTAAGAAGATGTTTAATTATCGTCTTAATCACAGAAATCGAGTCCAACTCATGAGCTTTACCAAAAGAAGTTAAAGTGATCTTATGCATCACCAAGTTGTCTAGGAATAATGCCATTTCTTGTGAACTATTCTTTACTTATCGACCATTGCCTCTCACCACTTCAGTCACATTGCTCGTTATAACAGATGGTTAACTAAACCTCTGCTTAAGTATACATCGGGCCTTTTCTTAGCCTCCTAGTGGTAAAAGCCGGCAAGATTGGAAATCACTGACAGTTACCTCCATGCACTGACTTATCAGTAACACCAACTTCATCCCTATCAAAATTCGTGTATGAGATAAAGTAACATCAAGTTTCTTTTAGACACCTATGGTAGTCAATATTGTTACCATCGAAAACTTCAAGGTGAGAATTCGAATAACTTAGAGGGTTATGTGAAATGTTCGCATCAGTCTGATTAATCATATTAATAAATGTATTAGCATAAACATAATTACTATCAACATTACTCACCTTAACGATAACCAATTGTTCACGCCTTTTAAAAGACTAGGGCATGTCCATCGTAGTCAGTGTGAGTTCTAAGTTTTATCGTCGACTAATCCAAGAGAACGACGATCACGAGCCACTATTCGAAAATCTTCAAATCAGCCAACTGACTTGTTGTGACAGAATGGTTGACGGGGTTCAGAATACTGTAGTACTTCTCTTATCTCTTTCGATTAATCAGGTATCGACCTTGATTATTATTTCCACAAGCCAATGGAATTACAACAAGTCGTCAGGCAACGATTAATCGCTCCAACTTCTTGTCATAGGAATGCATAGCTATATAGTATATATAATAGTTTAGAATAATACAATAAATATGCAAAATAATCAGAAATGTACCTCTGAATAACGAACGTTTGCACAGTCGTTCCAGAACCGATGGCAGCTAGAAATGGAACCTGATTCAACCAAACAACATTCAGTGGTACCACTGTTCAACTTTTCTGGCAACTCATACTTTACAGAGCCAGCCAGGAATACTCACTTTAAAGTTTTGTAGACAAATAGGAAGATTTCTTGACGGCCTGGCAATTTGAAACTTAACAAGTTACTGAAGACCGAGAGGTTTCACATAGGTTTCTGAGTTAATCAACAAACAAATCATTCTAAAAGGTTTAAAATGCCTTATTACAGATTAGATGTGTGAATAAAAATGATAATAGGAAGGACTGTGGCTATAAGAGATTTTTCTTACCTTTGTTCATGTTTGATAAACTTTTAATGAGTAATTATCTTAGAGCAACGTTAGTTCGTAGTTTATGTGACGACATCATATTTACCAACTCTCACCGGGCGTTTAATTAAGCATTCTATTTGAGCTTTACACATCAACATGCTAAAGCTAAAATAACTAATTTAATAAAAGTTTTTATAAATGCACTACTATACGGTAGTGGAAAAGCAAGCACATTCCAAATGAAGGCCGGCCAAGAATGATGTACAATAATGTAGATTGAAAAGAAAACATCGACTATGTACTCAGCACAAATACTGATCATTCTCGTCAGAATGACGTATATTGGTTGAAGGCGTTGGTCAAGACTTACCAGTAGATATCTGACACAGTAATACGAATTAGTTACTCACCTATCGACAAATAGAGACGTTCGGAGTCTCTTAGTTTTTGCCTATGACACATTGTACCACTTTCCGACAATCATTTTTAATAGCCTACTTATCATTTAAAGGGTGGTTGCCAAAAGATTTTTAAAAGAAAATTACGTACGAATTGGTTTCATCTACAGCATTGTCAGCAGATATTTTCATGAATTTAAGACAACATCGAACTTGATTGTAATAAATGAATGATTAAAGAGTTGTACATAGTGATGTTGACTGATTCAAACCCCAAACTAGTGTAGTTGGATCAATTAGATGAACAAGGTAGTTGGTATGCTTTGACCTCTTAGTCTTCTGTTTACTCCATTGATAGTCACGTGGAAATGGGAACCGTAGCTACACTTTGTTTGACATATTTGAGAAAATAGTAAAGATAGTTTTTCCTACTCAAAATGGCGAATAGCCTATTCTTTATTTGATAAGGGTGCACGAGAATTATATTTTCTAAGTAAACAAAGGAATGAACAACTCTGAATGTATCCCTGAAAGTTATGTTCCTCGTAATATGTTGTGTCATTTGACGTATCCTATTGGAGATATCTGGATGGTAACTATAAAGTAACGAGAATAAAAGTGTTTATTGCACGTCAGCTTTTAGGAAGAAGCTTGGGCCTTGTAAAAAGCATTATGTAAGATCAAACACGTAACAAGTCAACATTTTCTTGTTAACAACAACCGAGTATCATCAAGTTTACAGTCAAACTATGTGTTCTTTCGCGTAAATGATCACCACAGACACTCGTAAAGCATATTTGTAGAAATAAACCCTTTAAAAATTTTACTGAATACAAGTTAAGATTAGGATAGATTTCTCATTGTTTGGATATCCTAATGAGATTTACTTACTATTGCGCTAAGTTCTATGTGTGCGGTACTTTGGGTTGGCGTAAATCCATGAGCACTGATAATAATGTCAGATAAGATGGACACTACTCGTTGTTTCTCACAACCACTCATTAATTTTAATAAAACAAACGACTTAATCCCGGTTTCTCTCCCAATACTCAGTTTGCTGAACGATAATTCACGAAATAGTGTTAACTTAGATAAAGTCCATCTTTCTCTTAGTGTATTAAGACTAGATCCGGCAGATCGTGCAGTGATAAAGATTGCAGGTAGTTGCCTATTTTTTGTTTTTGTAATGTTCAATATGATTATTCACATCCATGCTAGAATATTTACAAATTTCATAAATCTTACGTGTAGAAGGATGTGCTTAGATAAGACCTATTGTTTAATTCTAACTGTATTCTAGCATTTTAGCCACCTATAGTTCGGTGTGCAATACTGATGATCAAGTATACTTTTCACTACTTCCCCTCTGACTTTGACTTTGGATTCATAGAACGACCTCTGGTCTTGACAAAATTTCAACATCATTAAAAGGCACATGACAAATAACCAGCAAATGCCAGCTTGTGAAATAGCTAATTATTTGGAGAATTCGGCAGTAAACAAAACTAATGGCACTACCACTACCTTTGAACTTTTAACGATTTGCAAACCTAACATAAATTTACAGTCGATGGAAGCTGCAGTAATTCATTTCAGTAGAATGAGAAAGGAAGGGACTTTTTAGTCATTTTCGAGTTATAACAACGGCTCACAAACCGGCCATTTAACTCTGCTGTTAATTTACAGTCGTCAAGCTTAGTTCACGTATTAAATTCTTGACAGAAGGATTGGTGTCATTGGCTCTGACTATTAGAGCTAGTCTTCTGGGCACTTAGTGTCGTACTGACCTGTGTTTTGTTTTTACTGCATTCCATTTTTTAAAAGTATCCATGTCCGTGGATACAAGTGAGATCTTAAAATCTGTTTTCAACATTCCTTTATTAGATGAACGTGATGCAATACAAAAGAAAGCCTTCACTAATTGGGTTAATCAGCATCTAGTAAAGGTAAACATTATTCTCTATTTCTTGTAGCTGTTTTAGCTGACAATAATTTGTTGTATTGGTATTTTAGTAGAACCGTTACACCATTCATTTAAAGTTTTTTATTGAGTTTTTTTAGGCTAAACACGTTCCAACAACATAACTAAAGATTATTAAATATTATTTGATTATTCTTTTCTAAAAGTGTTAACTATTGTCATTTATGTAGTTATACTTTTGTTTACCTGGGTTTGGTTAAGATCTAACTGCAGTTAGATAGCGATATGCTTTGTCGACATTAACCGGAAAGTTTAAATGGTTGCTAATTGCACTTTGTGAGTAACCATCTGTTTATTATTAAATTCTAAATTAGCTATAGTAGCTAGAAATACTCTATTTTGATAAAATAAATTGTGTTATAACAAATCATTGATTCATAGTAGCACAAAAATCTAAATTTTGTAATTGCGATATCTAATTAGGAGTATTGTAAAGTCACGTAAGGTTCTTGCAACATTGGAACATCGAGTGAAAGGGCTCCATTTAAATTTTAAGATGAAATCATGTTACCGACACACATAATAAGGCTGAGAAAATCATGAGTTAAAGTCAAATTATTACGAGGCAACATTCATATTCTTGCATAAATTCTAAAATAATCTATGTCTACAGTGTGGTATTACCTAATGACGCAAAATAATCCAACTTAGATGAAGTTTGAATTCGCAACTTTTTAATTCCGTGTCTAAGTCAAGATAAATGGAAAACAATTAAGTTACTCAATAAGTCGTGAATTTTAAGTAGGGACTTATCAATTATTGAAAGTAAATAAGACATGAAAAGTGACTTAAGTTTGTTTATGTAGTGGTTACTGGAAATATCAGGTTCGTGAACGTGATGCAGCACTTTTGCTGTCGTAAGTTTACTATAAAAGTTGTTTTCTTAGTCTCCAGTACTAAGGATAGTAAGTATGGTGATCCGTGTAAACTCTACTTAAGACTTCTGGACTGTCACGTGCTCTACCCATATAGATCTTGGTAGCCAATACTTTTAAGACCTTACCACTCGAAAACCCTAGATTTTCAGGTTTTTCTTCTCATTTGTCCAATCGGGGTTTGAAAGCTTTACTTCTTTTATTGGGATCTTCAAGTGAACAATCAAGTTAAATACGTATATTCCATCCATTAACATTATGAACATTTCTCAACACTGTCTTTCTTGTCTGCGCTCCCTAAGACTGCCTAAGTTGCCATCAACTCATTTTCTAAAAATAAAACTTTTTTCATTTAAGGAGTATTAATAAAACAGAACACAAAATTTTTTTGTACCTTTTATAAAACTTTAATTAAATATATTCAATTAAAGCAAAAACAATTGGCTTCGGTGAATTAGAAAAAACCCTAGGAAAATATCGTACACGATGTGTCGACAGATAAGGCCAAACACCAAACCTTTATGATACTTAAACTGGACAAGTTCCCACTAAAGCAAAATCAAGAAGTTATGATGAGATAAAACGACTTGGCGATTAAAATGCTATTGTCCTTTCCAAAAATTTCGTCTAGATTTGTCCAATGAGTAGAGTAAACAAAAGTGAGTCTATATGGCGTAATGGTATTCACCTCAAAAGTCCTCGTTTAATCTTCTAGCGAAATGGAAATTAATTAAAAGTATCATCATTATTTAACTGATGATCTATGTGTGAGCATGGTTTATTTATCCTTTACAGAATTTCTCCACATATATATATGTAGGCAGATAAGCGTTTTTGTTGTAACATTAAAATATGCTTTTTTGCATAGTTAGGTTTTCATTTGTTTGCTTCTGCACGTTTCTACAATTAGATTTCTTCGGTAGTTAAGTTAATTCCCTTTGTGGTTAGTTAATTTTATTTCTTATTTTTCATTCACATTTATTCATCAAAATTATTTGCACATCACTTGACTGCTAGTATGGATACGGATGCTGTTATATATATATATATATATATATATATATATATATATATATATATATATTCTTTTATTGATCATAACTCAAAATGAACCAGCTGATTATCATTCCACATACTATCCTATTTTTCTAACTCATTCTTCTCTAGCGTGAACAATTATTTACTTTGCCAACTATCTTTATTGGTATCACTTCCATCATAGTAAGAAATGTTTTTACCAATGGTTTGGTTAGGTCCGCTTAACACAGACAATATATTGCACTATAATCTTCCAGATTTTTGTTTATAGACTGTGCTTTTATTGTAACCAGTACCCCGAATCATCTAGAGTAGTATTAAAAATAAATCACTCAGACAAAATTTAAATGCTTCGGCTACATAAATACAAGTAGTTTGAGTCTAAACATTCTATAGAGCTACAGACTCATCGTATAAGGCTTCTATTCCTTGCATTATTAATAAGTTTAGATCCAATCATTGTGTCGATTTTGAGTTGGTTTGGCTAATCGTTATTTTTTTATATATTGGTGTTTACTTGCATTAGCTTTGGTAGCCTTAGTTAATTCGGAAACACTTCGTCACTAACTAATAAGTAATTAGTGTAAATCATAGAACTTGGTAGATTATTTATTTCCAGTTAGTAACTGTTATATTTCTTGCTTATAACGATCCCAGCTACTCCTACTGCTTAGTATTCTTAAACACTGAACACTCGACAAGACTCCAAATCAGAACACATTTGAACAGGAACGAAATTGTATTCCAAATAACAAGGGTAGATAAATGTAGGAATTTACAGTTAGAGAAACGTTAATATATTTATAGTATTTGCATAAGAAGCTTCTGGAGTCTTTTCCAATAATCCGCCAAAGCTAATTGAAGCTAGGAATAGCCAATCAGCATGTGCCATCACGATCATGCACAAAATATGCTTTAATCCAGGTCTGTATTCCATTAACAGTAACCTTGTATACATAGAGTTTGAATAACGTCAACTGCTATTCTGATAAATCTTTCTAGATGTTACGTTTAAAAGCTAGAATTTTAAAGATATGTAGTGTTTGTATCGTATGGAATGTACCATTTACTTAATTATCTTGTTACTAACACTTTTATTAGTTGATTTCCCTTGCTGATCAGATGAAATTTTGTAGAGATTGGTTTCTCATCGTATATCACTCGAATTCACTGAATATCCATTCATCTTTCTGTTAGTAAGAATATTAGTACGCATAGTTGTAAGTAATTCAAATAATATTAACTAAACTAAAATAAAACGATGAAGTGAGTTAAATGTAGTAGTAGTCTAATTTAGTGTAAAAACTACAGCTTTTTTTTTCACTATTACCATTATTAACATAAAGTTTTATTCTTTCACATTGTTACATTACCATTTCGTTTGATAATTATAGGTGACACATTACACTTGCTAAAACGATTCACAGTGTCTTGTTTTCTTTTTCATTTGTCTTTTCACAAATTAATTATACCCTTTGATAAAAAAAACACTGTTAATCCCAAAGTAAAAAATAAGTTTTTTTTAGTATTTAGATACAATGGTTACCATAACAACTAGGATGGTTTAAATAGCTTTTAAGATTAATGTGAAACAATAAAGAATTCCTAACCTCTCTCTCCTTCAACGAGTTACAAGTCTAATTATTCGTCTATAATAACGGAATCATTGATCCATGGCACGTTGTAACAACGGTTTTGTGAAACAATAAAACTTTTTAATTTGCAATCACTTTATTAATTGAAGTATTGACAGTTAGTTCCTCAAAAATGAATGCTTTTCCATCTTGTACACTTATTTGTGTATGTTCAGTTGGTAACTGTTAAAGTTACTTACTTTTATCGCTGAAACTACATATATTACTAACATTGTTTTTCCCTGATACAACGTATATTCACGAAACCAATATAATATTCCTTATAGTCGCAATAATGTAAATCTAAATTGAAAGAAATGTTTCACGTTATACTTGCAGTTTCTTTATTCGTTTGACAGATTTAGTGGGATTAATTGACAAATTTTAATAGGTATATTCAATGAGATTCTTACAGAAAGAGTAAAAATTTTACTAAACCTTTCAAGTCACATGATTCATGTATGAAGAATTTAATTTATATTTATTATTGATGTAAGACATACTTGATATTATATGAGACTATGAAACTTAGCAGTTCACTCTATCTTTCTGCTGGATTTTAAAGGTGGCCATTAAGAGTTGATTACATTCATAGGTTATTGGTATTCGATCATCAGAGTCTTCGAAACATCACTCGCGTTTGCTGGGATCACTAGGTAAGTAATGATGGGGTTAGACGACAGTTATTTCGGAAAGACAATGAATTCATTTGATAAAGTTGTTAATTTTAACCGACTGAGGTAGTTGAGACATGTGTTACGTATGCATAACCACCATATACTTCTAAGCGCAGTGCTGACTGATGTTGGAATTGGGTAGACGAAAGCTACGAATGCCAAACTAAGACTTGGTATCAATTCACTAACTACTGGTTTTGAGTCGTGTTGGTAGATGCACATCATTTGGTTGGGGTCCGTATAAATGTCCGTAACCAATAGCTGGCAGATCCTAGGTGTACATCAGCTCAGAGTCAATCACAGTGGCGGGGGTGTACTTACTCTTTATTCTCCTCTTAAACCATGAGTTTAAAATTATATTATACCTTTGTTAGTGGGATATAGACTAGGATTATAGCATATTTTGTGCATGATCGTGATGGCACATGCTGATTGGCTATTCCTAGTTCAATTAGCTTTGGCGGATTATTGGAAAAGACTCCAGAAGCTTCTTATGCAAATACTATAAATATATTAACGTTTCTCTAACTGTAAATTCCTACTTCTATCTACCCTTGTTATTTGGAATACAATTTCGTTCCTGTTCAAATGTGTTCTGATTTGGAGTCTTGTCGAGTGTTTAGTGTCTAAGAATATTAAGCCAGTAGGAGTAGCTGGATTATTATAAGCAATAAGATATAACAAGCCTTCCTTTACCACAAAGCTAATTCTCTCTCTGTGTATCATATTTATAAGTCCAGCAATTCCCTACAATTGATGTAACTACTACTTCTACTTATTCAATTTTCTTCTTCCTGTACTGATCAATGTGAAGCAACTTGGTCGTATGCCTTCCTTATGTCACGCGACACACTTTAGTGATCCTAGACCGTAATTTAGTGTCCGTTTTCTAGAATTAAATCTACTTTAGTTAGGTCGGTAACTAAAGCATGCTGTGTGTGAATTCGCTCCCTTGAAACCACTGCTTAAAATTCCATAGATCAATCTTAATAAATACCTTCCTCTCCGCTCTGATTGCTCAAATGTAAGGATTTAGAATCCTGTCGAGAATGATATACTTCACGCTCCACTCCAACTTATTTTGGCACCTCTTTTTCGATTGCCAACTCTGAGAATGATAACTAGTATAAATCAATTGTACATATCAGTGAAATACTTTGATCTTCAGTATACAAAAAATAAGCATTCAAATTCACTTCTTGTTTGTTCAACATTCACAGACAAAAAGATGATCCAAATAATCTACTCCTGACACAATAGTAACCTACTTTCACATAACCTTACAGCGAATCAGATATCAGCTATTAATTCATTACCTATTATAACAATTGATTTATTTATGAATATTGCCAACTTGAAATGTAGAATGAATACGATTTGGATTAGACGATTTTATGTATAGATAGTTTAATTTTTTTCGCTATCAACTGTAAGTTTTCTCTGTAATACTCATTAAAGTTATTGTGTAGTCTAGCAAGATGTGCATAAATAATGAAAAAAATATGTAGTGAAGTTAAAAGGTTGGCGAGACGGAACGGGTGAATTAGCATTCATACTATGTGACTCTCTGTATAAACATACAAGTAGACACAATGAAATTTAAAAATGTATCAAAAATATATACAATAAACCAATAAGTCAAATGACTTCATTAAATTGATACTGTAATAGACAAACATGAAACATCGTCGTTTGTTTGTAAATAAAATGTATATTTTTCTATTTTATAAATTCTTTTCAACTTTAAATTTAGGTAAAATATAATCATAAAGAAAAATCATTCATCCATGTCCTTTCTGTTTTCTATCAAGATAGTTGTAATTCTAATTATCTTATTGATATTTCACATTTAATTACTTATGTTAATTTATGTTCATATGTGCACTAGAATTACTTCTAACAGATTAATAGATTAACATTCCTCACCAACAATTATAAAATCTAAAACAAACGCTCTGTAACAATTGACATAAAAACTATTCAACATCTATACACGATAGGATATTTGTGATACATTATATAGTTATGAAATAACCTGAAAAGAATAATAAGAATGTAACCACTGATGACATTGGATGTGGTTTAGGTTGTATCATTATCCAGTCACGATTGCTTTATGAGGGCGAAAACAGACAGGTAGCATATTACAGAGCATTATAATACACTCGTGACTACTAACACTTGTGCTCTTATAGCACACGTATGTCTTATCTTAATCATCTGGTTCTTTATGGAGTATGCTACTAAGTTAGTCAAGTGTATCAGGTCGAGTGCTTCTGAATCCTAGTTCAAGTGGATTCTATGTTTAAATTGCTTGACAATATGCCGGATATCCAAAGGATCGTTCGATTGGATTATTGTGCACTTAGTAAACCTATTAAGACGAGACTTGGATTATCCATTAGCCTACGGAACCGCATAAACAAGTAGCCACAAAAATGCAATCGGCTGTCTCACATATTTAACAACCGCAAATCGCCTAAAGTTGTCCGTTCCTTTGCAAGTTTTGAAGATCATGATTTTGATTGCTGTATAGTGTTGTGGTTAGTCGCCGTTTGAAAGTTGGATGCAGAGTAGTCAGCTACGCAACAATTCTTGGTTCCAATCATTTAATCAGTTGGGTTAGATTTGTTTGACATTGGGATTCGGCGGTCCATTTCAAAACGTTTAGTCCAAACCGCAGACTATTCAGTCACCTCATTTACGCTTGTAAGTGCCAATAGGTCTGTATCAAACATTGCATTTGATTTCCATTTCTTATTAGTTTAACTTTCATAATGAAGTATGGGAACATATTACCTTCATTGGTTTTAATTAATTGTAAATACGTAATTATGCATATTACTATGTGTAGTAATATTACTATGTTGATGGTTATTATTTTCGAATATTCTGTCAAGTAACATTCCACCTGCGAAATATTTACCAACCTGTTAGTCTGAGGTTATCTTCAGTGCTTCCAGTGTCCGAAAATTCTGTCGTCCCTATCATTGTCAGTCAATTTTCCGTTTGTATAAATGTTGTATGTTAGGACGTTATTTTCATTAAAGATTTTACTCCAGTGCCTTAGTTTTCACCGTATTTCATTTTCATTTGATATGTCAGGCTGCGCTGCACTCTATAAACATTAAAGTCACCTTCAGATAATTCTAGAGTTCCGAAATGAAATCGCCAACTGAGATTACATTCAAATGCTTAGCACTCATAAACTAAATGAATGAAGAAATGATTGAAGAAAAAAACTTGACGAAACATTATTAATGACTGAAAATTGTGGAGATAGCCTCAATCACTTGTAATTTTATACTTTTGTAACTGCAAGTACTAATCATCTCATTACTCCCTAGTATTGCTCACTTCATTGGCTTCTTGATCGATAATTTTACATGTTAATAGTGATTGTGTTATCCAGCATTTTTGGTTTGAATGTAGATACAAGCTGTGAATTCATGCTTTATGCATCGATGAATAACCTTTGTTTTTTCGTTGTAATTCATAACATTTTTCATATCACTTCACATGTAGTAATTCAGTTTTTTTTTTTGTTTTTTACTTTTTCCTTTTACTACATACATGATTGTATCATTAGAATTTTCATCTTAAAAAATATCAATGAAAAATTTTGTTATAATACTTTTTTTTTTCAATTTTCCTGCAAAAAAAAAAAAAACTGGTAGCACAAATAAATTTCACAAATCAGGTGTTATCACATTTACACATAGAATATTTTGTAAATAAACTGTTTGTTGAAATTTCATATATTTGCATGTTTTCTTCGTAGTTTATGTTAACATGTTTTCCACACTAGATATAGCAAATGAAGTTTGAAAATTTAAACTAGTGTTTTATCACTATGCGTGTTTATGTGGGCTTGTTTCATTAATGATGAGTCATCTATCACTTAAATGATATTTGCTTATACAATAAAAGCTAACTCTGTCTATTACAACACTGATAGACCTCTCCAGATGATGCAATTCTTTCCTATCAACTCAGCTTGTGTATATTGAATGTTTCATGTGTAATTCTTGCTTATTTCCGTTTCTATGTCCTTGTATCTATTATTCTAGAATATGTCTTTTATGTTCAGATTTATTCTTATTGTGAATTTCTGTTAAGATGCGTTGTTTCTAGGATTACAGATGGAGTTGTAACGGTAGTTTAGTGATCAAAATACTCAACTTTCAGTTGGTGACAAGTTTCAAACCTTACTTCTTTTACTTCGGTTTGGTTACCTGGTTATTATCAACCCTAACTTTTAACTAAAATGTGCTCCAAGGTTGTGTTCGCGTGAATCTGTATGCGGCAAATAATGAATTCTAGGTATTTAATTTTTACCATCAGATAAGTACGTAAGGCTGAAGTTATCCGAAACTTATCCTATTTAGCACTTTTGATCATTTTTCTGTTTATTTGATGAGTGGTACAAATTGAGATTGAACTAAAGTAGTGTCGAGCTTGAGTGGCTCTTTAGATAACTTTGAGATAATTTTGGCCAAACAAAAAGGCATTTTATGGAAGTGATTAATTTTTAATAGGAACGGTAGTAATATTAGGACAAGTTATTATTATATTCTTCTGTTAAAATTAGCGTGCCTACTGTCAATGATTAACATGTTACATGCTCATAGCTATGGCATGTTTGTTTTCGCATACAGTACACTGTCATTGGTACATTGTCGTAATAGTTTGTCACATCATACTACAACAAACTGGTTTTAAATTGTATTTGTGAATCTATGATTTTAAGCGAATTCACTAAGGAATATTTTCCAATACTTGAAACCATGTATTATTATTTTAAGCCAATAAAATGTATTCTTAGATTGATCTCTGGTTTTTAGTATCTGTAAGTTTAAGTTGGTGAAAATACCTGCTAGAAGTATATTGTTGTATGCATTGCTGAACCCACTTTCAGATATAATTCATTAGTGAATACTAGCTGTTGTGAACGTTAAGCTTATATGAAATGTATTCGTTGACGCCATTAATTCGACTTGGTATTACTTGATACCATTTTTTCTAATGGCAATAGTTGATATATATTAAACTGATAACTATAACTACTACTCCATCTCCATACCAGATATCACAGCTCCTTTTCCATCTTGATATCAACTACTCTACAAGATAGATCTTGTAAGTAAGACTTATCCATAGCTACTAAACGAAGATCACTAATTATTCGAATACATTCATTTGTGTATTAATGTGATCACAACGACTTATCAAACTGAATGAATTTCACATAAAATTAGTGAGCGTTATAAGTTATAAAGTGACATAATCCTTCAACTCAGATGAACATAGCTTATGTTTAATTATTGTAGTACAAGTGGAACTTTAACAACTTGAATAAAATCAATTACATAATCTTAAGCTTGGTTTTTCGAATGGTGTAATACTACAGATTTAACATCACAACATCTACCTCCGATTAGTAGTAAACTACCCTGGAGTTTTTTTGGAATCGTCCTGTCTTTCATCGGCGTCAGTCGGATCATATCCATGATCATGAATCTGGTTCATGCACTTTAGGTACCTAACGCCCTTCATGTGATGATAAGCTTAATGTTTTAAAGAAATTCTTATGGTCGTAGTCGACTTGAAAGTATTTGTCTTCAGTCGTAACTATGTACGGACGTTTGTGTGTCTACATGTAATTCCAGTGAATAAGCATCAACGTGGGATTTCCTTTCCCTTTGATATGTTTATTATAATCGCTTGGGGGTATCGACGAGGCTTTTAAATTCATGCAGACATTTTCTTAGACAACAACTCATCAGGTTTTGATGCGAATTCCTTAAATAGGTGAAGTAACAACTAGTCTGCTTATTCATTATTATTTGACTTATTAATTATTGATATTAGTATTGTTGCAGTTTTATTCATCTTCTCCTATTTTTCATAAGGTGAAACACAATTTAGCACCTATTGAGCAGAATTGGTTATGAACCCAATGAGTTGTGTTGTGGTGAATATTTTGACTATAATAATAAACGACCTGTGTGAAAGCACAACACGACATTGTTATTTTTTTTCGGAATTGTCATAAATCTAATTATAATGTTACATGTTTTGTTTATGTGAGACTTTTTTTTTGGTATTACTCAAAATTAGAAGAATTAAATCAGAAGATGACTAGTTGACTTACAAGTTCTCGCTAGTCGTTGAATGCTAGAATCGGATGTCATCAAATTTTCTCATACATACATCATTTGTGATTAAAAAATTAGAAGACATTTTGTTCAGAAAATTAGATTTATGAATATGTTTATGAAAAATACTATTTTTTAAAGCCTAACCGTGAACAAATATGTTCTACCTACGGTTACTAAGATCTGCTGAAGTTATTATATCTTAATAGTTTCTGCCGTGTCCTGAAATAAAATTTATGTCTACTTCATTGTACGGCTAAATTTTCTTGTTGAAATACATTCATATAAAAATTCGTATTCAGCACCGATTGTCGCAAGTGTCATAACGTGCTATCCATTAAGTCACTAAAATCATACTGCTAATCCTTAGCCAAATTATGATCATCTTGTAAATGCATGTTTTACTTTTTGCGTCTTGTACATGAATGTTGTGCTGTCGAATTCCTGATTCCTACATCTACTCTTGGAGCCAAAAATAAAAATTGTGGGAAGCATGGAAGAAGCTTCATTTTGAAGATTATTTCATGTACAGAAAATAAATGTATTCATAGAATTATACATGACGTTTTTATTCCAGGAGCTTTTGGAAAACCTACTAGGATTGGTAATAATACTGGTCATCATCTAGTCAGTGTAATGTAAACAGTTAAGTTCCTAATGAACACTAGTCATAGCCTTTTCAGCATTCTCTTGACTTCTGAAGTCATTTTCCAAGAGTTATTAGTAGCTTTCAATAGTCATCGAGATATCCATTCCACAGAAGTCTATACTATCAACAAGGAATGCTTTAGTTTAGTCTTAGGTATCAACAATGATAATATACAAACAATTACAACTAATAATTATTGTATACGAATATGTCATGTTGTTTCTGCACATTATATAATCTCCTTGGTAAGTGTGGATGTTGTTTCAAAGGAAATTGATCCTAGTTTGATAAAGGAGTTAGGTATCTCCGATGTCATTAGCGAAAATTTTGGTTCCAAAAACTAGCAAACGGTAGTGATGTGACAAATTTTATTATTACACAAAATCATGTGATAACAGGATAGCAAAATATTTTAAAATAGTATTATCATGTATAATATTATTGACAATCAGTTTACTGTTCTCTTAATAAGTATCTCAGAATTTCACAATTTTATTCTCAACCCTCGTATAATCTAAACTTTTTGACTAAGATCCAATAAATTCTTTACATTTTCACCTGATTTAATAGCATCAATATAATTTTGTCATTATTTTGTTGAATTTGAAACGACTGTAAAATAAATAGTTTTATTCTTGAAAAAATATGCTGGACTTCAAATTAAATACTACAGTATTTTAGGTGTTTATTCTCTGGAAATAACATATTAGTTCCAGTGAATTTATCAATAGACGTATTGTGTTATCCATATTGCTAATAATAATTTGTTGTCTTCGATTTCTGATTTAATTGATGCAACTAATACTGATAGACTTTACTTGTGAAGAAAAGGAGCACAAGAGATCTACCTATTTTTTCTCTGGTTCTCAATGATTTACTGTTTTTTTTTGTGTGTTAATGATAAAAGTTTACTTACGAATAAATTCACTTGCACTCGGTGACTAACTTCAAAAATAATTTATGAATTTCCAGTGTAACACTATAACCAGTAAGTTTCATCTATAAGATTTACATCACTAGTGTAAGTAAGTGTTTGTCATTTAGTGTGAATTTGTTATATTGAGAGACTAAAGAAGAGTAATGAGCTCTCAGAATTGTGCTTTAGAACATTATTTCAATTATTTTAACTGTGGGTAATGTAGACATTTCATTTCTATCATTGTTACGTTCTTCTTACCCTATCCTCCCCTTTAGTATATTTGCTGTTAGTACATTGTCCCTTTTTATGAACTACAGTTAATTAGTTGTGTGTAGATTATCCCTATTCACTGCCACAATCTGCTTTGTTTTTTTATTAATATAAAATTCCTAAGTGGTTTGATGTGATCTGACTATATATATATATAAAGGAGTTTGAAATACAATATGATTTCTGTCTGATTGGTTCGTCTCTCTTATGTTCCTCATTCCGTCTTGGGGATTGGTAGTCGTGAGGCAGACGCGTACGGCACTGAGTGGTAGTTACCAAGGCCACACGCCATAATTTGACATATGGTTTTAATTGGGCTGAATATATTTTAAATATAACAACTGGCAACGGGGCCGACCACATATAAAAATTTGATAGAATTGACTCAAGTGGAACAACTATTTAACGTTGATATTATAAGGCATGAATATCGTAGGATCCAAATTCCTAGTGGGGTAGTGGGTAGTCATTCGTGAGAAGTTTTCCACTTAGACACACCATTTATCCAGCTATCCGACTCAAGTGTGATGTACTTTCACATTAGCTGTAGTACTTCATCATACTAATTGTATACCAACGTTTCAGCAAACATTTTGTCTTTGTTTTTATAAGTAATGTAAAGTGATGCAATTATTTTTAGACATTAACAGCAATTGTTATTATTATTCATGTATAATTTAATTGTTCTGTTTCAGTTATTGTCTATATATCGAAATATTGGTTTGTCAGTTGAACAGTAAACAAAGTTAATGAATTAATGTTTTGTTTGGGTGTTTGAGCTCTCTCAGTCTCAGCAACTAAATGTTATCTTTTAATTTGCCATCTTTGTTTCTTTTGCATTTCTCTATAGTATATTGTCTGTTTTTGCCAAACACGTTTACTAGTATGTATATTCATATAGGGTCAGTTAGTGGATTTAGTAAACATGAGATTGGAGACTTCACTTTGCTAAATTACGTACTAATTTCACTTCTGTCGTATTGTTAAGGCATTCAACTTTCAACCATTAGGTGGTAGTTTGAATCCTTTAATTCACACAACTTTATTTTAGTAACTGAACAACGGATAAAATTCAGAGACTGTTGAAAGCGAATTTTGTCGAGTTGGGTGGTAGCACAAGCCCTCATATATAAAGTCGTGACTGATGCCAAGTACACGAATCTGTGCTTGGTAAATGAATTGTGTCATCAATATTCCTCAGTTCCACTTAATTAGATTTAACTAATTACTCATTCCACACAATATTGTCAAATCTCGAAGACGAATTTTTTCACTCATGTTGATATATTATGTTAACTAGAAGCATTCAAGTAGGAAGAAATGTTAATGTCGCAAGTTGTAAATATGACTGCACATTATGGATAAAATCATTGTTTTAAAATTGAAGCCCCAAATTAAAATGACGGGCTTGTACAACTCTCATAGATTCTCTAATGCATGTTCATTTCTAATGAAAATTCATCTTGAAGTCGTTAAATATAGAAATTCAGATAATCATGGTTATTTCTACAAAGTTTTATAGGTGAAAATTGTTTTATTTTGTTACAGTTTTCGAATTCTCGGTATTACTGTACACTAAGAGCTTAATTTATTACCTAATGAATCTAACGCCCATGTAACCTTACTTGATTTAGTAAGCATATAACTATGTATATAAGCCTTACTTGTAAGCGTCACTTCTTAAGTCACTTATGATATACCGTTTACCAATTCGACTTTATTCATGTTAGTATTTTCTTTGATTTTTATTTAAAGAGATTAGTCCATCGTATTCCAGCTGTACCTCATTCCTTATTATACATTCACTCTCGCGTCTATTCATTATCTAACACTTGGTAGAATTCTAATGTAGTAAGCTTTACCTGTTTGTTGTTTTATCAGTTGTTTTATGATTCAGACTTTTATTCATGGTAGATTATCTTATTTTTCGGTTATTCAACTGTTGTAATGAATTTAAATGAATTTTTTCATGTTTATATGATCCATGTTAACCATTTAAATAAAATAAATGCCAAATAAAAAAAATTTGGTACTACAAACATTTTGTTTTATAAAAAGTGATATTTTCATTACGAACTTTGATTTCTTAAACTGAAATAATGTAAGTTTCATGAAATGTTCGGTGTTTTTATAGTATCACAATTGGTTGTATATTTCAACTATTGTCATATATATTTCTTGCTTTCTGGCTATTATTTGTCAATTCACCTGTATACAATATAGGTTGATTTAAACACTAATTAAAAATAAATTGTTCATGGAAAATTCCATTTATTGAATTTTTTTTTCATTTATCCCTTTCATTGATTCTTTACCCTATCAGCGTAATTGTTGGGTTCAAGATTTATTTCTGGATTTACGTAATGGATACCTGTTAGTTCGTTTATTGGAATGTCTAACAAATGAAGTATTGGTAAGTTTAGTGTGATAATTAGAAATGTTTGTTGCTCACTATTCGTGTCCTGATTTATGGTTTAAATTAAACTCCTTTCAACAATCGAATCATAGATCCGTACCCTTTGTGAGCACATTTTAATCTCAGTTAAATCGTTATCGTATTTATGCAAGTGGTTTAACTTGACAACCGATAAACTGATATTTATGCAATCAATGAGATGCCTTTTTGATATCGTCTCTAGAATTTAAGTTACTACTTATGTGTTCTATATGTATTTGTGATCTAGTTTTACATTAGATCAGTTACAGATTAATTAACTCGAATGCAAAGTGTATTATTGTTTCGTTAAGTCGTGCATATTTGACTATTGTAGTTCTAAATCCTACATAATATCTACGATGTAACACATATAGTGCAGATTCATGTATTATTCTCTGAGGCACACTTAGTATGTAAAGGCTGATTATACTACACGCCTGAGCAAATGAAAGTAGTAAGATAAAGTCTAGCTAAGCCCCCTTCCGCCATACTATTGCTGTCTAACTAAGGTATTTACAATAATCCTGATTTAGTAATCTTATATCAAAACTTATGTAGTACACTGTCACTTTTTAACAGTCCAATGACATTTTATACTTTCTTGATCAATAATACCCTACCGTAGCTGCTTCCTTGATGTGCTGGTCGGGCTTGCCTATCTTAATGGTCCAACCGAGTTATAGTTGGCTGGAACGTATGTTCCTCTAGCTCCTACCATACCAAGCAGGTCTGTTGGAGAGCGATAAGACTAAAGGCAGCAACCCAAGATCTGAGGACGAAGTCGTACCGCTGACTGCAGCGAGGTGTGACAGCAGTTAGGTGTTTTCCTCGGATAATCAGCATCTACAGCGATGCTGATTTCTTACAAAGGAAGAAGGGTCGGAGAAGGTCGACCCTAAAAATGTCACACTTCACCTTAGACCACGGATTTCCGTCTCTGACAGTAAGGTCTTCTAAAGAACGGAGTTAAGACCTCAAAAATCCCACATAATAAGGCCGTGCGTGATCGGCCTCAAGCAGTTGTCCCTTGGGCTCTGCGATCACGCTTCCAGGTCACTATGACCAATACTAACTCAGTTCTTTTTTCAGGTACCTCAAGAAGCAATATCCTTCCATGATGTGACCAGCCAGGATGTGACGACGGCCTTCATACCTCTTATAGCACACGAGATCATTTTATTCGAGGTCAAATCCAATCATCAACTCTTAACAACTCTCTTATTCTCACGCTTAATCCATCTGGCATAATTTTATCACCTCGCGCCTCTAATGCTAATGATTTGAGTTCACGAAATGTTATTCCTGGTCTCCTGAAACCTCACACTAGACTACATATCGGAGCTTTTAGCGTTCGAACCTTATGCCGAATAGGACAACAAGCTTCCTTAAGTAAGACTCTGGATTTTCCGCTGCATCGATGTATGCTGCGTCTCTGAAACGCGTACACAGGATATAAGTGCGGTCATTCACTTGACCTCACTTTGTCAAAATAAAGGACCGGCTAGGTTCACCCTTCGCGTTTCCGGAGATCCCACCGCCACTACTCGAGGCCTTGCCGATGTAGGTATAGCACTAAGTTCGAAAGCTGAACAGGCTCTCCTCGACTAGATTCCAATAGACAATCGATTGTGCGCTGTCCGTCTGAACGGGACGGTAAGAACTCGGAAAGATAGGCCATAAATACAATAAGGAGCGAAGACAACTTAAACACGTGCTGGTTAAAAGCTTACGTAATGATCACGATCAGTGGTGGATGGGTAAAGAAAACGAGATGGAAAAGGCAGCGTCAATAGGTAGCAGTAGACAACTATTCAGACTTATCAAGGAAATGAGCATCAGAAATCTGGCTGAAGTGAAACTATCTCGGAAAAAGATGGGATCATTATTCATTGTCAATACAGAAGGCTGGACTGATAGACAGAACACTTTAGCGAACAGTTCAACTAGCTCTCGGCCTCAGTTCAGTTGCCCACCATCCCCAAGAAATCCAGATGGCACAATGATACCAGTCACCCAAATCTTAGCGAAGTTAAGAGGAGCTATAGGGAATCTAAACCGACGGAGAGCAGCAGGACCTAATGGACTAACCCCTGAGATATTTAAGGATAGTGGTCCATTTTTAGCAGCTAGAATAATTGTGATGTTGACTAAAATCTAGGAATCGGACATAATCCCATGTGATTGGTCTGAAATACTAACTATCCCGGTCTATAAGAAAGGATAGATGTCCTTTTGTGACAATTACCGAGGGATCAGTTTAACAAATATAGTATCCAAAATATTGGCTTGAATAATACTTCGACGCCTGACTAAAGCACATGAAGAGCAAAGTCCTGAGAAACCAAGGTGGTTTCAGACCTGAACGTGGTCGTATACACCAAATATTCACACTTCGGCAGGTTCTGGAACATAGATACACTTTTGGACGTCCAATGATAGGTATATTCCTTGACCTTAAGGCGGCGTTTGACTCTATCGATCGTGAGGTTATGTGGCAATGTCTGTCATTAGAAGGCGTACCAGTGAAGTACATTAACCTTATACAAGCTCTCTACTCGAAGATTACATGGCGAGTCAAAGTTTATGGCGGACTGTCGTCGGGCTGATTACTTCAAGCGGTGTTCGCCAAGATTATCCGCTTTCCCCGTTTTTATTTGATTTTATCATGGACATGCTTTTAGTGTTAACATTGTCATCGTCTGACTTCTTCTGGTTTGACCTCCTTCCAGGAGATGAACTTACTGACATAGAATATGCAGATGATACAGTTCTATTGGGTGAGGATGCTGTCAAAATGCAGAATCTTGTGACTACCTTAAGCATCAATGTAAGCATGTTTGGGATGTGGTTCTCCCCATCGAAATGCTAAATGTGGCTTCAGGATCGACTTAATTGGGCACCGAAGTTAGTGATAGTGAGTGAAGTAGTTGAATGTGTTGATCGCTTCACTTATCTTGGGAGTCTCATCAGGCTTGATGGTCTAGTGTCTAATGAAATTTCGGTTCGTATGCAGAAGGCTCGATTAGCTTGTGCGAGTTTGCATCACTTGTGGCGTAGACGAGTTATCCGTCTACTGACGAAAGGACACGTTTACTGTGCAACAGTTTGATCCGTTTTACCTTATGTATGTGAAACGTGACCATTTTGAATTGAGGATATTCTTAGGCTTCTAGTATTCGATCACAGATGTCTTCGATGCATTGGTCATGTTTGCTAGGTCCACCGAGTAAGCAATATGTGGGTTAAGAATAGAGTACTAGATAAGTATGGTAAATTATTTCTCGAAGTAATAAATCTTCATGAGCTGAGGTGGTTAGAACATGTGTTAAGTATGCCTAACCACCGGCTTACCTTGACGAGGAATGTTGTCTGGTGTGAGTGTAGGGTGGTAGATAGCTAGGAGTGGACTAACGAGAACATGGTACCAGTTGATGAAGTGATTGAGAATTGGTCTGAGCTATGTCATTAGATGCAGACTACCTGATTGGTGTTGGCGTGATGATCGTAACAGATGGTTAGAGACTTTGGGTGATAGGGCTTGAAAACCATTTGTAATGGCACAGGTGCATCCATTCCTTGTCGTCCTGGAAATTCTAAGTTTCTGAATTCATCAAATTTTCTTCTTTCTGAATTATCTTTTCTTAAATTCCATCATCGATCTCTAATACTGACTCTTATATTACCTCCACTACTGTGGTATTTAATCCGACAATTTAATCTCTATCTGATAATTGAGGCATGGCAACTTGAATCAGTGTACGCTCGTACGAAGTTTTATGTTGTAACTTACTTACTAACTTACTCACCTACTGACTGACTGACTGATTGATTGATCAATACTTAAATATATGCAGGTATATTCGAATATTTTAATACACTTCCTGGGTTTTTTTTTTACATAAATTGCTTCTCTGAATCTGTAGTTATTCGTCACTTATCATTTTCCTAATTATCTTTTTTTTCTTATAGGGACTTGAATACATTGAAAGCCGCGTGCATTGGATACAAAATATCCAACGTGTATTGGATTTCCTTCGATATCGTGGGGTAAATTTTTTATTTTACATTTATATACAAGTTTCCCTTATCTGTTTGAATTATTTTCCTAGTTACCATGGAGGGAAGCAATATTGTCGAAATAAATGCTATCTGTAGAAGTTGAAAACAAAACACCAAAAACATATTAAGATATGAGCACAGTGCCTTCCTCTTTAAAAACCAACACGTTATTTACAGGGTTCTTAATATTTCTAACCTAAGTTAATTCGCAATGTATTGCGCGACCAAATCAGTTGTCATTAGTGTGTATCTGGTACATTCTTGCCAAGGTTGGAATTTACTAGATCTATTAATAATGGTTTGTATTTTCTCATCGTTAATGATATGGGTTCAGGTGAATCCTGCTGACGGGTCTCAAAGATCATAAAACGTTATTTCTGGATCCTATTACTAGTTACAATCCAACTGTACTAAACATTTAGGACTAATTATCAACTCAGTCCTCTTAGAACACTTATACGTCAATTGAAACTCCGCTTGCAGTCCTTCACATCATCAACGGGAAAATACAAATCTTTATAAACAGGAAGCACATTTGAAAAATGAATGTGATAGGGAAATGAGAAAGATTACTGATACTCAATATTTAAAAGATGAAAAGTAGAATGTATTCTGCTATTACTGATTTTGGTTCATGTAACCGACGTTCTTAAATTGTAGGTTATAATTGTCTCACAAGCTTCAATCCGGAAGCCTGACCTACTTAATACTATCTGTTTACTTCCGTTTGTTTTAAAAAAGTAAGAACAACGTTCTTATCAGAACGGTGTGAGCAGGTGATTTGTTCATATAGCCAATCGATCCATTACATAACAAATTCTGTAGTGTGAAGCTTTACATAAACATCACCAAACAGCCTTATGAACTTTAATGCATAATGAAAACATTGTCTTGCTGTGGCTAGATAAGGGTTTTGACGTAATTATAATGGATAAAGAAATATAGGTTTGTGAGGCTAAGGTTATTATACATGAATAAACAAGGTTTCTTGATGATCGTTTTCGAAAATATAACTACAGAAGCCGAAAGAAATGTTAGGAAAAATTTAAGAGACCTTTTGAAAAGTTAATCAACAATACTTTCTGTTATTAACTAAAGCCTGTAGGAACCAGGTTACTTTATTTTTGTATGACTTACTAAAAGTACGTAAACATGATGTTCTAATTTTTACATTATTTACTGGACGATTGGTCGTATTAAAAGGGATGTATTACACTTGTACTTTATAATCTATAATTTATTAGTTTGAAGTTCTCGGCAACTTATTGGGGTTAACCGTGGTAATTTTTAACTAATTAGAATATTGTGTTCAGTGTTTCTTGGGTTTTATATGTAGTTCGATGAAACACAAATTTCACTAATATAATTCCCACTTTTCACCGATGTTTATATTAGGATTTAGGTCATATTTAAATTACTAATGTGCCTAGAACGAACTCCTCAATACATATTTATGTATTCTGTTCAATTTGTTTTTACTTTTTTGTTTCCCATATTCCTCTTCCTTTCTGTTTCAACTGTATTATGAAAACATACACAGTATTTATCCGTAAGTTTATGCATTAGGGTAGATTAGTTGAAAATACGTGCTATTCAAAGTACTATTACTTTATTATGACAGATGAAATACTGTTGTAATGTCAATCGATCGCTTTCCTTAATATGATAATTGAATTCAGGTAATAAATACCCATAAATCTTGATTATTGATTCAAATAACTACTAGTTAGTGGATAGGCCTTTGATTATCAGGCATGGCACCAAGCTACTACAATTCTCGAGAGTCCGTGAACTCCGTTTTGAGTGATTTCTGATTATGCTCGAATTATATATATATATATATATATATATATATATATATATATATATATATATATTGAATAAGCAACACCATATATCTTAACACCTTCTAACTCAATGCTTCCAAGTAACCTAGCTACATTCAAAGTCCACTTTCACTCAAACATATATTTAGATATTTTATGTACGATAATTTATTGCATGCAAATAATAAGTGTTGTGTATAAGAATAGTTTAGAACAATTGCTTAAGTCAATTAATGGCATTTCAAGTGGCATTATTAAGGCTTTTCATATTTATCCTCTCCTACGTTATAAAACGTTTGTAACGTTAATAAACGGCCTTTTTGTCAGTCAGATGTATACAAAACTCTAATCTGTAAGTTTTAACTCATGTTCGTTTAATGAATTATACTAATGAGTCAAACTCGATCTCCACTCTACCTATATTGTATGAAACAACTGAGTATGATCTCTAATCCTTACACTATGTGATCCCAAGACAATGTACATCAATTTGTGTGTGTTATTTAAGTTATACTAGTATTACGAGTTATCATAATAGCCGTTGCACTAATGGATGCTAGAACCAGTCAATTTAAGACGTAGTATCAGTTCATGAAATGAGTGACTGTATTTTTGAGTCCTGTTGATTAGTGTAGACTATCTGGTTGAGGTATGTGTGATAATTGCGATAATTTGTTAAAGATGTTGGGTGACGTTTCTCAGAATCTGTCATTCGTTTTTTCTCTTATTTTCCCTCTTTTTGATCGAAACGTGTTTATTCCTCTCTTAATTTTCATAACTCCATTCTTTGCAGTAGTGAATTTGCTTCTTACCTGAGAAGTTTTAACTTCTTGCACAAATCTCATTAATTAATAAAATTATTCTTATTGTTTAGTTTTCCCATGGGAATCAATGCTTTTATATATTTACGTAGTTTACCTTATATTACTTTCTTTAGATATAATTTTCTTCTCTTTGTTTCCTTATTATCATAGATTCGCATAGTGAACATTCGAGCAGATGAAATTGTCGATGGCAATCCCAAATTAACACTAGGTCTTATTTGGATTATAATTTTACATTTTCAGGTGAAGGTTACACAACCTTTTTTCTTTACTATGATTAACTTTTCAGCTTTATGTTTTCGTTCAGATTTTCGGTTAGCTCTTTTTTGCTTTCTATATTAAACAATGAACACAAGTTATAGATGAAATGTTTTTAAAGTTATAACTTAGGCCACTTAAGTGTAGTCGTTATGCGACTCGTCCTACGTTTCGTGCTGGTTGGCATTTATCAACTTTTAACACCTGTAATCTTGAGAGAACTGATACTCCCTGTGATATTCGGATCTAGTTTCACAATGTGAAATGTTACCATTTAGCTATTTGACTTACAACTTACTTCATTTAGAGTCGTAATACTCGAGTTGGCTTATCTTTGGATCATTCCATGTTTGTTTAGTTTTTATTGATAATAGTTTCCTGTCGATCAAGTAGCGATGCAATCATCGCTACTCTGATTGGATTCGACATAATATGCCTCTATATTTTTATTTTGAACAAAGCAAGAACCATAAGATTTGTACGATCAACTGAATTCATCATATTTCGTCTCTCCTTATGGGTTCCGAACGGCCTAGAGTTATAATTAGTGATGTTGTCATTAAAAAATGTTTTACATACTATACTCATTGGTATTAAGTTCGTACCGTTACAGAAATTCATAAAAACAAGAAGATAATATCAAATATATTTAGTTACGATTAAAGAGTATTTTTGTGTTAGCAATAAAGTCATATAAGTAGTGTGGGCGATATCATAAATACTAATCGTGAAACAGAATGAGAAATTTTTTCACAACTGGAGTAATTTTTTGTCAATCTAAGTATATAATATAAATTAACGTCACGATAAGAACTCAGTAGAAAGAGATAAAATACAGAGATTAGAGAGCGATATATTAACGTAATTATTCTACTGTGGCAATTAGAGATCAATCTATTACGAATGCAAAAGTATCAAAAACAATCTCCACAAAAGCTGCATCAAACCAACCACAGTCAATTCACCTAGTTTAACTTACTTCAAATTCTATTGAAGTTCCCGTAATAGGTCGTGATTGGTGGCATTTCAGACACGTCGGGTGTCAGATAGTTATCACCGGTGACATCAGTTGATCATTGTTGTGTGTCACATATTCAATGATTAGTCAATTTAGAAATGTGATTAGTCTCAACCAGTAAAAGACATTTATATTATCTTTAGTTTTGATAACATTGTTGTTTAGTGTAGCTTTCTTAACTTGGTAGCTATAAGTTCGGAAAACTTTTTTGTTGTTCGTACCACCCTTCTTTTCTTGTTACGTGATTGCTTCATTCTCCAATCCATTTTGACCAAAAGTCTATATTTAATTACCTGACTATGAGCGACAAATTAGTGGGATGTGAAAGTAATGATATTAACCTGCTCTCTAGACCCGATGTATGTTTAATTACGTCTGATTGTGTTGCTAAGTAGTTGAAAGCTGAGCGCTTTGGTTTCTAAACTATCAACCAATAAATATACACATTCACAGGTGTTATAATTTATACTTAATAACTGCCGTTTGATAACACTACTGAATCGATAAGGATTAATAATATTACACCTATCCGGGTTATACGTTGTTCGTGATTAAACAATATCACAGTTAAATTAATTTTATGTCGAAGTGCTTGTTCAAACATTGCCCAGCGTTATCTGAAGTAAAGTTAGGATCATGACAGAAAATACCCGTTTGAAAACAAAACGTTAGGAACTAAATGTATAATCTCCTTTATCCATAGTTTAATTTCATTTTTTCTTCTTTTCTGTTCATTAGATCTGTTTCTAAAATTTACATATAAAATTCTGTGTAGTGTGTCTGCAATGGAAACATAGTGTATGTGAACATGTGTTTATAATTCGCAACCACGACGGTCTGGTTGTAAGTGGTTAGTATATATTACAGTTTATCAACTGAAATAGTATCGCTTCGTAACAAATGCAAATGATTAACATTTAGTACATAATCATAATCGATTAGAAATTATTTCTGTAGACACGTTATCAAATTTTCATATTCGCTAGTGCGTAGGCTGTAAACTAGTGCAAGCATATTTTCGATACAGGATAAAAACAAAAAAGTAATCAATATTCAACGAAAGCAAAACACAGGATTATATCTGAAATGGTAAACGTAAATTAAAGGGATAATTTAAATCAAACAGATGAAGGAAATATAGCGGGGAACATGGCTTGTTCACTTATGTTACTCTCCATGTTAAATACATCTTTGTTTATACTTAACCTTAAGAATATGATAATATCATGAATCTAGGTTATGTAACTTTACTTTCTGTTGACATTATGTGTCTTTCATAGACACATACACTTTCTCTGTCTTTATATGAAGTATACCGAATTTCAACAGAAATACTGTTCCATTGGGTTCCATATTGTTGATGAAATGTAATGTACTTTGCAGTTTTTCAACATGATATTCAACTATCAAGATGCATGATTCCTAATGCGTCGACGAAATATGCTTGTGAGAGTAGTGGACTTTATGTAGTTGAATGAGCGATCTCACTGTTCATTTTGTGTACTATGACTAAGTTCACTTCAGATTCTCAATGTATAGGTTAGTTATCATTAACCAGTATTAAACTCAAACCACCTCAATCTAAATAAGGTCTTTTAGAAGTCAGCCATTACAATATTGAATTTTGCTTTAAATATCATTATCCAAGGCAATTTAAACTGAGTTATTACTTGCATTTATGTTAATTTATGCTAGTCAACATGGAGTTTGACATACGAGAGTAATTCACATTAAATGCGAATTAGGAATTAACTGTTTACTACCAACCACATCACAGTACAATGATCAATCGTATTTAACCTCATCAGCTCGATGATAGCAATCGCTTATATTTTCTATCAGATTCCGTCTACATTAAGATTTTATTTTATATCATTTCAAGGACATTAGTGTACTTTTAACTGGTTGTTTCTTTGCTTTTTGCTGCAAATTGACTAGACTGTTTTCTCCTTAATTGTCATCAGACGTCTGTTTACACTACTACGTATTATGTTTCTTTTATTAGAAGGTAGACTACTTAAAAGTAGTTTTATGTAGTTTAAAGAAATCCTTTAATTTTTTAATCAATTCACCGTTTAGTAGTTTTTAAGCATTACTCGAACTTAGTATTCTGAATTACAGTCACGAAATTAACACAGTGGGAACTCTATATTAGTAGTAGCGGTAGTTGTTGTGATAGTGATGGGAATGCATGCAAGCAATTGCTCAGTCATATCATGTGTTATCATATATCTATCCATGTCTAAATATAATTGTCTTAAATACGAGTTGACTTAGAATATAGTAATGAATGGAACGATAGCAAGTAAGGAATATGAAAGTCAGCTTAACGTAATACAGCAGAGCAGGCAGACAGACACACAAGTACCCTCATATGAAGGGACACATTTGAATGATAGTATGTTTATAATAAATCCAAAACTTAAAGTACGCTTAAGTCATATGGTTGTTTCGGTTTATATAAATTCATCATTCGCTATCACCACGTAGTTTCAGTTGTTATTTACTTGCAGATTCATAATCTAAGCTTTGGAGTAGGATGGGAACCTTTTAGTTAGAGAATATTGAATAAGACATTTGTGATTGATTCTAATATCGTCTCTGTTATAGTCTCAAGGCTTAGTGGTCCTGTTCTGTCGATTCTGATTCGCACATAATACAATATCTACTACTCTCAGCCTCACCTTAACCTGTCACACAGACACGATAATCTGACAGAACGATCAAGAACCAGATTAAGTGCAAGCGTGGTAGACATGACTTATACGACCGAACTTCAGTGACTGTTAAAGGACGTTGAAAGTTTTAATCAGAATGAATCACAACTCTCTAAATCGTAATCAACGATCTTTAGACAAATCCTAGTGGTTTATTAACGAGCTTTAAGCCAAGACTCATTGTAATATGCGTCCCTCCACATAAATCTTTGGTAAAAGATGAAATATGGATCCGTTCAAAAAATATTCGGGTAATATTAAGGCCTGACCATAATCTAATATCCAATGGGAAATCCGCAATTTCTAATGAATTGTTTATAGTTGGGACTGAAATTTATGCAGGGTTTATTATTTTTATTTTATCAAAAAACTTGTTAAAGTTATTCTTTCATTCGTTCTACTTAATTTCACGATGTATTTTATAGAAGTATCCGTCTAAATGACGGCATAGCACCTCCCCTTGAGATCCGAAGTACGGTCGCAAATGACACCTTACTCAACTCCACATTGGTTCATTATTATTCGTATGAACTCACGTTGATAGAGTAACAAAGTGCTTCTTGTGCACTATGACCTTGTGTACGTAGCTCATATTTGAAAGTGATTCATAAAGTTCCCGATTGTCACTATATATTGTTGTTCCAGGTAGGATGTATTTTTTTACTAGTCTAGACAGGGTGACTAATTCGAGAATTCGCCTTAATTCTAACTTGGAATGAGTAAAAAAGAAATCCGATCTGGATGGATTTCTAACACCGACATTCAGTGCACCGAAAGCAATATCAGTCTTGAGTTAATTGAATTTTTAAAAACTTGTCATTTCCTTTCCACATTCACAATTTAATTACCTTTATTAACAATTACCATAGTTTTCAAAAGAATTACGAGCTTGTTATCATTAATTAGATTTAGAAGACTCTCTAACGTCAACATGATGTTTTCAGGTGTCCATCTGTATTCTTGTTCCTTATTGGTTCGGCCATAAAAGTTAAGTCCACCGCAAGCGCATATGCCCGGCAAGTATCGAATGATGAATCACATATACCGATGAAAAGGCAAATATACGGGTCACAATTATCTGCCCACTCAATTATTACTCGTCACTTAACTGTCTACGCTTCATTAACCAATCACCACACGCGTAGGCCAGATATGCTAGTCTCTTACTTTTCACGCACTTAGGGCATCCGTACTTTTTCAACACCCTGGATTACTTTGTATCCCCCACCATTTATCTTATCGATATGAAACTATGGGACTTGGATTCATACAAATATTCTCAGATCCACAATCTTAGTGAATGATTGGACTGACTGAATGAAATTTAGTCACAAACATATATTAAGTGGTTAGCCTCAGTAACTTGGTTTCAGTATACTTTAGTGTACAGGATTTCATTGCAATAGAAAGTACTTCTTTGCTTTTTACCGTGAAAGTTATGGTTATTGTTTTTCGTATTTAGGAACTCACAAAAGACCTGTCTAGGGGGATTTATTTACTGTGTTATCTTGATTTAGCCGATCCTTTACTCTCCATGATGTAACTTTTTGCCACCAAGTTGTTCCAATGGATGACAACCGAAACTCCCCTCATGGATTGAGTGAATTATAAAGTTGATTTCAGTCTCACAAAAATATAAATGTCCATGTTATTTGATACTTACTGGGATAATATTCCTTTCTGCCTTTTGATTTTCAACGTTGGTTAGAAGTCTACGTGTTTGAGTACTGAAACTTAGCACGGTATCATCAGTGGTCTAACGCAAGACATCGTTGCACATATTGAGTTTTATTATTTGTGGCGTCTTATAGCATTCTATTCTTTGTGTAGAACCAATTTTTTACTGGTATAAACACCAAAATTCTAATAAATACAGATATGCTTTAACGTTTATACGTTACCCTACATAAAAATAAGTATAAGCATGGGCGTAGGTTTCTTTCATTATCTACATGTGGCCGTTAGGTAGGTCAAAGTTTTAATATTTGTGAAATATCAAGTCCATATGAGTACGGGTAAGTGTAATGGCGATGAAGTGATTATAATAGATCTGGCAACCGCATACATACGTATGCAATTCATTACCAATAGGGTAAGTGTAAGCGTTGGTTACATGGTATAGTGTCAAATAATTTAGACAATAAGAATTCACTTGAGCTAGAAATTAGACACTCACGACTCAGTACATTTGAATAACCTAGCAACGTGTCATGTAACCAATACCGATAATGGTATATGATTTTATTAATATTTTTATCATTGTTGACAGTATAATGGTTGTGAATATGTTAAGAACTATTTCTATTGGTTGTGTATGTGTATGTGTGCAAATATGCGTTTGTTTGCACAAATGTGGCTGCTTCTTATATCGAGGTGTCTCAAGTGCAAATGATTTGTGGGTATTTTCGGTAGAGAGGGGGGGGGTGAATTTACGATGCCTAGAAAACTGCACATTAATAGCTAATTTCCCGCCATAGTTCATTCGTGGTTTATTTGCGTTTGTGAGTATGCTTATGTATGTTATAAGTGTACGTATATTCGTATACCTATAGGTGTTATATCCCCCCTACCTTATAGGGATTATAGTGAATACATTATGCAGTTCGATGTTATTACTCTGCATGTTTTCTAGATTATGCATTAAAAGATTGGAGATTAATATGCCTGTTGTTTTTCTAAATTTGGTGAACACATGTGAGCATTTCTACGTGTTTTCTTTAAATACATGCCCCACTTGTTTATCGTTATGTATTGTAGTTAATGCTGTATGTATCAGAAATGTTAGGTTCATGTAAATTAATCAAATCAGCATAACTGAAGCTTATGTAAATAAATACGTTCAATAATTTTTGTGTGATTTGTGTGCTTTAGGAAGTTAAGCTGATTCTTCCCTGCTGATGGAGTTAGGATTGGGAATTCGTTGCATCATAATGTTTGATGGATCATTGGTCTTTAATCGCTTTAACCAACCTAGAGTCACAAAACAATATAGGTTACAGTTTTCTAGGTAATCGTGTGGTGTTACTATACAGATAGTTCATATTTCAGGAAATCAACATTCATTAAATGGTACAATTAGTGTGGTATGTACATATAAGAACGGAGAATTTGTCAAGCTAGTGAAATTAGTACTAATCTATCTGAATTTGCTTTTAAAATATATCTTCAACTAAAATCAAATTATTCCACGCTTCAATTCACTGTATATGTAATTATGGTTTATTGATCTAGAAGTTGTGAATATAGCATCAATTTACTAATTCATGTGTTTAACTGATAAATGGAAGGTTAACAGACTACTTGTAGCCTAGATAATGATTTCATTGCGAATTCCTTTTTTAATACATTATTCTATGTGAACGTATACTACTTGTTAGCAGTTGCATCCTCTCCTTGTCTTCCTCCTAAATTCTAAATTTCTGGACTTATCATAATTTTCTGTTTACTGTATCATATTTCCTTATATCTTATCTCCAATTTCTATTCCTTTCCAACAATACTAACTCTGCTTACTACCTTCCCTACTCTGGTATTCGGTCCGACAATTTAATCTCTATCTGCTAATTAGGGCTATGGCAACTTGAACTGATGTACGCATTTACCAAGTTCTAACGTTGTGACTGATTGACTGATTCTTCTTGTTAGGACAATGTCGAAGGATACTCTGTATTCAACGTATGATGCTAAAGTAGATCATGGTTGTCAAGTCAATGTCTATCCACTCACTATAAAATGGAGTAAAGAATGTAGTACAACATATGTTTGTTTCAGTATTCGCTTACTTTCTATTAGTTTACGAATTTATCTATCTCTTTTTCATTTATGTTGTGTCACATTTATCTCGTGTGAAGCAGATGTATTTTTAAAAATCTGAGGTTTTAGAATGTAGCAATGCTTTCTTCGAATTCTTGAAAGAAGTAAGGAGAAATGTAATCTACAATTTTGGATAGAGGTATTTTGAACTGGCTACTGTCATTGTTATGCATATATTAAGTACGAAACTTGTGTACTCAGCTGTAAGCCTAATTTTGGGTATACACATTAGTAACAATACTCGGTTATTCGAAGTAAATTCAGTGGAACAAAGTTTGAACTCGTTCTATTTGTTTACCAAACGCCTCTTAGCTTTCATTTTGTCAAGTATGTGCAGTAAGAATGACCAGTGTTGTACACTTTTATTTTAGCTAGTGATTCAAAAGGAAAGCTAAATGCTGCTTACTTTCTCTAAATGAAGTAAGCTAGACCTGAGAGTTGAATTCCTATACTTATCCATGACTAATGAAAATATGTATATTATTTTTGCATATAATAATTACTTGTTCATTATAAACTGTTCAGTAGTTATCTCTATCTTTCTTTGCATATTTCTGTCACCCTCAACATTTAACAGTATTAGCATGCAAAGAAAAAAGAAACATATCGACCAAATTCTTCCACTGAGAAATTGATTTTCTTTATTGATTTCATGCGTGCGTATGCTCTCTCTTTGTACTGTATTAGTTGATATATCTGCAAAGTAGATAATATAAAGGTTAAGATGCATTATTTTTCAATAACAACGAAAGAGAATAATACAGGAAGGTATTTAAAAACTAATCAGTTAGTTTCAGTGTACTTTCTTTCCCTGTGTTTATATTATTTCATTCACTCCCTATGTATGTGTATTCTGTTCTTAAACTAAATTATGAGGGAGTTAGGAATAGAAAGAACATTGTATAAGTTTCAATAAATATTCATATTTTCATTGTCTATAATTTTTATTTTCATTTATATTGTCTTTTTCTTAGACATAGGCGATAAATTTCTATGTTTACACAAGTAACTGTACTCACACACATTTTTGTAAACTATCTATCAGATTGATGTTCTTAATAGTGTTGGATTTTTTGGGCTGAAGTGCTTAATTAAGAAAATTTTGTCGTTGGTTTAGACAACATCATTGGTAGTTTCCTCAAGTAGCAATGAACATTTCGATTATTCTATAATAATTAAGTCGCTCAAACAGTCATAAGCAATGTAGAGTTTGGTACAGATATGCTTTAGTTCATAATACCATACCACGTCAGCATAATGGTTTAAGGTTAACAAAGGAGTTCAAATAATGTACCAGCAGTTATAGTAGGATAATCATATATGATATATGTGATTCTAGAAGACTGAATGAATAGGTATGTATGTTGGGATATCGGAAATCATGATTTCGAGAAAGCGAATAAGTGCATGTGATAGTATGGCAGATTATCATCCCTGTTACACGCTGTCTCCAATAACTGACGACTGATTATCCTGTGATCGGTTTATGATATGGCGTCATGAAATGGAAGAAAGCTGTATAGGACTGTTATCTGTAGGTCCATCCCTACTTCTTTGTTGGTGTCCTAGAGATGGTACAAATCAGTGGCTTGAGACCTTATAATATATAGCGTAGAATAGGAATCAGCAGCGATCTTGCTGAAGTTTTTTACTACAATCTTCATAAAAGTATGATTTCTCTTAATATGAATGAAATCTTGTTTATTTCTTCATTCGAACTGTATCTCATGCCTAATAATTCTCTTGTTGTCCTATTAAATTTCACGTTTTACCTTTGATTTCCTTCTCTATTTTCAACACAACCCTACCTTTTTATTTGTGTAGCACATGTATTTTTGATGCCATTATGTGCCGAATTCTGTGTTTAAATAAATTATAATGCAAATAACGATTGCCTTTCAGACCTTAACCATATAGTCTACACCTATCTGTATGGCCCAGACTTGGGCATTGTTTGATGCCACTTCATTTCGTTCCCATAACCTTGTTTCTTCCCGCTTATCCTCACTGGCATCCACTTGTTCCCGTTGTCTGTTTAGTTCATTTGACCTCTGTTCATATAGTTAATTGACATTTTTAATATAGTCTATAGATTGGATCTATGTGAATATGTCTATTGTCTTCTAATTAATCTGACTACCATACCTCTATTCAATATCTAATATTCTTAGTGTGCATAGTATTATGTCCTTGAGTTGAACAATTACTGATTATGAATCTCACCTGTACATCCTCCTCGATGCCGTCTTACTCCAGCTTGTAGAAAGGAATACGTCAAGTCAGTCATTCTCTAAATCCAGAATCGTTTATTTTAGATACATATGCCTCTAGAATACGGAGCAACAAAATTACAGAAATGGCATCATTACAAAACAAAGACATTAGTGATACATAATCAGGGTATTGTGTGCGTAAATAATTGGTCATAGTTCATGAACTATAAATGGTGTAGTAACAGTTGTTGATTTAATCTAGAGCTTAGGATGAAAGGAATATAAAAAATAATAAAGATAAAATATTGGATAATTATGCATTTAAAATATTTATAATAATCTTCTACAAACTTCATCGTCTTCTGTAATACATGTCTGTTCTAATGCATTGATATAGGTGATGGGGGGGCGGGGAGGGTATTATGACGTTATTTGTTATCTGTGCTCATTTATACATGAGTAAAAGCAACACCCATTATATCAAATATTATCCTTTTCACAGTTCATTGACTTATTATATCATGACGAATATATACATAAACTTTATTGTAATATCCTGTACGTACTTCGTTTTTGGTTGCTTATCATTTCCACCTTTTATTTTATTCTGTTATTTCTTGACATAAAAATAGTTGGCCGAATTAATTGAAAATCAAACAAAACTTCAATCAAATATTCGTGTTAATTTGTCTATGGATAATGCAGCTAAGCAAACACTACTTAGTTGGTGTCGGGCAGTTACTGCTAATTACCCAGGTGTATACATTAAAGATTTTACTGACTCGTGGAAAGATGGTCGTGGATTCCTTGCTTTAATACATCGTTATAGGTAATGCATATTTTTGGCTATATATTTATGTATTCAGACGATTTCACTTATGTTTGATCTAACGTGGTTAGACAAATGGCTTAAATAGGAGTTGTGGTTATTCTTCCCGTAATATCTATCTGTGGTATCGTGGAATCAGAACCATCAGTTACTAATAGTAGCAAGAGTATTTACTGACATTTTCTGTCACTCATTGAATACATAAATATATGACACACCTTTGATTAATTTTAATAATATAGGCAATGCATCTACCGAAAGACTGCTCAGTGCTATGTTTGCTGTGATATTGCTTATCCTTCACATGGGTTCAGGTGTTTCGTCAACTTCACTGACACATCTCGAACGTAAATCCTTGCAAGCACATTTTAGTTCAACATTAATCATGGTATATTTTGTATCACTGAACTTATTAAGCAAAATTTCATCCTAACCAACAACCACTTGTCCAGATGGATTTCCAAATAATGTACCACTTGTTGATTATTTTTTCTAATTTTTTTCATCAGTAGAAGTGGTTGAAGTATGTATCACACATGCTCAACAGCTGGTCATATCAATGTCGAATATTGGTATGTGTATAAGCGATTTCGAAGAGTACTGATGGCAGCTAAGCCAAGATGTGGTATACATCATTACCAAGGTTAATTTTGATAATTTCAAATAAATTGAGCATTGGATAGGTTGTTTATAAAATGAGTTATATATTTGTGAAATTCCAATGAGTAGAAATTAAAATTTCTGACGTTTCGCGGCTTAGTGTAAGTCGCTTCTTCAGAGAAATGAAGAAGCGACTTACACTAAGCCGCGAAACGTTCAGAAATTTTAATTTCTACTCATTGGAATTTTACAAATATATATAACTCATTTTACAATATGTGGTATCATTTTAGGAAGCCATTGACTGTTAGTCTATTCCGAAGTGTTTGATTACAACACAGTAAACACTGAAGTCTTATATTCATATAATACCAATTAGACTTACGTCCCAAACTCAATATCTTTATTCTCACAATTATAGTCTTAGTCAATCAGTATTAGTGTTTCATTTTGTTTTCCTCTATATATGAATTATTTTTTGTTTTCATTTTGATCTAATCTATAGAATTCACATGGATAATAATTTCAGTCACTGTTATCATAATTACCTTTTTTCCTGTTTAAATTAGACCGGATTTAATTGATTTTCGTCAAGTCGATCGTCAATCTGCACGTGAAAATCTTGATTTAACATTTGACTTAGCTGAACGTGAACTTGAAGTTACTCGTTTATTCGATGCAGACGGTATGTCAGTTTTTATTACTCAGAATCGTTCACGGTGGCACCAATACATTTACTTTCCATCTTCCTTCAGATCTTAAATCCTATTGTTTATTAAATATGTGCCTTCTTATTCCTTATTGTTGAAATATGTGTAAATGTGTTCATCTCATGCTTATGAGCTAATGCATATATACATCAGGTTCTGCGTTGTTTATGACTTGTTATTAACTGAATCTTTATAGCTATGGAAGTTGTTGTATTCTATGTCAGTCGATATCAGCCATATGCACTCACATATACAAATTACTAACAGTCTTTATCTATATATTGAATAATAGTTTAATCTTTGTGGATTTACAATTCTCAGAAATCCCTAACAAACCGTATGTTATCTGTTGACTGTTTCATTCTTGTTTTTATCTTCCAATTGCTATAAAAGCCACACCATCGCTTCTTGTTATTTTATGCTCTTTTATTCACTGATTGGTGAATAGTAGTAACTCATATCATACTTGTCTTGTCCTCAGTGCAGATTAAATTCTTTTGATCGAATTGCAATTTCGCCACTAGTTTGAATGAAATAGTATCGCGTGCACTTATTTTTTGATGTTAGGTAGTCATCGGGAAACGCTGAACCTAGTGAACATCAGTTTCCTTATGAGTGTTGATACACTGTATTAATGTGTGTCAACTAGACGCGTACCTATGTCTAGATTTTCTTGTCAACTAAATTTAGCCACCGAATTTTCTAAATACCCTTCTTATTATAACGTCCATCTCACTCCAAATTTAGAGCTAATAAAGTTCAACATGCATCAGTGAAATCATGTATAAACGTTACATGAAAATTCGGAAATAACTTTTGATCTCAATACTACTCGCATATTAGCATTAATATTAATTTTTGTTGTTTTTTAATTAGGTTGAGCTTGTATCTTCCCGTTGATTAGTCATGGACTGAAATTGGTCAGTCCATATCGAGGCAATCTGCTCAGGATGCCCATATAGCAATAGAGGCTACAAGCTCAACTTAATTACATATATACTCGTTTCACAAGTGTGACTGTCTGAACACAGCCTGGCGGTGAACGCGGTGGCGTTTGGCACGAAGTGGACTTAGTTCGAATCGCAGTGTAAACATCAACATTCGGATGCATGTACATCCAGTCGATATATATATATATATATATATATATATATATATATATATACGACTTTTAATGGTGATTGATATTTGATTTCTTTCTAACTCTCTACACTTATTTAACTAATGTTTATGTTACTCTTTTTCGGTGTAAAAGAATGGTTATAAGAAACCAATTGGTGATCAATTCAGGATATTTGAATTGGATTTAAAATAAATATGATTTTACCACTTTACATACACGGAGTTGTTAACCAATAAAAATTTTATATTCATGGAAAAAATTCAGTCCGAGATATCGATCTAACCAGTTTTTACTGTTTCCTTTTCTATGGAGATAATTGTATAAACATTTTATTAGCTGTGATGCGTTGAAATATATTTGCATCAGAGTTAGTTGAATAATACAATTAATATTGCACTAGAAATAAACAGCCTCATAGTGATTGATTGAAGCTTTTTCTAATACTTTTGCCTTAGCATTTAATCACTTGTATGTAACCTTTATATTATTTATAGTTATTATAAAAATATCTGACTGATTTGTTGTTGGAGGTGGCCTGCAAGAAACCCTGAACTTGGGTTTAGTAATAGTTGGGACTTATCAGCATGGTGTGTTTGCAATCTTGAGGAAATATATTCTGAGTCACCCATTTTCACAGTTTGCATTGTTACGTGACCACTAGTAGGACTGGGATATTTAAATCTATTAATTACTGTCGTGTTTGTTTAGTCCTTAGTTGAACGATGACCCTATGTTTTAGGTGGTCGAATTTAAACCACTAAGTCTCGGGTTCCAATCGTCTCTCACCTATTTGGGTTTTGGCACCCGACTAATATCACTAGCCCTAATTCGTCTTTTCTTGTATGCAAATGCACGGATCTGGTATACGAGATAAATTTAAGTCGATCGAACTTTATCTATCGAAGTGTAAGTAATTAGTAAAACTATCGTTTATAGTGACTAATCCGTCAGTTCTATGAGAAGGGATTTCCTACACATATTCTCTGTGCATTTACTGAGTGTTCACAGGACTTCATACATTTTCTATAAAGTTCCCTGACTATGTTTGTAAAATGTATTCCGATCCCTCGAAAAATTTCATCATAAAATTTCTTAATATCTGCTGATTTATTTAATACTAACTTTTAACATATCCAAATCCTTATTATGTAATTACTATGTAAATAAACCAAGGATACTGATTTTTGTTTTATATAAACATACTGTTTTATTTGTTCGCAGTTTACGATAAAATATTCTGCAAACTAGTAGATGTTGCAAATCAGCGTTAGGTGTCCTACTACAAGACTTCTCAGAAAGTGGTTAATGTTGCACGCGTATTCTAATAACCGTGACATAATCTAACCTCTACGATCATATTTTCTACTCTTCTTCTCTTTTAGATATTGCAAAAATAACGGATGAACGTTCGATTATAACCTACGTCGCCTCACTTTATGATAAATTAGTTTGTAATTCTTCACAACGTTCATCATATCCCGTACCAATTGTACCACCTATGCCTTCTTTATACCATGACCATAATTCTAGTAGTCCGATTGATTCAACTTTCCAAATTCTTGCTTCTAAACAACTCCCAGATGAATTGAAATCACTTTGGTCTGATTATCGTGTTTTAGCTAGTGATCTAATCCAATGGTTACGTTCAACTGCTGATCGTATGGCTAATCGTCACTTTCCATCAGATTTACAATCTATGCAAGAACGCGTTATGGATGAAATACGACGACACCGACGTGATGAACGACCGAGAAGAGAAAGAGAGCGTCAACAACTAGTTCGTATGTATGAAGAGTTGAAGGTAAGAAGAAATAACTATTGTTAATGTGTATATAGTAACGGATACTTCATTATATTGCTTACTACTGATACTTCTGGTAGTTTTACATCAGTTAAAGTTGAGGTTTATTTAATTTGATATCACGAATTTGTCTGAATTAGACAACCACTACTCACCTAGAAAGCACTGGACAGCTGTTTCGTCTTAGTATTGGACTCCAGCAGTGTGTATTCACGATGACATCAGGGATCGAACTCAGGACCCTTTGGCTTTACAGCGAACATTTTACCATTCGACCACTGAGAAAACACCCAACAGTTGATATTTTTAATTTGATCAATTTGTGATTCGTTTGCGCGATCTCATCAATTGCCATCGATAGGTAACTGCATCACACCTGACATGGTTGAACTACACTGGTTCACGTTTTCTTACTAGAACTCTAGGAATTACCTCGAGAAATTAGTCTCTAGTTAGCTGACATTTATTGTGAATTTCGTGTTGTGGAAATTGTTGAGTTTTTCATTCGATGGGATCGTCAGTGCGCACTGCTCAAGACTCCCACACTAGAACGACATAGCTGTCCATTGCTTTTTGGATGATCAACGGTTGTCTCATTTCAAACCAATTCAAAGTATTAAATTAAAAATTTCAATAATCTCTACAATATCTAATTATAATCTTGGTTTTGTTTATGGAACTGTATTAAGGACTATTTAGTTTGATTTTTTAGTATGCAAGACTCGTAGGAATCGTTCACTTCTAATATAGTATATCAATTTTATCTGAACAACTATTGACAACCAACTAGAACTGAACAGATGTCTCGGACTATTTTGGGACTCATGAACAGTATACGTCCAGCAATGAAACTCAGGACATTCAATTCTCACGTCAAGTGCGTCACTTATATACGACTAAGTTCATGTCCGCATTTTAATTCCTTCGATATTATTGGACCATTATTTGTTAATTTTCTAAAGAAACTCACTGTATTTCTACACTTCTTTTATCACAAAGGTATAGTCAAATATATCCCAATGCTGTTTCTTTACATCTACTTTGCTTATCTGTAATCGAAACTGTAGTACGTTAATATTAAGCAGAGTAACTTACTAAACTTCTTTGTTAACTAGATTTTGTGACTTACCAATCTGTCAACCTTTCATTAATGATAAATATATCTAACGTTTTGTTCTTATTACTGAATGTGTAATAAATCTACTCACTCTGCTTTGGCAAACTTATTTAGTGTTGTGCGTTACCAAGTAAAGAGGATAAATCTGTAACTTTATATCAATTGACTTTAGCAGTGTATTGAAAACTTAATTCAAATACATTTATTCAATGTCTTATTGATATCATATTCGTACTGTTTGCCGTATGCTCTATTTCTGAAGTTATTGTACACTGACGTTTTAGGAAACTGTAGTCAAACAACGTTACCTTTCAGGATGAATATACTGATTAACATTAGATAGTACTTGGAATTCATAAAATATTACTACATAGCTTTGATATAGGATTTACCATTTTTTTTTATTCTGTCTAATGCTAAACGTTGAATATGTATGTACACAGGACTTGTATCTTTGAGACTTCAGTATCAACAACTTGATACTTTACAATGTAAAATTATATCCATCCATCAAGGCTACATGTTAGTGTTTTCAATACTTTTGAACAGTTTTATTTCCTGTTCTTGAATTCACAGGAAGTCAAATTTTTAAACTGTTTTGTACCGAAATACGATTGTTGATGTGTTCTTAACAATACAATCTACACCGTTTATTTTATGTCATGGTAGTAGTAATACAAGTTTCATAATTTGATTATATTCATTTTTCTATCATAACTATACTAATAGTATTATTTTCAATCTACTGATATGTATAATTTCTATATCCTAAATGTTTATGCATTTCTTTAAATGTGTTTATCTAGTGTTTCAGTACACCCTTTAACCTTACACTAATTCACTTCGATTTAATGCACTCAGTTATTATTATTATTATTATTATTATTATTATTATTATTATGGTTGTAGTAGTCAGTCACTCAAATACAACGCAGAACGCGTGCTGACTTACATGTTACTATACCACATTAGCTTGACGAACTAAAGAAGAATAGTAAGTAGCACTAGTGTGATTTAATCATAATGAATGTATTAGGGGATTGTGGGTAATAGGAAAACGCGTCTGCACATATGCTAAAGATTCTAAACTATGCCACTTATGGTCTCCATTCGCTGGTCTTGCGAACCTGCAATCAGGTAGTTGACATCTGCCAAAATATTCAGATCGTCAGTCAACGACTTCACGAGCTAAGGATACATTTGTAGTAGTTTGTAGATGAATTCAGTATTTTGGTTGGATGGAAGTTGTTAACGATTTTATAATAAGCGTCCTCTGTATGCTCAGAATACAAGATAATTATTATAAATGTAGTCATTTAGTTATGTTGTTTCCACATAGTGGTTGATAACTTTGAACTTCAAATATATTGCTTTTTTTTTTGAAATAAAAAGTCCTGTTTTTTACCTTTTCATTAGAATTTTCTTGATAGAATTATGTCTTCGTTTGTGATTCATCAGTTAATCCATGTATGTATTTACATTAGAAATGTTTCAACCTTGTGATCATTACAATTCTGTTTAGCCTCTGTAGAAATCAGGAGTTCAAATTCACTTCAGTTTCATATAATGCATAGTATAGCATTACTAGCCATCCAATAATATGGTGGAGCATCCTTTTTTCTTACAAACGCGATGAGTCCTCAGACTGCTTTCATCAACTGTAATTTTTGTAATTTGACGAGAAAATAAATTGCAAACAAAGCAGCCGAAATCTACCGATCTGATTTCCTACTAGTTATAACAACTGAATGTTATAGAGCTATAATAATTTGGTGAATAGTGGTGTTATGCACGAAGATACTCATACATTCACCCAATCGATGAATCATATGACTTTAGACGTTAGAAAAGGTCAATGTCTTCATTTCTGTATTTATAATTTATCTAGAATAAATTAAGAACAAATGATTCATTCTAATAAATTATTACGTGATGTTTCCTCCTATGTAAATATTTCCATGTCATATTAAGTACATATTTCTACTTAATACTTCCTCTGTTTTCACGATTGACTTGTCTTTTGTCAATTCATTGTTTGTATTTTTATTACTGTACAATAGCCATCTATTGAACGTGGTCTACTACCAGTTGATTTATTTCTTCGAATTGAACAAATCCATCGATTATGGGATGAATATGATGTCGCCTTACAAGAACGTGAATTGGCTGCTAGAAATGAAGCTCATCGTCTTGATCGTTTACAGTGGGCTGGTAATCGTTCCTTACGTGATTGCACACAAGTGCAGGCACAATTAACTGCTTTAGAACGTCGAGTTATTGAGGTTTGTCATATCTTTTACATACTGTCTTTTCCCTTTGAGTTTGCAAGCGATAATAGCTTCACTACACAAACACTTTTTATTCTCTTATTGTTACCTACAATCTGGAGTTAGCGATATCGTTTTTTTGTGAACTGACACTATCCATTGATGCGGAATTTATTGCCTTACATTGTATATTATGTAGTGAGAATTGTCTATTTCTCTTAACAAATAGTTCTCTGTCGTGTATATCACTTACTACCGTCATATACATTAGACTTTTTGTATGAATCGTATACAAATGTTAGCTACTTATCCCGTTTATCAATTGTTTTCCTTTTTTTTTCAAAAATCTCTACAACTGCAAGTCATCAATGGATATAATTGTTCGTTAAACATTATATACTGAACAAATTCAATGTTAGCTACTTATTTAATTCGAAATAGGAGTATTGACACACATGTATTTGTAAGCAACTGTTTCTGGATATCTTATTATTGTACTTCAGTTGTCATGGTGTGAAATTGACAACTACTCAGTGATCAGACAATGCGAATATCTCATTTCTATGACAAGTCACTTACAACCTACATAGATCAATGTTAACCTATTAAACTATGCATATGAATGACTCCGTTTCAAATTCTATGCGGAGCATTAGTGTCCTCTACATTTTGAGTACACCTTTCTGATATATGTTAACCGGGATTACATTTAGGTCTAGAGTTTCCCTCTGACTATCCCCAACCACCTAACTTCAAAACAGTTCACGCGGATGATGAGTCACTTAAATGGATAGCCATATTAAGACCTGGTCGGTAGAATTTTGACAAATATGACGTTAGTTACTACTCAGTGATTAGCCAATATACATAATTCATGTTCTAGAGATAGTAGTGTTATAAATTTGGAGGATATAAATAATGAATTATACAAATTCAAGAAATCTATAAGTAATCAATCACTGTATATTTATTTTCATTGCTTTTACAAATAAATAAGTCGACTAAATGACTAATTTTGTTGTTTGAAGTTGTCAACAACATTTTCGTTAGTACTGTTTATTGTAGTGTGGTTTTCACTAAATAACTTCATCATAAGCCTGTTAATTTTACCACATTTAGCTTCGCTCGGCATGTCGAATTGTCATACATTAGCAGCTGCAAATAACGTTAGACGCATATAGTGAAAGTTGCACTCTAACGTGCAACTCTCAATAAACGATAAGGTATCTGAGAATGTTGAATTTAATACATTTATTGATAACGTTTATGATTACCGAGACCATTTTATATCTACAATCAAGACAAATTGTTTTGTGCATTCTTTGATCGTTGGTAACCTTTTTGTATTCAAAAATTAGCTACTATTTTAATCACTCCACTTAACCTGACTATATGGTCATAATTTTATCGTAATCAAATTGGGTGCTTATTTTTTCATTATATAAAAATCACCATTTTATCATTTTGTACTAGCTGGTGGATCGTATTCAGTCCATGTCAAAACAATTATGGACAATGATTTTTATTGCATAATTTTCCAATGTCATAAATAATTATATATGTTAATGATAATTTGATTCAATTTTGTCATTGTCATGTTTTCCAATCATATTTATTTTAGCCTGTACTGTATTGTACTGAAATGTAACTCTTTTACTTAGTATACGTTTATGTAGCTTTAAGCTGCATTGTTTATGTATGGTCTGTTGATACTTATTGTCTTCACTGATCAAAATAGTTGGAGCAGGGTCAAGTGATTTTATCACTACTCCACTACGGATAAAAATAAGTTACTTGGTAGCCACCAACTAAATTCATCTATAGAATAGGCAAGGTGTTTGCTTGTCAGTCAGTTCGCTACATTTCAACTGATGGTCGTAATTTGGGTCTTCTGAAGGTTGAGGACAGATGTAGGTTATTAATGCTTGATTATCAGTCATGATAGTACAATACTCTTCGATCCCCCCCCATCCGCCATTGATATCATTGCCTTTTAGTTATTTTGATAATTTCATCTCACTGTGCTGATGTGATTAGGCGAACCCAACAAATTAATCCACATATAACGAGAGTACTAACTATAATATTTTTTCGCTCCTGTCAACATAAACTAACTTGAGACTAACCAACCAATCAGTTAATTACATATGTTTTTGTTTCTGTCCTTTGAGTTTTAATTTGGAGGTATGGTGTTTAGATTATATGTGTTAATTTATGTGTCGACCATGTTGTCCTCTTATCCTCAGTTTCTGATCACTTATTATTATTGACTAATAGTTGGTTTAACTAGACTTACCGTCTGAATGGCACATTGATACCAGTCACCCAAGTCTTATCGAAGTTAAAAAGGCTACAGGGTATCTAAAGTGAAGAAAGGCAGCAGGACCTGATGGATTAACTACTGAAATATTTTTGAATAATAGTCCAGTTCTAGCAGCGAGATTAGTTGTGATGTTGACTAGAATCTGAGAACTCTACATAATCTCATCTGATTGGTCTGAAACACTTACCGTCCCGGTCTATAAGAAAGGACAGATGTCCTCTTGTGACAATTACCGATGGATCAGTTTGACGAATATAACATCCAAAATATTGGCTTGAATAATACTTCGACGCCTAATTAAAGCTCGTAAATAGAAAACTCGAGAAAACCAAGGTGGTTTCAGACCTGAACGTGGTTGTATACACCAAATATTCAAACTTCAGCAGGTTCTTGAACATAGATACACTTTTGGACGTCCAATGATAGGTATATTCCTTGACCTTAAGGCGGCGTTTGACTCTATCGATCGTGAGGTTATGTGGCAACGTCTGTCATTAGAAGGCGTACCAGTGAAGTACATTAACCTTATACAAGCTCTCTACTCGAAGATTACATGGCGAGTCAAAGTTTATGGCGAACTGTCATGAAGATTGATTACTTCAAGCGGTGTTCGCCAAGACTGTCAGCTTTCCCCATTTTTATTTGATTTTATCATCGATATGCCTTTAGTGTTAACATTGTCATCGTCTGACTTCTCCTGGTTTGACCTCCTTTCAGGAGATAAACTTGCTGACATAGAATATGCAGATGATATAGTTCTATTGGATGAGGATGCTGATAAAATGCAGAATCTTGTGACTACCTTAAGCATCAATGTAAGCATGTTTGGGATGTGATTCTCCCCATCGAAATGCTAAATGTGGCTCCAGGATCGACTTAATTGGTCACCGAAGTTAGTGATAGTGAGTGAAGTAGTTGAATGTGTTGATCGCTTCACTTATCTTGGGAGTCTCATCAGGCTTGATGGTCTAGTGTCTAATGAAATTTCGGTTCGTATGCAGAAGGCTCGAGTAGCTTGTGCGAATTTGCATCACTTGTGGCGTAGGCGAGATATCTGTGTACTGATGAAAGGACACGTTTACTGTGCAACAGTTTGATCCGTTTTACCTTATGTATGTGAAACGTGACCATTTTGAATTGAGGATATTCTTAGGCTTCTAGTATTCGATCACAGATGTTTTCGATGCATTTGTCATGTTTGCTAGATCCACCGAGTAAGCAATATGTGGGTTAGGAATAGAGTACTAGATAAGTATGGTAAATCTATTTTCGAAGTAATAAATCTTCATGAGCTGAGGTGGTTAGAACATGTGTTACGTATGCCTAACCACCGGTTACCTTGACGAGGAATGTTGTCTGGTGTGAGTGTAGGCTGGAAGAAAGCTAGGAGTGGACTAACGAAAACATGGCACCAGTTGATGAAGTGATTGAGAATTGGGCTGAGCCATGTTTGTAGATGCAGACTTCCTGATTGGTGTTGGCGTGATGATCGTAACAGATGGTTAGAGACTTTGGGTGATAGGGCTGAAAACCATTTGTAATGGCACAGGTGCATCCATTCCTTGTCGTCCTGGAAATTCAAAGTTTCTGAATTCATCAAATTTTTTTTCCGGACCATATTTTCTTAAATTCTATCGTCGATCTCCAATCCTCTCCACTACCCCTGACATTCTTATTGTCGCCACTACTGTGGTATTTGATCCGATAATTTAATCTCTATCTGATAATTGAGGCATGGCAACTTGAATCGGTGTACGTGCTTACAAAGTTCTACGTTGTTCTAAACTGACTGTTCGTCTTACTTATGAGATTTATTTTAAATTACTGAAGAAATCGAAAGATAAAAACCATTTGGCTAACCTGATTGACTGTACGTTATTGAATTAATTTATGATTAAATCAACGATGTTTGAACTAATATTATTTATGTTCATATTTGTAGAACCATATGATATTTTTTGATAGAATATTCTTTGTTCAAGTATCTTTGATTTAGTAAACGTAGGGATTTTTATACATTCGAAATCTTTTGATCATATATGTATGCAAATATCCCACCAAACTACAACTGTGAATAAAAATTGAATTTATCATTTTTTACTATTGAAGTAGCTTATTCAGAAATCCAATTTTCTACCTATTTATATATCACAACTATATTATTTTTTTGTTTAAATTATCGAATTAAATCTTGGTAACTTTACTAATGAACTATGACTATAGGTTACCTATCTATAGATAAATGAATTTTCGAAGTTGACAGCAAAGATCATAAATTGATGTATGAGTTTTCTCTGCTCACCTTCGTAGCATTTGTCATTTCACTTGTATCTTGATATATATCTTTAATCGATATTTTAAATATGAAACAATAGGGTTCTGTTTGCTTTTCGTGCGTGAATTATCCAATGTGCCAGAATAAAAACAATTTTCTTCTACTTCGTAAATTTCATTTACTTTAAATAGCTGAAATCTGAACTACCTCATCAGCATACATTAGATACCAATAATGAATTAAGACGCTGGCATCATCAACTAACTCAAATTGAGGCAAAAATTAATGGACTGTTTAATCAAGTTCAATATTTACGTACTGGGCGATATATTCAAACTGAACAAATTTATCGAAAGTAAGCATTATGTGCTTTTCTTATTCACTTTTTTTGGTTAATTGTTATTCTCTCTCTCAGATTACTGATTGAGTACCATGTCAAAAATTGTTCATGGTGGTGACTACTAGTAATGGGTATTTGTTTGTTAAACTTCAATACAGAGTTCACTTATTTATGTGTACACTGCGTTTTTTTATTATGATTTGTTTTCTTCAAATAAGCAATATTGTTTAATGTTGCTTGAAATGGAGATATATACTACTTGTACTTTTATCTATTCTCAGATTATGCAGAGGAAACATTAAGTTAAATCTCCTAAAGTAATTATTTGATTCATTAAATTAAATCGATTTGAAAAGGTCAGGAAAAATGTTCGTTTTAAATTCTATGAATGTAGTAGCATATACGTTAAGTAATAATTTAATTCATCGTTCACATTTAAAATCATTTTGAATTGTAGTGAAGGTGACTTTTCAAAAATTAATCTTATTATATTTAGATTTTGTGTAGCAGTGGAGTCTAAGGCCTGCATTTTGTCCTATTTCGCACTTGCCGGCCGTATATGCCTCTCTCCCAGTGTTGATGTTCACTTATTATTACAATTTTTTCTAGCGCGTCACCCACTTAGGCTACTGATTCCAGTTAGCCTTTAATTTATTCAGCAGGTGTGAAGGTATTATTTCGAGATTTCTTACTTACTTCTCTTTTTACTGAAGGCTACAGTTTTGGTCAGTAGTGTAATCCATCCTAATTACTCAACTAAGTTTACTTGCGTCCCAGTGTCGATGTTCATAAGGAAATCCTTCTTAATTACCCTTAGTTAGTCTGTAATAATTTCGTTTACTTTTAAAATTGTCTGAAATTTTTTTTCTGAATTATACACATCATCAAAAAGTTAATTTTGTGTCGTACTTATATGAAGTATTTCCTAAATAACTCAACGGAAATGATTTGTTGTTCATGATGCTAAATTGAAAGAACGAAAGTTGACAAAAGTTACGTAATTTTAAGTTGGCAGTTGAGTATTAGCTTTTGTAAGCCTATTGATGGATCGTCTAAAATGTCATTAAATTGCACAGTAGATTGGTTAGCATACACATGCATATGAGTAAATTGCTTTTTAAAATTTTTAAAGCGTTTCATAACGAATGCTAACATGTATTTCTTAATCATCACCAAATAGCGTTACTTAAAGTATCAGTTATTGCAACCGGCTTCCAGATCCAAACGTCATCCTACTTATTTCGCTTTTAAGGATCTATTAGTATTCCCAACATACAATCAAACTACTTGATTAAAACCTAAATGCAATAATCGATATCTTTTGACTGAGGTGTACTAAATTACTTATATAAACAATTTCTCAGATTGCTCAACTTTGAATTATCTGAACCTCCCATTAAATGACGTTCTGTTTTCTCGACTTAGTTGTATAGCATTTAACAATTTTCTTTCTAAACAAATCTTTTTCCCCTTTTAGTGTTTGTACTCTACATCAAAGATTTTTAGATCTGCAACGCGTATATCGAGAGTTTACTCATTCATCATCGTCATTGGCATTATCACAATCTCAAGTCATCACTAGTCCTGTTTGTTCAACATCTGTGATTAGTATGTCAAATTATCCTTCATTTAAATCTCTTAAAAACGATACCATTTTAGAAAATTCTCACTCTGTTCAGGGTAATTTGATCAGTCCTATTGAACAATGCCTACGATGGGTTATAGAACATGATCAGACTGTACAAACCTCATCATATGGAACGAATCGAAAGAGTAAGACTTCATGCAGATTCTCTGTTGCATGTGTGTATTAATTCAAATAATTCTGTCCCTTTTTCTAACTATCACTGTAGTATTGACATAGAATTTGTCACAATTTTTCGTCATTGTCTGGTTACAATGAATGCATATATACTTTTGTCCTGTTTTTTTTCTCCCTCTCTGTTGAAATTTTGCTATATGAACTGCACTGTAACGATATAGTTATCGAATTCTGTGTTTTGGCGTAAATACTTTTGTGCGTAAAATAAAAAAAGCTTCAGTAAATTCAGCTCAGTCTAATTTGCTCAGGTAACCAGAGGTATTTTGCTGGATTAAGCAATTTTTGTGTTGGATAAACCAGCATCATTTCACTACGAGAACTTAGAAGAACATTCAGAATATGATTTAGTAGACATGATGGGAATCAAAGTGATTACGTTGCAAGTACCGTTAAAAGCATACATAACTTGAATGGATTATCGGCTTCGGCGATATGTAGGATTAATCAAGATGTTTGGATTTGTAGGGTAATTGGGTACACAAATGCTTTAAAGTAGTCTGTGACTTTGGAGACATTTGAGAATAATCGGGATCATTGGTTTGTAGGTGATACGTGTTGGGGTGGGGGGTCAATTTAACTCATGTTTTACATCTAATCCCTATTACGACCTAAGTGTATATAAAGCTATATTGTGGCATGTATTACTAATTGTTTTATGTAGGTGCGTCAACTTTTTCGATCAATCCCACCAAATCAATATGCGATAACTGTGCCAAAGAAGTTATATGAGGTTGTAGAGTGTATTTGTATGTCTGTACCTTGATCAATACTATCCGCAAATAAAAGTGGTAGTTGTTGTGAGTCACGAGACTTGTGCCTGTTATCATTGGTTGTTATTGATTATGGCTTATATCATAGATATCTCTCTCATATATTCAACAAACACTAGTATCTTAACAATTGCTCTTAAAAATACATTACCATACTCAGATGGGATTATCATATTTTATCGTGATTAACTAAGCGACCGCTCTAATCGCAAATAGTTTCAATGCTCATGACAAGTATGTCGTAAATAATTATCTCACTTAAACCACTATTATTATTATATTAGTGTCATTTATTTTTTGTGGAACATTGACTTAATAATGTAACCACATGGCTTTGAACTGCTATGTTGTTGGTCACTTCGGCTCTGACTTCCGTTTATTTAGCATCACTAGCTTTCACACATAACTGTGTCGTAAAGATACCTAGTTGCATGATTAATGAGTTACATTACCCATTAAAATTATGTGTACTTATTTTTTTAGCCGTTGAAGAAGCTACTAGACACCATGAGCAGTTTCATCGGGAAGTAGTTGAACTTTAAGAGCGAAATTGATCGCTGCAAAGCTAAGCGACAAAAGGTAAATGTGGTTTAGTTTAACTATTGTTCAATTACTAAATTAGTCTCTAAATAATGATATTTGTTCACTTTTACCGAAGTAAGCTGTTTACATAGAGTATCCTAATAGACTTCCATGTTAAAATGTTATGATTATTCAAACCACCTGGTTCTTTTTACATATTATTATCCTTTTTGATAGGCTGACTGAATAAATGATGCATAGATTGACACTTTGTTTAACTGAAACTTTATTGGGTGAAATAAGTATGGCCCGATTTAGAAATAGGCTTAATCGATGAATTCGTTAGTCCTAATCGTGTAGAAAATATGATTCTTCGTGTTTTATCGTAAGAAAATGTATGCATCAAAATTGATCATATGTGTACAGACATATACATCTGTTATCTTATTTTGTTCTTCAGTTTAAGTTTTGTACTCTACTTAATATTATTGCAGTTACTTCTTTAATTCTCACTTTCGCATATTAGTGTAGAGTTCAACAATTTGAACCGGTACTATGTTCTGCGTACCTGCGGAAAACCTTTTAATAGTCACTACCTACCACTCATTTTAAATTACGTTACAACCATTAATTTCTATTTATCACATACTGGATTCATGCGTTCCACCATGTTAGCCTCGTTTTTTCATGGGATGGACAAGGAGAAACATGTTTGAACAAATACAATGTTCCTACCTGAATTCTTCGGTATTTAGACTTGCTATAATTTGTAGGCGAGTAGGTGCATTCAATTGGTGTTCATAATTACTTCCTCCAAACTTCTAAAAGTGGATGTTTAATTGAAATATATGCCAGATTCAAATAAACATGATCCATTCATTTGAGAAGACTGCGGGCTTCCCAAGTTTAAATATGCTTACTGAGGGTTCCAACCTGTTATGTATGGATTGTGGATCAAATTATTTGGATTGCTAAGTCACTATCTTACACATATTTCACCTAAGTCAGTCTCAATCTTCTCTTAGTAAGATTGTTAGCCGTCACAAAATAAGCACCTGTATATTTTTCACCATTTTTCGGAAAAAAGTATTTTCTCCAATTCTTTCATATGTACATAATTTCTCCTTAACTTTTCTTATACATCATATATTTTCTAATATATATATCAAATCACTAGCATTAGAGGTGCGTGGCGATAAAATTATTTTAGAAGGATTAGGCATGGTGATAAGAAAGTTATTAAGAGTTGATGGTGGGATTTGATCTCGAACAAGATGATTTCGTGTTCTACTAGAGGTATGAGGGCGATTTTCACTTACTGGCTGCCCACACCATTGAGGTACCTGAAAAGGAAACTGGGTTAGTATTGATCATAGTGACCTTGGAGCGTGATCGCGGAGCCCAAGGGACAACTGCTTGAGACCGATCACGCACAGCCTTGTTATGGGGAGTTTTTGAAGTGTTAGCTTCCTTCTTTAGAAGGCCTTACTGCCGGAGACGGAAATCCGTGGTCTAAGGTGAAGTGTGACATTTTTAGGGTCGACTTTTTCTAACCCCTTTCTTCCGTTAAGAAGGCAGCATCGCTGCACATGCTGGTTATTTGAGGGAGAACCCCTTACTGCTATCACACCTCGCTGCAGTCAGCAGTACGACTTCGTCCTCAGATCATAGGTTGCTGCCTTTAGTCTTATCGCTCTCCAACAGACCGTGCTTGGCATGGTAGGACCTAGAGGAACATACGTTCCAGCCATTATAGCTCATTTGGGTCATCACGATAGGCAAGCCTGACTACCACGTCAAGGTAGCAGCTACGGTCGGATATATATATATATATATATATATATATATATATATATATATATATATGTATATATAGTTATAGTTATTTTTAATCTGCAGTCTGTTATCTCAAGTGATTACTACATTTTTTGTTTTTTGAATTAACTTACTAAGCTTCCAACACAGTCAGAGGAAGAGAAACAAGTTCTTAATGAATCACTTCAAATACTTGAAGCAAAGTTATCAACAGTTAGTGGTATGTGGAACACTTACCGTTTTTCTTTATTTTATTATTATTCTCTGATTAGGATTCATATTGCATGTCGTCAAGCATCGCTTACATTGATACATATTGATGACTGAGTTAATTTTTGCATTAACCTACTACTTTTAAGGCCCTACTATCGGAGATAGAAATCCGTCGATCATGGTAAGATGTGCGCTTATAAGACTGACTTTTTCTAGTCCCACTTTTTCTTTCTGAGAAGGCAGCGTCACCGACATCCTAGTTGTAACAAGCGATAGTACGATTTCACCTTGGTCCTTTTAGTCTTACCGGCTTGATCGGTTTGCTGGGACGTTAAAGGACAATTGTTTTAGTCGGGTGCCCCTATCGGTTCATCACGATAATCAAGCCCGATCACTACGTCAGGATAGTAACAACAGTTAAGAGTAAATAAGTTTCAACGTTATTGACCTGTGTATTCAAACTTTGTTTCAGTTGCGTTTTTATTTAGACAGCTGTGTAACAAACATCATTTGCTTTTACAGAGCTCTAGGTACATCGGAATATTTGTATTTCATTCATACGACCTTAACCTCAGACATATTTTTCCTAATTATTGTATCACTGATCAAAACATTCTTTGTTAGACGGCCGAATTATTCTGACCTTTCTTTAATCTATTACTTTTATCCTTCAGTAGATTGTTTTTCCGAGGATGCTCAGTTTGATTTCAGAATAAATATTCTTTATCATCTAGAACTAACTAGTTTATTTCCATCATTTTATTGAAGTTTTTCTTAGCAGTTCATATATACCTGTCCTAATGAATCTCTTTGTCTTAACCCACCAGATGACTTGCACAGTTTTAGTCATGTGATTCTATACTAGTTAATATTCGTAAACGTACTATCTGTCGTTTCCACTTATAATACTTAATTATCTTCAAAAGAAACGATGGTTTACACTTCATATGTGGATAAGTGCTTGCTTCCAGGGCTACTAGTTTGAAGTAAAGGGAACGAGGTTCAGATCTGGCTTCAAATAATTGAAAGCATAGTGCTTTTGACCACTAAGCCACCTCTCTCTATTCATATTATTGGTTCATTTTAAGCTAGGTATTCGTGTCAAATAGTGTGATTCAAGTTCTATCATTTGTTAGTCAGAAATTCTAATACGTTATGGATATGTTCTTCTGAAGAATCTTAAAACAAGACGAAGTAACGTCTATTTATTTATCCTGAATTTTAAATGCTATCTAAATTAGTGTAAATTTGAGAAATACTTCAAAATTACGTAGTCAGCTTTCTGTTAAGATACTTTGATGGAGTCAAATATCTTGTGCTCAAACATGGCTATTATAAGTTAGCTTATTAATGAGATTACCTTTTGACTGTTAAGGATGACCGACATTTACACCAGTCGCCTTTATCAAATCACTATGTTCAGTTAGCTGGATGCATTGATAACAACCAATAAGACTTAAGTAACTATTAAGTCATCCCTATATTTTCAGAAAGTTATCATTTCAATTCGAAAATTGAATTATCATTTAATTAGCCAAATCGTAAATTCGATTGTTCATAAATGTTATATCCTATACTGACGAGATCACCACTTATGAGCATATCCCTTTCAAATACTTTAACTTTTACTCATTTCTATTCTATAAAAATTGCTTTCTTATTAGGATGCATCATTGAAACGTCGAAATATGTCGAAATCATTGTTGGAATTTGTAGAACGTGCTCATAATGAGCTAATTTGGCTACGGGAACATGAATTATGTGAAGTGACCAGAGATTGGATTGAAATTTATCATGATGGACTAGATCGTGTTCGAACTGATTTTCAAGTGAGGATTCGTTTGTATACTTCCATATATATATATATATATATATATATATATATATATATATATATATATATATATATATATATAAACCCTTAGTATTGTCTGAATATGTTTCGCTAAGTGTATTAATCAAACTGGTAATTATATTTTGTTATTCAGTTGATAAACCGGCCGTTTAAGTATTGAACATAAAGGAACATTATTCATCATCTTCATACATCACCAGAAACTGGGTGATTAGGTATCTTGGTGTGCACTCCTTTTCAATCATTTGTTTAATATCATATTCTCATAGATTGAATATACTTTATATGGTTTCTTGAAATTCCTATTATCTGTAATATTAGAAGCGGAAAGTCTACAAATATACCAACATGAAGTATTATAAACAGTATTTGTAGTTTTACTATATCATTAAATCCATGCTAGAACATGTATGCGATCATGACTTCAAAATGATTTTTTAAATTGTCACTGATGTTTCTATTACTCCTGATACTTCGGTATTCATTCTGCTTTGATACTGAAATGTAGTAACTTCAACCGACGCACGCATGTACCTTGACTTATATTGTGCATGACTATATATTCATAATCTTCGTACGCTGAATTTAGACAATGTGTTATGTGTTGTTAATTAAAAAGACCTATGACAGCACGATGTTTTTTATCGGCAACATTTTAAATGCTTACAGGATTTATTTTATTCAGATTTTTTAGTCATATGGTGAATAGGAGTGCAATTCTTTTACCATGGATATCATTTCTTCTTAATGTTTACTAAATTTATGCATTTTTCCCTGCATACGGGGCTAAGATACACTTGACATATTGTGCAGATAGTTACGGATAACCGATGGCTCTTTAAATGATATTGTCAATGAAAATTACACTCATTTATGCAACACCTACCACTTAATGAATAGAAATATGGCCAATAGTTTTGCATACAGTGCACTAGCTGAACAAATGAAATCCTTGAATGTAATCTCAACTCAACATCATATGTGTATGTGTGAAAACTTAACACTATGCGTCTACGTATTTAGTTCTGTGTACTTTTTATTTTCAACATTTGCATTTATTCATACTTTATCATACTTAGGTTAGCTATTTATTATTAAGTCCTGATATACTTGAATGTGTGTATATATGCGTGTATTATTAATACTTTTAAAAGAAAAAAAAATACATTTGAACTCCTCTTAAACAATTTCACTTATTTACAGTTATTATTAAAATGATTACAAAAAAATCTATTAAATTGTCTTTAAATAATGCCATTTGTAATCTGTTTTTTTTTCGTACTAAATAGATTGGTTTACTTTCTGCTTTTCTCTCCCTCCCTTATTCTTGTTGAGCTTTGTACTTAATTTTCTCTTCGATTAAATTATCGGTCCTATTTTCTTCTTTGTGTTATTTTTATAATCCCACGAAACTCTTGTATTTGTTTATTAGGACAATATGGATTGTTGACAGTTCAAATTATTGAATAATGGTGAATATACTTAAATGGATCATATAGCCTTTAAATAAAATAGATTTATTGCATTTTACTAGATATTATTACATTCAACTCATGATTATATAATATAATTGTTAAATAAATCTAAATTGGTAAAATATACCAGGCAACCGTTTTACTTTACTTTTCACTCAACATAATCAGCAATAATCTTTCATTGAATACATTGTAATAATTGATTTGTTCGATGATGATAGGGCTATTACTTCAATAATTAGGTAGGGGAGGGGGAGGAGGGTCACTTGGAGCAAAGCCAATGTATAGGAACAACAACTCAGAGCTAACATGTAATCAGTTTGAGGTTTTTTGCAACGTACTAAATAGTCATTACTCCGCCTATAGCTCTTCTAGGATTACTGCCGGTCCCAAGCCTGGGTAAAGGAGGAGGGTTGGGCGTGGGGCTAGCATTCCCATCCTGGAAAACACAAGCTCGCTAAAAGAACGCTAACCAGATTAAACAAACTAAACCATTTTAACTCTGCCCTGGGAGTGGAAGAAATGATAATGGCGCTTCATGATGAAAGCCGATATTCTTCGGAAGTCATCAGGTCGATATCCCTTCTAACAACCAGAACAAAACTTTTATAGGTAAATGGAATGTTCGAACAATGTGGGAAAGTGGGAAGACCAATCAAATAGCTACAGAAATGAAGAGATACAACTCGACAGTGCTCGGAATCAGCGAAACCCATTCGACTTAAACTGGACAGAAAACATTAGCTACGGGAGAGATGCTACTATACTCTTGCTACGAAGAGGGGTTTCTCTGATGCTGTCCAAAAAAACACGTAATGCACTTGTAGTATGGGAACCACATGGACACAGGACCTTCAAAGCATCTTTCATAATAATGAAGAAGGGGATTACAATAAATATTATCCAGGGCCGCCTAATCTCGCTTTTTCTCTTCCTTCTGACGGTTGACTGGATCATAATTTGCAATCCTGTTGGGAAACGGAAAAGAGGAAGGCCAAAGAACACACTGCGTCGAGAGTTGGAAGCAGACACTAAAAGGATGAACAACAACCGGAAACAGCTCAAAAGGACTACTCAGGATAGAATTCAATGAAGAACACTGGTGAGCGGCCTATGTTATTTTGTGAGGGTTAACAGGAGTGAGTAAGTAAATAGTCACTAATTGTGTCTTATACAGCATTTTCGATTAATTTGTGCTCATTTAATGTGTGATCGCTTCATGATAGAGTGTCCATTATACATTTCATTTCAAACCAGCTCCAGCTCTGTGACTCTCACTTTCTTTGCAGACAATTACGAACAATTCATGACTATTGAAATGAAGTCGGTAATGCAAATTACAGTATAATATCCGGCATGTATACAGTAACCAAATAAAAAAGTCGTTGAAAGTGAAACCTGCAACAGACTAATTGAACATTGAAAACATGTTTGATTATTTCAACCTTTCATCAATTTTTTTTAATATATCAGATTTTGAGATTATCAGTTATATTATACTTGATGCTATTAACATCACTACCAGTTAGTCTACAGCTACCTTCCTAATGAACTCGCATTCAACCAAATAAAGCGAGAATCTCTAACTCGCTATGGCGAGTACTGTTGATTTATCGCCATCTTACTCCAATTTGAATAACGAAAATAAGTAACCCTATTCATTTTATTTACTGACATTTATAAAATTTGTTTACTAGACTACCAAGAAACGTAAACAATTTAATCGAAAGCATGTCCATTACACTATATTTCTTAAAACAGTTTTCAAATGCCGTATCCATGAAATCTTAAAAATTATTTTTACGAACCTTTACTTTGGGGTTTATGTTTTATGCAGTCTCATGTATCCACCCATGCTGTACGCTTTCATATCTTCATTAAGTTGTTACGACTCAACTTAGTGTGTATAAACCAATTCACCAGTTCTTACAAACGAAGACTTGTAAGGCGTTTCATTACTTTCTCACTTTCTTCAAATCTAAATATTACCTAAATTCCATCTCTTAAATTTATCCGTGATCCCACATGTAAGCATACTATAGGATGCCTTATTTAACGATTTTTCCTGCTAAATAATTATTTAAACACTGTGTGTACTTGTTACTATAATTTTAGAAACTTATGCATGAGATACATGAAAAGGAAATTGTCTACAGTGAACTCAGTGTATTAGGCTCATCTATCCAATTGGAAAATTACAATGCAACTGATCTTGTTCAGGTAAGTAGTGAGTTTGCCGTTAATTTATCTTGTTTTGTTTATTTTGCTTGTCTGGATACATCGGATTACAGATAATTGTTTGGTCCCTCTTACATTTGTTAGTGGCTTTCCTGACTGAATAGTTTACTGAATAACTCATTGGTGTTACCCAGCGTTCGTCATTGCTTTGAAATCTTCGTGTAAATTTTAGTAATGGAATCCGGGTAGTGACAGAATAATAGAACGAAACGGACACCCCGAATTCAACTTCTAATTATAATCTCATATATTCTATATGTTTGGTTTTTTTTATTATTGTTGATGCTACCAAAATTTTTCCAAGTGAAGTCTTACAACTTGAACTGATATGCATCTGGGCCATCTTCTGCATTGTTTGTGATTGATTAGAACTGATACTAGGTTTTTACCATGCATGATTGAAAATTAAATAACTGCCAATGCAGGTGGTTGAATCTTAGAGTAATTTAATCGTAATATACGAAGAATGTAAATATTTTTTTACTCTCTCATGATATTGTTAACCTGGTCGTTAACACTAAATTTTTACTTTTCACACTTATTGGTGTTTTTTCAGCTTTCTATTTCTGTACACTGCTACTGCATCATCGCTAATATGTAGACAATCCGTTTGTTACATGATGGAAATGATGAATCAATTTACATTTCCACTAATTTTAGATTCTCAAAACTTTAGCTGCTAGTTAGTATAATTATTGAATATTTTGGTTTCATTGTCTATGTTATATTGTACTAACTCACTTATCATGAAAGGATTGGTGTACTTGATCTCGGTCTGCATTTATGTATGAAAGTTAGTGATGCTCAAACTGAAATAGAAAATGATTAGAATCTGTGACTCATTATTAGTTTTGATTGAAATAATGCATTTTATTGTGAAACGTAAAAATAGTTACTCTTTATATAGCAATACACATTAAAAAGTGCGCATCTCATTTATCACTTTGTTATTCAGTAAGTAGTTAATCATAACAATTCTGTCTTCGTTTAAAGTTATGTGTATAAACAGTGGTGGCTTTAGTTCTGTGACACGTAGTCAGTTAACCAGTAGCTGTATCATTTTAATCTATCCGGTTGTAAATTCTGGCTAGATTACATTAGAAAACAATCTCTTGTAAGAAGATATTACCGACAGAATTCAACCAAATCAAGCCTCAGACAAATAAATCAGATCACTTTACATGAAGTCACTCAATACTGCAAGTTGACTGGAGTTATAAATGTTAACTTAGTTGTCTAAACGTTAAGTACTCACTGATGATCGTGAGCTCGTTGTGTCGTGTGGATTTGGATTCCCGTTACTGAGAAGTTTCATAATAGAACAAATCAATCGTTCAGTGCCTTCTATATTTGAATGGTGTTCTAACTGTCGGTCCATGATGTATAACTCAAAATTACTTTAATTATGTAGTCAATTAATTTTTGAGGATTTTATTATTGTAATAATCATTTGTTCAGACAGTAAAAGCATCTCATAGCTTTCTAACGACCACTCTTTTCTTATTTTGTACAATACATTTACAGCATGAAATTCAAACGGTTAAAATGCATTTTATTATTCAATGAATAACTTATTTTATTGATTTTCCAATTAAACAATCACTAAATGGTTTTATTCGTTATTGTTTTTCATTGTTTGTTATTGTTTTTTTCGTCAAAACATTTTTCCATTAGACTTATCTTAATGCATTAGAACGCCACTGGGCTTGGTTATTACAACTAACTTATTGCTTTGAAGCACATATAGAACAAAGTGCACGTTTTCAAAGTTTCTTCAATGATATCAAACAATGTGAATTACTATTGACTACATCACTGGAAGAATTACGTTCACTTTATGAATCAGCTTTAAAGGTAACGACAACTGAACAAGGCGAAACTCTTTTGAAACAATTGCAGGTAAATGAAAATAAGTAATTAATAATAATTGTGCTAGTCTTCACTAAAAAAATTTATTCACTTCCACTAAGATTATCTGTAACGTTTTCAATGTTTTTTAACTGTGATAGATTCAGAACTTTCCGCTGTTTTCCCGTTCATTTACTCATTAAGTTGCTGCGTATTAGAGTATATTCTTAAGCAATCATAACACTTTAGAGATTCAGAGTTATTTGCAACTCTTACGAACAAGTCAGTGTAGCGCAAATTGATATATCGGAAGATAAATACAGCAAACTGTAAGGTTGGAAAGGGAAATTTTAGTAATGCTTACATTTTAATGTGTGATATTTGGTGATCTAAAGAATTTCCCAAGTGTTAAATTTAACAGAGTGATCATTAAAACATTGTAAATTAGTCCAACCTTTATGTTTCTTAACGAACCAATTAAAGTTTGTTTGTTCTAATTTTATACTGTGTTTTATACTGTGTGTTTTATACTGTACATGCATTCATTTTTGAGGATCCATTAAGAAATTCTTATTGTTAATCACTTATTTCAATGAAATAGGTCATTTATTGAAATAAATTTAAAACCAATTATGTAAGCATTCTATACAGATAATGTGTGGTGTATCGTCTCATTTTTCGTTTTAACCAATTAAATGTATGGATTATTTTCTTCATGTAATCTTCTTGATTTATTCTTCATGATTGTTAACTCAACTATCCGACTTCCTAATGTAAAGAAGTAGGTTAAGCGGAATCCAAACTTTCATTCATTGAGCAAGTTAGTGTCTAGATGGATGCACATCAGCGTTCAAAGAGATATTTCCTGGATTCGAGTTTCAACATCGGGATACAGATACATCCGTCTGACTGTGCCGAGTGGAATGATATGCTCTTCCTTTATTACATTACTAGTGCTTATATCGCTTAGTGTCATTATTTTATAACTACGTATCAATATCATCTTCGACACCTTGAACTTAACGTTAGGTTGCACTTAGAAAAACGAATAAACAAATAAATTCCCTTCACAAATCCAAATGAAGATAAAAACGGCATGAAAACCAAGTTTCTACTTACTAATCGTTCGGTTTTTATTGATTGATATATTGCTATAATAGCTGCTAGTTCCTTGTACAGTTTTCAGTAGATCATGATAGTGTATGTCTATAAGGTGTAAATCAATCACAGTCCTACTTTGCGATTTAACTGAGATAAGTTTAGACGTAGATTCCATATCAGTCAGTCATTCATTTACAACTTAGAAGTTGGTACATGCATACATCAGTTCAAGTTGCCATGCCCCAATTAGCAGACAGAGATTAAATTGTCGGACCAAATCCTAGAGTAGGGGAGATAGTAACAGAGTAAGTACTAATGGAAAGGTATAGAGATCAGTGATAAGATTTAAAACAAAAAAATGTGATTCAGTAAGGAGAAAATTATAAAAAGCTCAAAAACTTTGGAGGAAGACAAGGAATGAATGCACCTGCGCCATTGCGAACGATTCCATATACATAGTTCTCTCTACTAACTTTGAAAGATATTGAACAACGACTTCAATAAGTTCTTTCTGTCTGCTTATAACCTGCACTATTTTGAAAATAAGACCTACAGATAAATTTTAACAGATTTATAAAAATGAAGCTGGTCTAAATTTAATATGAAGGTACAGAACGTTATAAGTGTATCAATAATTCAAATTTAGTTTAAAAATAAGTTGAGCGAATTGTTGACGTAAATATAATACATTTGTGAGTGCTTTTGTTAATATTATTAATTTATTCATTAGGTACATATTCATGTGCTTAGCCGTTAGCCTTAGAGCTAGTGACTCGTTTATCCGGTTTCTGAGACCGAAGTAGGTGGAGCAGTGTTTGAAAGTGCTATTTCAACGTTGAATTCCTAACACATTAACCTCTAGTTGATTGCTCCATAGACTATTACTGTTATTCTTGTGTTCATGATTGTGTGCATTTGACAGCAGATTATTCTTACTAGGTTTGCACAACCGAAGCGTACTATTAAGGTGTTTAAATAAATTCCACTGTTTAGTGATGAGATGAAATGCCAATTGAATTGCGACGATGACCACGTTTTGTTTCACTACGTTGAAACTCAGTAACAAAGCTTCCTTTACCTACTGTGGTTTAAGTAGTTCAATCACTAATCCTTCTCGAACCCTAGCTTTGTTTAGTAGATTAATGCGTACTCCGTTATTGACTTATTCCTAGGTAGTACTTTTAAAGATTATATTTGAACATTTTTATTTTTTCTGTCAGTCAAATTAAGTCATATCATATTAATCATGATTTTATTTTTAAACTTTGCATTATTTAATCACATTCTTATATAGTTTCAATCTCTTTTTCAGTTTTCTCCCACCTTATTCTATTTTTACTGAAGTGATTTACAATATAGAGGATAGATAAAGCTAAACGAACCATTCTATTCTATCATTGTTAATGTATAAATTAGAAAGTTGAAAGATATTAAATTCTATAGGATTGATAACTGAATTTATCTAATCAATTATGTATGCTTTATATAAGATTATTGACACACTAATAGTTTGTAAAGAGGAACATATGGTACTGTATAAGACAGTTTAAATTATAATCTAAGCAAATATTGTAAAGAGAAAAATATTCATTTTTAATTGTTTCTGTGCCAAAATATTCACAGTGGTGCGAAGTAACCTTGATATCAATAATATCATTAATCAGTTGGTTTTTACGAACTTTCTTGGATCCTTAGTATTATCTAGGAAATAAACCTGTGATATTTGGAACATATTATGCATGGTCGACCACTGTCTAACACGCTACGTCGGCTGGTGGAGGAAACCGACGGTTACTTGGAACTAAACGTAGCATCTGTTCATAAAATTACTAACCTTTGGTTTAAGCCGTGTTATAAGTTTCTGACCATGATAACCGCAATTATCGTTTAAAGACGTTGAGTAATATGGCTTAGAATCATTCATATTGGAAGTATTTCCTCCCTATAGTCCTCTCGATTTTGTGTTCTTGTTTTCCCTTATATATATTTTATCATTCCTTCTTCTTTAGCCATATTCTGAATGTTTAGCCTGTCTTCGTATCCTTCCTACTACAATTATAGCGAGTAGTATGATATTTGTCGTGTTACCTTGTTATTGTTGTGTTGATTTGGTATGGGAACTTGAATTAGCACACACTTATACACTAGGCTCTGATTATAATTGACTATGAGAATTCGATACCTTTCAGTATATTTAATAGCGATGAATAAATGTACACTTGCTTTCGTGCTTGATTCGAATGCATTTATTCTTATGATACTCACTCCTAAAAATACATTCTTTTGAACGACTTTACATATATTTAACAATTTTCTACAAATCATGTGTTTTTTTCTTCTTTAATATTACCCAAAATTACCTTAATACTGTATAAAGTTTAAATGAATATTGGTTGTTGTATTATAACAACTTAGTCAATCAGTTTTGTTGGCGTACTTAACAAAAATGACGGATATGCAAGTCTGTAAACTGTTATTATATCAGAGTTTATAGTAATCTCAATTACTTAGATTGATGTAAATGCAGTGGATGTAGTTTCATTATGCATAGGTTTTCAAATCACAATTGTTTAAGCTCTTATTTTGGTCTATATTTCGTATGTAGTGTTGAACGAAGGTAACTCATGCAAAATCGGTTCGCCTATATAACTTTATCTGAAATATTGATACTTTTATTGATCTCACTTTTTTTTATTGATTTGTTCAGTTATTCTCAGAGAATTATGGTGCTTGAAACAGCTCGTTTTTAAGCTGTTGTCTTTTATTAAAGCACTATTATTTTAACGGGTATGTCTTAGATTTGAATTTCGCTGCTCCTACCTTGATTTCGACAACTGAATAGTATTTCCAGACGTCTTAGATCCAAAGAATAGCTTAAAACTGAGTATATAAATCTGTATTTCTTGTATATAAATAAATCAATTAAGGGTTTAAATAGTACACAATAATTTACGCGAATTAGAAGTAATCTAAAGCTTAACCACAGATTTTTTTAATGAATATTCTTTTTAATGTAACCTGGAATATTCTCATAAATGATCATTTATCTAGAACTTTCTGCTGTCTCCTATTTTACATTCTATAGGAACTTTATGCTCAAGTGATTGGTCAAGAGACATTCATATTTCAGTTAGTTGACGTAAGTCAAGAAATAGTCCCACCGATACCGAATTACGTGGATGCACAAGAAAATCAAGCAACTTTAACTGGACGACGCTTACGTGTGCTTTGCTCATTTCAACCTAAGGATTATTTCATTGATAATCCATCCTGTTCCGGTGATATATCAATGATCAATTCCATTAATTCAAGTAGTTTATCGATTACCAATAATAGTAGTATTGTCGAGCCAATATTTTGGCCAGTTGGTGATAACACAGGTTATTTTGATAAAGGTGACTTTTTCACAATATTGGAAAATCCAGAAAATCATAGACTTCAGGTAAATGTTTATTAGCTTGAGGTAACTCACATTTTTTGCTAGATTCTGTATTCATTACGATTGACTAATATGAATATTAATATGTTGCTTACTCAGACTATCTTTACTACGATAAATCTTCACAGTAGACACCGGTTTAATGCTTCATATATTTTACTGTTTATTTTATTCTCATTTGAGTTAAACTATCTTAATTAACGAACGAAAATGGTTAGTCAGCGTATTTGAAAAATCATGACTATAAACTAAATCTCATTTTTCTCCGACTTTCATTTTATTAGGTTCGTACGGCTAATGGATCTACACTGACTGTTCCTTCAATATGCTTTTTACCTTGTTGGCCTTGTTGTGAAGCTATGGATCGAGCTAAACGTATTGTTACCACGTTACAACACTTCAAAGCATGTTGGTCTGGGTTAAATTTACGGTTACATGGACATCTATTGACTGTAGCAATGTCGAAGATTATTAATGCCCCACTTCAGTGTGACGTTCCACAACAAATGGATATACGGAAAGTAAGATGATTGATTTCGTTTGGTATATATATATATATATATATATATATATATATATATATATATATATATTGGTAATCAGTTTTTAAATACCATTGTTTGCCGCTGGAACTACGTTTAGTTAAAGCTCGTCATTTTACTTTACTCCCAGTATATTTATCTTATTCTAGCAAAACGATGACGTGTCCATTGTAACAGCCGAATGGTAGTGTGACTTTACTCATAAAGCATTACTTTAAGTCATGTACATTGGTTTATTCTTAGTAAATTATTTACATTTATTCCTATATGTCTCTTTAAAACTTCATTAATCGTTAGTTATTTGAATTACTAATATATGTCAATGGTACGTTGCATATCGTTTCTTTCTCGTTGAATTTTGCTATATTCTTCAAAAGCGTTTCCGTCTGTTACATGTACTACATGCATATATCTGAAATGATTACTATATGTCTACCTTATTTTATTAGACAAACTTGCAATAGAATCAGCTTTTTTTTCGAAAGTTAATGAATATACAAATCTACTGTGTCTGTGTTATTAACTCATTGATCGAATACAGTTTCATGTACTTGGCTTCTGGCAACACTCAGTGTGAGGGCTTGTAATACCACTCAGTTACCCAGACCAGTGTAAATCAAAATTCAAACCTACAACTTAGCGGTACATCCTAATCAATCAATCGCACCCTCACTATGTGTATAATTTGACTACTTGGATTGTTTTTTGTCCATCTTGACCACTATTTTGTTGGCTAATGACAAGAAGGAGCTTGAAATTATCCCCGACGTTTTAAATAAATTTTCCTTACCCATCTGCTGCTAAGTATAGATAAATAGGTTTATCTCAGGGGAATGAGAAAAGGAAACTGGTTACTTATTCCAACGACTTAGTCCGATTTTCACTTAACATTTAATCTTGAATGAAAGTTGTACCCTAATATTCGGTATTTACTCACTGAAAATGCTAGATACATCACACTTAGTGAACACCGACAACATTCATTGTTCTTGTTATTTGTTTATTACCTTGAATTCATTTTATAGCAAAATATATCTAGTAAATACAAGAAAATTACACATTTACTGTCACCTCTTACTTTTTAGTTGTGTTTGTCTGTTTATTGAATTCTTATTAATCTGTGAATTATGCATTATTGCAATCAATTAACTTAAGTTGAAACCTAAATAAGCAGTATTTCTTATTACCGGTTATGTAAATTACTGTCTCGTACGTATATACTGAAATGGGTGCTAGTATATTCGCCTGAGCATAATATATTTGTTTCCACCTGAGCTAATCTAGGATTGCAAGATTACGATGTAATAATTGTTCTCTATTATTCTTTTCGCTAGTTTCTTAGCGGATGAAAGTTTCAAAAATAATTGTAGTAAATATAAGCAAATAATAGCATCTTTATTTCAATGAAATGGAAAATTTTAATTTGTTTGTTTGGTTTACCTAAAACTGGGGAAATACGAAGGTGGATCAGATATATAAATTAGAGTAAATTGATTTATTGTATGTCAAATTAGCTCATCTCTTGAGAACTAATTATCCTATTGTCTCTAGTAGATTGGTAGTTGCAGACAATCAGCGGAAAATCCTGCACCTTGGTTTCGTACTTCTTGGAACTGTTCAGGAAGGCTCGCATGCAATGCTGAAAGAAGTAATATCGCTTATAGGATTTGAACCTAAGTCACTCAGTTTCATAGTCTGAGACACTGTCACTAAATTATTCGTGTCACGACTGTTTGAATTATATTTTATCATAATCACAGACCATTTATCATCTTCCAATTTTCTAGTAACTTAGTTAAACGTATGATCCTGATTGTTTGTTTGAGTTGGATTGTGGTAGGTATACTGAATCCAAGATGAGATTTTCGTCCTATCTAGGACTCGTCGGCTGGATGTACCTGCATCCCAACGTTGATGCGCACACTGGGACTGGAACTCGGCTAGTTTCGTTCCAAACGCCACCGCGTCCACCACTAAGCTACTGAGTTCAATTACGTTCCAATTGTATACTCATGTCCGTTGCACAAGCATGACTGTCTGGACTTAGTAGCCTAGTGGTGGACGCGGTGACGTTTGACACAAAACGGACTAAATTTGATTCCCGGTGTGAATATCAACATTGGAATCCAAGTACATCCAACTGACGAGCCCTAAACAGGACGAAATGCCTATCTTGGATTCCGTATACCAGCCACAAGCCAACTCAAACAAACAATACTTGTGAACTATCGCTTTATCGAGTTAATTCTCCCAAAATGAACTTATGGCAACAGATACTGATCAACTTCAGTCTATAAAAAATCAACATGAAAACCTAAATACATTACAACTGTAAGGTACTTAGTTGAAATGGATAATAATTTATTATTCATGTGTATTTATCTGTGTGATTCATTTTTTATCGCTTTACAAACCGACTAAATCGTACTGATACTTTTAGTTAGTTTCCACAGTCATAGAATATCACAGTGTTTATGTATTTAATTACTCTGAAATTGTGAATATTCTCATGGGTAACGTTATCGTTATCGCCATTTATTTGTATCTCTTATTCTATATTTCTCACTCAGTATGTATTGCTTCTGCATCATATTGCATTATTGGCAAAATCATATGATCACTTTTAACCCATAGTGTTTTTCTGTATATATTCATTACTTTGCACATATTAAGTACCTACTAAAATAATTTGGATTTCATTGAAAAGAAAAAATTCACATATTCACACTTTTATTCATCCAACTGTGTTCATATTTAATATTTAATACATAGTTTTTGTATCGTGTTAAATATGTTGCCGGAAAGACTGATTTACTTATACAATAATAATAATGAATAATAATAATCAAGGACTTATTATATAACTTGCTTCTAGTTAGTTTTCCTGTCTTGCCATGTACAGATTCATGCACTTTGTTCCTAGTTACATTTTAAAGGTGAACACTTGTGATGTTATTTGATTTCTTAAACTGAAGTAAATCTAACTTGGCTCATACTCTAGCCATTTAGCTACCATCCCACTAGCATTCTGTCTAAAGGTGCGTAAGTGACGAATGTGTTGACTTAATTTCGAATCAGATATAGGTTCACTAAAATAAGATAAGATGTCAAGTGTTTTCTGTGATCTATTGGATGAAATTTTAAAAATGCGTGCCATTAAATTAGATACAATTATGATCAATGCTATTGTTTTCGTCACGGACCCGTAAGATCTCAAATGTTAAATGGAGACTGTTATGAAGAGTATCAAACTGAACTCGAACTTCTGTTTGGTGCTCTTTGGTGTTTTATTTGTCTTGTAACACATCAATTTTCACTTCACTCTTCATACACGTTTCATAACATCAGATGAATATAAGTATTAAACTAACTACCAAGTGCATTATTGTTTATTTTATATGGATTGAAAATATTCGGTGACATTTCTTAGGTCTAAGCTTATACATTAGTGATGGTATATAGAGATGTCTTGTCAAGAATAAACGTTTTTATAGTAACTGAGTGTCATACTCCTCTCCTCGATAAACGTTTAATTTCCCATTTAATGTCCTGTGGATTGTATATAGAATTGATAAAAACTTCATTGTTGTTCCTGCATGACATGACATGATATTAATAAATTATTAAAATTCTTTCCATGCTAAACAGAGTTATTCATGTATTATTATACTGTTAAAATTTCTAATCACTATATTCAAGTCCAACAGATTAACAATTTCATTCTTTTTATGAAATTCGAAGATCCTATTCATTGATTTTTGCTAATTAAGAATATAAAACTGTTACAAGACAATTATTAATTACCCTTTCACTCTTAATCCTTTCTCACCATCTAGTCAAAACAGTATTGAAATCTTTGAATATTCCTCTCCGTTCTAAAAAAACCTTATAAATAACTTATATTTCTTCTTAGCGCATACCGGAGCACGATCCATTGTGGTTATTTAAAGATGAATCTAAACCACGTATTAATCCCGTTGTTTAACATCCGGTCATCTACACCAGAGTCTTTATTCAAAATTATTCAGAGTCAGACAAGTTGCGTTTAATGGGAGTTGCACAGGAAACTTGCTCGTGGTCAAATTCTTAACACTTCATCGAATTAATCCTAATCTTTGTGTTGAGAACCAGTTCGTTTAACCTCTTATTTTATCAGGGTGCTAAAACCACATTATTTTGTAGACTGTTCTTGACCTTTACTTGTTTCTTTATCCTCATTATGTCTTTAAAGTTGACAGTTGTATGCATACTATTATTATTATTGTTACTATTTTCATTTGTATTACGATTTGTCTACTAGGTAACTTATTTCTAACACTTGAAAACAATGACGATTAACTTTTGGTACCTTAATGAATGACTTTATTTCACTACAAATTTCTATACATGAAATAACTATAAATACTATTGCACAGCTAAATTAAATGAAGTCGTCGCAAATAAAACATTCAACTTGACCCATGACACATTCGGATTTTATCGTAATTATTTATCCTTACTCATGTCAACTTCTTATTTGATCTTTTTTCTTTTTATTTAGGTGATTTATCGTGATGCTGAACGTTATTGTTTAGAATTACAATTAGCTAATGTATCACCTTCAGAAGTAGAGAAATTCAAACAGCATTTCTTACGTTTTCAAAATAGCTGTATAGAACAAATGAATTGTGTTCAAACTGCGGATGATAATGTTATTGATAATAAAGGTTTATCGATTCAGTCGTCAGAAGTTTACATTATTATTGATGAACTAAGAACAGTATTGAGTACCTTAACAGAACGTCTTAGAGAATCAAATTCACTTCCTCTACCAGGTAGATCAATAGATATGGAAGTTCGTATTAAAGATCACAAGGTCAGGGCTTTTTTTTATATTTCTCGTAGCTTTTATAATTTTGTTTAGTCTGTTTTATTGTTCCTTGATAAGCAATTGATTATGTTTATCCTTGCAAGTAAATATTCCTTCATTCTCGTGATATTTTTCTAACTTTCGGGACGCTAATATCTTCAAGTTTCCTCTATAGATAAAATGTCAAGTCATTCGCGTCACATTTATGGATTTTGTGTCGTATAGCTTGCATTCTCTAACCATCATCTATGGTCTTTTTATAGACCTAAGCCAAAGGGCTTGCACTTTCCAATATGTCTTCATGGACTTGTCTGATTTATTTTAACGTTTATTTAACCTACTCTTCGTACTATTTTTCATATACTTTGGTCTCAACAATCTTGTTGTATAACTAGCTATCACATAGATATTACAGTTCAAAGTCGAATACATATATTTGTAGGTGGTTGAAGTGATGAGCTAAATATTTAGAGTATAATAATGCAAATGTAAAACTGGACTAATTTGTTTCATATTGCATTTTTCTACATCACAATCGGCCTGCATCTTTCAATGTATATACATTCATTATATTCCCACGCAATGTGTTAAATAATTGATAAAAGTGTAAATTTAATATTAGAGAAAATAAAGTATAAAATTTTAATTAATTCATATCTCATCATGAACTCACAAGTATGTGTTAAACGGAAATAATTCGTACTTTTGATTATACTTTCTCCTTTGTACATTGTTTTTCTCTATTCTATGTACTCTGTAACGCTCTGTTATTTTATCCAGATTGTGTGAATAAGTGGAATTTCAGTTGAAATGAATGACTATCGTTAACTCCACTTTCAAGCACCTATGATTTTTTTTTACTTTCTCTAAACACATAAATCAAAGAGTATGTCCTCTAGCCATAGTTTTCATATTAATATGATTCTACATAAATATATGACTGTTTACACGATTCCTGGTACATCCTCCCTATAATTATCACTGATGAGACTTACCTTTCAGTTCAGTTCAATGAATCCCATTCTATCTGTCACTTGAATGAAAATGTAAACCATTGGTGTGAAAGCTATGAGCTTGTCATGACTCTCAAAGGTTCTCGACCCGGTTCTTGATGGGGTCATGGATACGAGCTGCTGTATACTAGAACGAAACAGCTTCCCAGTGCTAGCTAGTTTTTAAGGATTGTCAGTCGACATTATAAAACTGCAACATTCAGTGATTTCTACAACCAAAATATAAGTTACATTCTTTTGAGAAAATATATTTTCTATACTCCTTAAATCGTTACAGTAGCTTTATAAGGTAGTGATAGCGTAAACATTGTTGTTTCGTTATTAATTAGTATCCAATTTTAAAATAATTTACTGGATTACATCTTTGGGAACATTTGGTGTGAGGTCTCTCTGTATCTACAACCAACTGGTTGAAGACTTGGTGATTTAGCTACAAAGTCGTTTCTTATCTACTTGAATGATATATTGAGCTGAGCTAAATATGTGAGTGTTGGCAGCTACAGTTAAGCTGATTATTGAGAAACAGATGCAGTTGGGGGTGACTCGTGATTCAATAGGGGTCTTTTGTAAGCGTCGCGTTTACCTTACTGGAGTTATTATTGAAACTTCCATTGTCCTTCTGGCTAATATAATCAACTCATATATCAAAGCCATCCAACTTAAAGAGTGCATTGCCTACAAAAATAAGTGATCATCATTGTGTTATCTTCAAATGCAAAGAATATCTAAAAATGATTAGAAAATATAGAAGAACGACTGAGTTAAATGACTGAGAAAATACGATGAAATATATTCCATATTGGATGATTGTATGTGAAATAATTAGCCTAATCACAAAGTAATATTTCTTTAATCTATTAACCTATTCCGACAAGATTATTGGACGAATGCCGCGTGATAACCACTTCATATGTACGGTTAACTATGACTCAGGTTTTCGATGGACATTCCCTCCCATTACCTTTCGAAAAATTCGTATTGAGCAAATACTTTGCTTTCCCAACATTCATATAGTCTGTAAGCCTTGGACTTTCCAACCGTTGACTCTTTCTGTTTGAAATTTTGCAAGTTAAACTTCATGCCACTTATTATTAGTAACTCTGATAGTTAAATCAAAATGCAGCATTAGTGCATGATTTAAAAGATTCTTCATCTATGCCATATTAGTATCTACTTATTACTTGGTTAGGAGGGGGGTCTATCTGATTATCGTGACTATTAAGTCTCAGTGACAGCCTTAGTTTTACGTTAGATTTTATGTTCCTAAATTACTTCATTTTTTTCTAACTTTTTCTCTTGTCACCTTCCCCATACCTTAGTCTAACTTACCTGCTTATCTTATTTTATTTATAGTTTATTGTTTCGTTTACGTACGTACAAATCATGCATGAATGTTAATGCAAGTTTGTGTTTTTACTTAATTTAGCTAACGTTCTCCCACTTCTATCGACTGAAAAGTATAACTACACTACACTTGATTTTCAGTCCTATTTCCTCATAATTATATTTTGAAATTTTTTTTGATCAATCCAAATGTCTAGGGAGCATTGTAGCATTCCAATGCGACTTTCTGTAGCGTGCTTACGGCTTAATTCATAAAGCCTTCAAATCTATCAACGATTGCAATGCTTCTAAATTGTAGTACAGTCGTTGTGCTCCTATCATGGCTTATAGTGACCTTTCCATAAAAACTTTTCTTAATTTGCATATAAGCGAATCGCCTACCTCTTGTAAGAATTAGAAAATTTGATTCATATTGCATTATAAATAACTTTATTAGTATGTTGATTATCTGATTCAGTGAAGGTTTATTTCCAATTACTTAGTGTAAATTTGAATTTGATATTACCAATTGATTTAGGTTAGAGAACCATTAAAAACCAGAAGACATTGGACATCTGTCTTACCGTAGCCGTGTGCACCTATCTTCCGCACACAGTCAAGGACCTTCAGATTCTTCTGCCAAATCTCATCCTATGGATCACTCATTCTTAGGATAAAATAACTTTTCAATGTTTTTTAGTTTTCAGTGGCTGTCTAACCTGAGTCAATTCTTGATATCAAATTGAACAATCTTTACGACACCCATTCATAATACTGAAAATGGTTTGTCACTCCACCAGTCTTTCAATTTTGTATTAATACATCGCAATATCTAATTAAATTATTCTTGTTTTTCTTTCAAAATGCTTTTAGGAGTGGTCTCATGCATTAGCTCGTGTTCAAGCTCAATGTGCGGAACTAGAACAACATATTAATCAATCACAATCATCACATGAGCAAGCCATATTGTTGAGCACTAGTCTTTTCGCTTTACATAGGGCTGCAAGTGAATTAGCTTTAACTGGTCATGAATTCGCTTGTCGTCTAGCAGATGCGGACGCATGGATTGCTCGTCTAGAGCAAACTGATCAAACATTGACAGATTGTGAACTATGTTTATTAGGTTGCGCAGTACGTGTACATGGTTTATTACAAATTGACGATTTAAATAATTCAACAGGTCCTGATGGTCTTCGGGTTACAGTGGTAGAAAGAGCTCATCGAGATCTGAAGGTGTGTTTTGTTTTGTCTAGTGTTATTACTATTTCTCCTATTTAATTACTGCACAAATGTGCACAACGAAAAATTTTCGGTTACTTGCAACCATTTACATTAAGGCAATTAATGTAATAATTAATTTTACACAACAACTCGAGAACCCAACCAGTCAATATATATTTCTCTATCGAAAATGTGTTTTTCACTATAAGTTATACATGCAGTAATGTTGCAAACGAGAACAGTTCGGCAATTTTTTTTGTAAAGGATAAACATATTAGCTGTTTTACTTACTGCATGATTTATCAAACATATAATAGCTTCTTGGCAGTCTGTTCAAATGTTCGGGTCACCTATTTTCCAACAAATATTCCGATTAATCTTTCTGTTTTCAATTTGTTTGAATTGGATAATTATGGATGCCTACTGTACGTACTCACGTATCATTATAAAAGACAAGTCTTACAAATTATTGCCATGTTACTTATTAGAAAACTCAAACAGAAGCTCAGCAGTTGTTGACTTATTCACCTCCATAAATATCCTTTGGAAAAAGGAGAGTTGGGTAAATTGGAATATGTTTGTATATTTGTAAATTGTTGAGAGGAAGAGCTTCTATCATTGTTATGACCTTGTAGAACGCTGACCTGTTATGACCTTTGCTGTAATGCTTTGCGGGGCTAGTGACCGTTACACGAAGCGCTAGTTTAATATCAAACGGTCAATAATAAGGATCATGGATCATCGTTTATTTACGCTCATTCGTTTATGTATCAATGAAATTACAGGGATTGTGTTAAAGGAAATTTTCAACTATGAATAAACTTTACAAGATTTAACATTAGTGAATGGATTACAATTTGAACATGAAATCACATTGAATTAATTAATACCAATTAGTTACTATGGTATTGACATTGAAGTAACGTTTAAATTAAGATGAAGATAATTCACACTAAAATATTCGCATGCGATTAAAGTTTAACCAATCAAACATACAAAATAAATCTATGCCTAATCTTATGTCTGATTTCTGAATAATTCATTTGGGGTGAGGTGGGGATGGAGGGATTGAATTTTTCAGCAGAATACTTAAGTCTGTGTATGATGCATGAAAAAAAATGTTTGTAACATCAGAACTGGTAACATACTTTCCTGATTTAAAATGATTATAAGATACTGACTGTTAAAAGCCTTTTGAATAATTGTTAAACAAAAATTTGTCTCACTGTTGTTTAACTGATTTTCAGTATTTCTTACTTTAACAAATTTGTTATTTTCAGTTAAGCTACTATTGTTTTTTATTATTTTAGTCGGTAGCTGAACGTCTTCCACAAATTCGACTAGAGTTAGATTCACTCAGTCAACAATTAACTCGATTTATGGCTTCCAGTAGTGGGACATTTAGTGATGTATTTCATTATAATGATAATTTACGTGAAAATTCAAATTTGTTAAAGTTACATTTATCCCCATCTGTCGATAATCATTATTTAGAGACAAATCTTGCTTCTTCTGAACATCGTTTAGCTGAAGCAACTAAGGAGGTCGAACAAGAGTAAGTGGACATATTTTGGATAGTTTAAATGCTTTATGTACTTGTATTATCTTTATCTATGTAGGTACTTTTTTCGTTCTAGCCTTGTTTTAGAAAGCAATATCAGACAACCCTATCAATATATGCAATCTGCTACGTTGTTGATATTACATTCCATTAAATAATAAGTGAATGGATGACATCTAAACAATATGTTGCATTTAATTACTTGATGGTTATAATGTTAGACATACAACCACTTCGTCACAAGTTTACGTTCTGCTTAATCCACTTCAGGTTGGGTTACCGGGTAGTATAGTTAACCTTCACACAGTTGAGTACACAAGTGTATACTTGATAAATTAGCTACTTGATTACGTCCAAATGGATCAGGAAACTCATTTCTTTTAGTGGACCAATTTATTCTAGTTAAGAGATTAGTTAGAATACACATTTCATCCCATAAATTTAAAATATTTTGAATGATTTATCGTACTCACATTTTGGACTAATCCAGTAAAAGTTATTTAAAACCAGAAGCAAATGGAAGTCTAGTTGTGGTCTTGAAAGTTTACATTCGAGGGTATCCATTTTCGTAACCTTACGTGCTTGTTCTTTTAGTTAATATTCTTTTCAGCTAATACTTTTGTTTTTTTAGTAACATACATATCTCTCTTGTTTGATGTAAATTGTATTCAAATAGATTTCACATGGTTACTTATTTGATCTTATTTTATTGGACGACTGTATAGAATATTTGGATTGGTATAAGAGAAACACAGAAATATCAGCTGTGAAAGATAATTGAGAGTAAACTAAAATTAGCTTGAAATAAATCTAGTTTGTCGGTTATACTTTGTTAAAAAAAATTGATATCTTGTGTATTATGTAGGTGTGACTGGTTAACTGTTGGGCCATCTCTGTGTTCATTAAAAGGAAACTGTGTGAACTATTTTGAATTTAACAGTTAGGTAGAGATGACTAAACGTACATTGTTAGTGTCGCCTGTGTTATTATGCCATGTTTCTATTTATTGATATAGATAACTGCACATCTTTCTGTCTATTTTGTATCTAACTCTGATAAATGTATTCAGTTTAAACTTTTGAGGTTTTATTTTGATATCTTCAAACTTTATGTCGATAGAATTACAAACATACAATTATTTTCCTACCCATATCTCTTCATCGATCGATGTGATTTGATTGGTTTAGACTTACTCTCAATCTTATGTCTTCATTCCTACCCACCTAATAGGTATCGGGAGTTGAATAAAATAAAGCTTATGATTAAATTCAGAGAAAGTGAACTGTTTCATTAATCATTTATCGTCTTTTGATTAGTCGGACATTTTTTCCAATCAATTTTCTTCTAAGAGTAGTAAAAGTGTGTTAACTTCTGATCTAAAAAATCATGGTTTCTGCAATATTGAATTTTCATCATTCAATACACTAATATATTACAGTTTTTCCTCAAGTTTCCTTTAAATGTGCATATAATTAAAGTAAACAAATTCGCTTGTCTATATATTTATAAATTCTAATGAAAGCTTTAAGAGCCATTTACAATACTTAACAACAGATATTTTCAATAACATCGATTTTTGGTCTAATCAGTTCTTACAAGTAATATCTGTGCTAGATGTTTAGTTACAAATCTCCTATACTTTTCGTTGCGTGCATATATTCTACTGTAGCTGTGTCTCGTCCTGCCAATAGAGATATACACTGTGAAAGATACCAATGAAGTTAGCGGTATCGCATTTCTTACAAAATAGTACTTACCAGTTATTCTCAATTTTCTTGTCACAACTACATTCATAATAACGTCGAATCTTCCACCAAGGTCGAACGTTAAGAACAAACATTGTAGATAAACCGGTTTGGAAAATGTATTCGTAATTGCTGGTAAATTTATGCTTACAATGACATATATTGTAAGTCTGAAGTCATTGACTGTTTGACTGAGATGTTGGCAGAGAGTTGCAGAATATGTGGTCGGGGTCTGTAATGTAGTAATCGTGAGAAGACTCTCGGTGACCTGGCTTAGTCGTATAGGTACAGTTGCGTCCATTCTTTATCTTTTCTTACATCTCCAGTTCGCAATATTGTTTTATTTGTCTATATTATTTTGTAACCACTTATTTCATTTCCTGGCAAATCATATTCTCTATCTTTAGTCCCTCTCATTATCATTGATTATTATTTGTATTGTGATAATACACTGTTTAGATTGTATATTTAATCTCGCTGTTCTAATTTGATGTGAAATACCACGTGGATCCAAGCCTGTACCAGGTCCTCAGCTGTCTATGACTATCTATTGAAATTTTACTTGGATCAAATATAAAATGAAACTCGACAAGCCAATACGTCGATATATGTTAAGTAGTTAATCTCTTTAGCAAATATACTCTATATATCGTTTTTGACGGATGGTAATATCGACGTCGAATCATTTGCACCGAAACAGAAAAAGTTATCTGTAAATTATTATTTTTAGGTGTTATTACAGATTCTCTCAACGATGATAGTATAACACATTCATCAGGTATTAATAAATAAGTATCTGTAATTAAAGCATTTTCTAAGTACAAGTTTATTTACTTGACTTCTTTACAGGATAGTGTTATTTCACACTGGGTTTTGAACTTGCGATCTACCCGTTCAAAGCCAAATGCTTTAACTTCTAAGTCATCTTTCTAACTTATTACCACTCCATTAAGTTATTACTGTAAATATAAAATCAAAGTATCCATGGTTTGTTGAACATACTTATTTCAAATGATAACAGTGATAATCCTCATTATGAATGTTGGAATGGCTCCCAGAAACCTCAACGAAGCTTCCAGAACCCTTGAAGGAGCCGGAGACATCCCATTCAATCACTGAATGATAGAACCTTCCAGAATCTCGGCGTGGGGTGTTCTGATTGGCTAATAGTTGTGACTTCTTATTTCAGACTGGATGGATTATAATACTGGTTTTGTGGCCAAACGAAAACATGGCACCAATCCATGAAGTCATTGACGATTGGACTGAGCCATGTTAATAGATGTAGACTACCTGGTTGGGGCCCACACGATGATCGTAACAAATGGTTAGAGACTTTAGGTGATATGGCTCAAAATCGATTGCAATGGCGCAGGTGCATCCACTCCTTGTCTTCCTCCAAATTCTAATTTTTGAGCTTATTATAATTTTCTCTTTACTGAATCACTTTTATCTCAAATCTTATCTATGATCTCTATGCCTTCCCGTTAGTACTTACTCTGTTACTACCTCCCCTACTTTGGGATTCGGTCCGACAATTTAATCTTTATCTGCTAATTGAGGCATGGCAACTTGAACTGATGTACGCATGTACAAAGTTCTACGTTGTAACTGACTGACTGACTGACTGGTTTTGTTGTTCAGAGAACTATAAATATACGAATATTTTGTTCATAACTCACTCTCCATCTTACTGGAATAAAGTTCCTATATACTCGTCATCTGTCTTTTGAATTTGAAATTAAGAGGGTTTAAGACGTTCGAGTGCTAAAGCAGTCTACGGCTAGTCAAGCTATCAAGTACGAGTTATAACAATGAATTCTAATTTCATTGCTTCTTATTTATCATTGCATTCAACGTAGTTGAAAAAAGAAAAAAGGGAGTATGAAATATTTTTACTGTAGCTTGTTTCAATCCCACCTGAAAAAATAAGCTGAATAGTAGATAATCATTTTCTGTTATTTGTAGAGAAGGCTTGTCAGTTTATTCATTATTATATATTTAAATGTACTCAGAAGTATTGAATTACTTATCTTTGTTTGTTGAATCAGTGTAAGTACATTTTACTTTTTGGTTCCCCGATATGTTGTCAAGGTAGTTAAACATAATGTGTATTCACTTGAACGAGAATTCAAGCATTTTCAACATACCGGATATCCACAGGCTATTTTACTGTACAAATGATGATGATTAATACCAAAATTGTGGTTCAAAACATTTTCTGTTATCTCAATTTGTCTTAGCAACATATAGTTCACGTGGATATCCAAGTAAATTTTGTAATGAACTATAGTTAGCCAAAACATTACTGTCCCATTTAAATACACTCATTTGCGAATATCTTAATCTTAGTTCACATGAATTATAATTTTATTTAAACAAATTGACAATATGGTGTCTGCATTTTTCTGAATATCATAAATTATAAGTAACAAACACCCTCAAGTTTTTCAGATTGACCTAGATTACCCATGTGGTAGAATACGACATAAAGTACAAAAATTTTGCTGGACACTGAAACGGTACTTATTATGAAACTTTTAATTACTTTCTATAAATTCATGATCTACTATTCTCTTTTGCCGTATTGGAATTTTTTGGTCTGGTACAGCTTCTTCAGGCTAGCTGGAGCTTTTGGGGTGATCGTGTTAACAATACTTAAACAATAAGATTTAGTGTTTTTACAGTTTTATGGTAATATTGGAAATGCATCAGATGACACTAAGTTTTATGCATTGTTTGTCATGAAGAGTTATGATTTCTTTGACTTTGAGTACATTTTTTAAAATCAATAACTCATTTGAGAATAGTCAGTAGGCTATGTTTCCGGTCATGGACTTCTTGGTTTTTGATATTTGGGTGGGTTGGATGACAATATTAGATGGCTTCAACTTGTCCTAATTTAGACACACTAGGGGGATCAAACAGAAACGGCATAATTCTCGATAAATAAACAAGTTCTGACTTTGCCACTAAGTGGAGTATGTTGACATAGATTTGATGCGAAATAAGTACTTTATTTTTCTCACTGAATCTCTGTAAAAGATATTGTTAGTACCATAACGACACCTTCCATCTGCTTAACTGTAAGTTCTATGACAAAAGCTTTTGTAATAAATTTAGCTTTATTACTTGACAGGTAATCAGTGATGAAGTGAAATAAAGTATTTTATTTCTATCAGATAATCTGTTATAGTCACAAAAGATTATGTAAAGTACATTAATCCATGCTATGTGAATGTATCTTTTTGTCTTCTTCTATCAATAGACTTAAAGCTTTTGGCGAATCGCTAGTTTGCTTCTCGAATTTTCAAAAGTTATCCAGTCAACTTATTCTATGGTTAAGTGAATTCTCTTCACGTATGCGGATGTTTGGTGAAATGACTCAATTATTGGGATTAAAATCATCCAATACGAATGAGGTTACTGTACAAAATCCTAGTTTATTAACAGAAGTTCTTAAACAATCTGATGATTTATTAACTGATTTACAAGGTAGTTCAGACGTTATTGAACAATTGAATAAGGAAGTAGCTCATTTGATAACTTCGTTAACTGTAAGTTACTTCGTTTATATTTCTCACAAATAATTTAATATATAATGTATTCTGAGATTTCTTACCAAATTCTGGCCAGTTTACAGACATGGTCTTAATAGCATAAAATAAAATGCAAGCAAACATAAATCATAGAGTAATAGGTACATAAATGGATGTAAAATTTACAATAAGGTGGTTTATACAGGAGTAGCACATTATTTTTACTCTATTATTAACAACAATAACAATATCTTCTGAAGATTTCACAGAACATCCGCCGATATATTAATAATAATAATAATAATAATAATAATAATAATAATAATAATAATAATAATAATAATAATAATAATAATAATAATAATAATAATAATATAATCCGAAGTCTAACACAGAATGCACACTAAATTACAAGCGTGCACAGTTTGCCAGATGAAACTCCAGTGTACATTAACTGAAAAAATGAATATCTACAATTATTTCAATTAAACGTTCAAGTCATGGTTGCCAAAAAAACTGCAAAGGATATGGGTGTTGGCTGATACATAAATATCAATTTTAGTAGCGTAATCGTTACGTAATTACTACTATCAAAGAGATCATGAAAGTACATGGTTGTCGATAATAAATAGTGTATATAGGTCGATTTTCACATGGAGGAAGAGTGGCAGCGTTACGTCATCACGAGCGTTTTCTAGGGGACTATGTCTCATAGGATTCAGTATGCCTCCTTTGCATTGCAGCTAATGATGGCATGATTTGAATAAAAAATAGATAATGTTGGACATGTAGACTCTATCGTGTTTTGTAGATGGTCATATTCAACTAGAGAAAATAGAATAAAAACGTGTTAGGGATTCGGAATCCTCAGAATTACAATCGTTCATTTAATCAAGAGAAAGGCGTTGTATTGATTTTTTTGTAAGATTGATTTGTAGACTTTCATCAAATAATTCAGTTTTAAATGTGATATATATAAACGTTGTTTGCTAGTCTCATCTAATGTAGATATATTTTTGCCTCACAATATAATCTTCCTACAAGTTTAGTCTTTTGGAGTAGCTGTGGGATGGGAAGGAACAACTAGTGATATCCGATTGAGACTATTGAGGGAATCAGATATATAATCCGGCTACCCTAGATAATTTGGTTGTATCGTATCACGGACCGTACTAAGCTGGCTCTCACTTATCATCGCAGTATCTTTGAAAGAGCCCAGATCCTTTTAGTTTAATTAATATTGGTTCGATTTTCTTAGCTCAGACAACTATTTCATATATCTAACTAAACCTTTTAAATAGGAAATGCGACTGATTTCAACCTTGAATTTCAGTTATGTTTGTAACATGCATACTGACTGATGCTTTATTCCTTGACTTGTATATTGAATTTGACAATGTTGATCGATAGGTTTTACAGCAGTTTCTTTCATCGGACAGTGTACCATGAATTACGTAAACCTATTGGTACCTCTTTAAGAGTAAGATTTTTTGAGTCAGAAATTATGATGAAGTATTATCAAATCGGGTAAGCCGTTCGCCAAGTCTACTTACTTTCTATGTTTTCGTTTACTTTTTTTCATAGATGTTCTTATAAAGTTGATTTTTATTTGCATCCCCCACCGACCTACTTGAAATGGTAGTGCCTGGAAAAATGAGTACTCCAGTTTGTGTAATTCAACTGAGTTATCACGATATATAGGTTTCACTATCACTTCAAAGTAGAATATATAATCAGGATGAACATTTTCATCATTTTACTTCACTCATCACTCTTTGACAAAAATAAATCCTTTCTTATACTATTTTTGCGCTTTTATTTCGTTTATAGAATTATGCACAACAAACTCAAAATTATCGTGAACTAGTTGAGAGTACATTTCAAAAATCTGGGGGTTCCAGAGATTATCAGTGGTCACCAGGGTATGGTTTATTTGATATGGGTAGAATATTACAAACAACCGATGAGTTAAATGATCAATTTAATACACATTCTCGTCAAATACATGATATAGTCAATTGTTTAAATCAGGTAATTTTCTTTTCTTCGTGTTATAATAATAATAATAATAATAATAATAATAATAATAATTATTATTATTATTATTATTATTATTATTATTATTATTATTATTATTATTATTATTATTATTCACCTCATCAACCACTGACTTGACGAACTGATGGCATGTACTAATTTGGCCTCTTCTAATTTTCTTCTAGCTACTCCAGCCATCTATGAGCCGATGGTTAGATGTTAGTTAAGCTCATATATGTTCTAGTCACCTCAATCGGTAAAAATGCACAGTCAATTCATCCATTTTCTATTTTTTGCCTAGTTTTTTTTTTCTATGCTGAGTATTGCGTACTCATTTTCCACAAGAACAGGACAGTGCTTTAAAAATAATATATGATCAACAACGTACAGCATTCACATGTTTTGTAATAAATTACTTATTTTACCTACTTAATTTTTTTATTATGTGTACTGTATGTGATATGTACTGTCGTAGCTTAGTCATAAGCAATTCAGAACGTAGTAAGAACCTGTATTGATCCACGTTGTTACACTGCATATCACTATAATGAATGAATAGTTTAACAAAATCAATAAAGTAATTGAATTGAAATGCTATGAACCATAATAGAAAGCAAAAAAATGAAACTATACTTCAAACCTATGGAATAATTATAAGTATGGTACAATACTGAACTAACAATTTAACAGAAGATAGGAAATATGAATTCCATTCTGTCACTGGTTTGGATTTCCCCTTTTTTCAATCAACGTCTCCAGTAGTTATCATTTATAACTTAACTTTAATGTTTACATCAATCTAAACGCCTCGGGCAAACGCTCAATAAATTAATCCATTATCTTCGTCTGCTTCCGCTTCTCTCAGATATAGCTGGTTTAGTAAAAAAAAGTCCGAATCTACACAATCTATTTTGGTACGTGGGCAAATGTAATATGTTAATGATTAAGCAGTTGAATTTCAATTCCTAAGTGAAAATTGAAAAGTGAAGTTTCGCTTTAACTAATTTATAAGGCTTAGATTCGTGTGCTTGAATTAAGGGAGGACTAAATGTAAGTTAACAAACGTACCTGAAATTTAGTCTAAGAACGCAAATTACTGGCTGTAGGTTACACTCCCTAACAATTTTTCTGTTATTTTTTAACTATAAGGTAGTAGGTTCAAATCCATCTTCATACACTCCAGTTTGGATACCCGAATATTAGTATCATTGGCTTACATGCAGACACTATGTTTCAAAATCAAATACTCAAACTTGTACCTGGTAAATTAGTTGAATTAATTAAGTGAATAAATTACTGTTCATACCTTGTAAAATCGTCTTAGAAGTATCTTACTTTTTTAGCATTAGACTTTATCTCTGTTCTCATTTTATCAAAGTAAATCCATATCTGATCAACCTTTCTCTGTCGCTTTTGATCATTTATACAGAGATGGTCAAGGTGATATTTGCAAGGATCAGATTATGGTGAATTCAAATCTGTCAGTAGTAATTATCAACCGTGACTCTCCTTTAATATTGTCCCTATTATTTATTTTATTCTATTATTTTCACCAGCTTCTTCGGCCTGAAGAATCTGTTTCCATGAATACATCTGGTCCAGCTTTTGTGAAGTCTTATCGCGAATTATATACAGGCAAATGGCCTAATGAATTAAATAATCGTTTAGAGGAAACTCAGTCATGTTTTTCTTCTTTGCCATCACATTCAAAGTGTCAAGAAAGTAGGAAGCATCACACGTTTCCTTCAAATATTCCAAAAGATAGAAACGATTCAGATTTTACATCTTTTATTCAGCTACTTGGGGAAAAGGGGTTAAAACATGGTGTACATCTTAGTGGTGTGAAAAGTCAACCCGTGTGTTTGCTGCCAACAGGTTGGGAGGCAGCTACCTTGACTTCAATATGCAAAGCGAATCAACTATATGGGCTGAAAATGTTTCCAACTACTGGGTCATGGTTCGTGACTAATTTAGCTGGTGAGAATGAAACACATGGATATGGCGAAACCATTTGCATCGGAGATGCATTACGGTGTGGATTAATCGATTTGGTTGCACATAATTGTCATCAAAATCGAAGTTCACTTACCATACAGTGGTCTGAAGCTATTGAACGTGGCTGGTTAACTGCTTACACTATCCAGGCTTTAGGCAGAGAAATAAAAGTTGGTGATTATAGTGCGCCTATAACAGATTTTTTGACTACTCCCTCACGTAACTCTAACGATTATCATATTAACGCAAAGACTGGTATAGTCATGCCGTATGGTAAAAAGATTATTGATTTATACACAGATGGATTCATAAATGAGGCAGATTTTCATCATATTGCTGCTATTCTGTCATGTGGTATGTATGTAGAATTTCGAGATTGTTTCCTGACATGGTATGAAGCTGTAAGTAATACTGATCAAACAGGTGTCTGTTGGAAACCTTGTCTATCTGATTGGTTAGCTGCTGGTGCTTATAATCCAAATACTCGACGTTTACGTGTTAGTTCACTGAAGTTTGGTAAAGGCAATAGTAAACTGTCAAATAATTCATTATTATTTACTGAAAATGAGTTAACAGTCAGAGATGCAATTAAAATTGGTCTTTTGGATAATACTGTTCCGGAAGTCGTTATCCCTGTTGAAAACCAGCGCGGTAGTTTCTATGCTACTTCTTATCGACGTGTAAGTCTTGCTGAGGCTGTTCAGATGGGTCTTATCGATGATGTATCTGGTTACTGGCTTGAGTCGGGTTCATCTTCTAGTCAAATGAAGGTCGGTGTGGAAGTAGCTCAAGCTGCAGGTATATTGACCAAAGCTCCTTGTCTGGCTGAAATTATTTTGTCTGGTCTAATCTCATTCAACACTCCGAATATGAGCGAAAAACATCCTAAAAATAATATGGGCATTCTCGATGCACACACTGGTCAATATATATTATTTCCAGAGGCAATTAAACGTGGGCTAGTAATTGGAAATCAACCAGCTATAATGCTTATACAGGTCCAACCCAATCAGGTATTGAGTTTAATCGAAGCTTTGAATGCAAACCTGTTGACGCCATCTGGATTTATAGTTTTGGAAAATAAGCCTCCAATGAATTTATGGGATGCCGTTAATAATAATTATATTCGGCTTATTTATACTAAATCGTATCCACCACCTGTCGGTGTTAGGGGACCAGTTAAAATATCTAATCAGACATATCATCAACATCCTCTATTAGAGGCTATTCATACAGGACTAATTGACTCATCAAAAGAGGAGATTGTTCTTTCTAATGCAGAGGCACGTCAACATAACTCTTCACAACAACGTATTGCTTTAAGAAAATCAGCTAAGCATTCTGGATTATGTGACTTACATTCTGTACAGTTACTAACTCAAGGATGTGGATTATTTAGTGAGAATGGTCGTGAACTAACTGGGTTGGATGCTCTTAACTCAGGTTACTTTAAGCCATGCGAAGATTTTCAAAACGACTCGACTTCTTACGGACAAATAATAGATCCTATTACAGGAATTTCGATGACATTGTCGTCAAACATGAAGACAACTAAAAATATTAATATAGCACCATTTGGTGCTCAGTTAATGTTAGGACTATCTGCCAATCGTCCTTCTTTGGCTTATTTGATTAATCAACGTTTAGTAACACGTTTAGCTTGGCTTGGTCCCGGTTTACATAATGATGACTTAATGAATGAATCAATTGGTGGTCCGTGGTTTACTCATAGTTGTCGATCTGATGATATAATAGCTGTTATTGACCCGATTAGTAGACGCAAAGTTACACAGTCAGAAGCGATTCGTCGTCATCTACTTGACATGGAAACTGGAACATTTCGTGATCCTCTTCATAATCAGTTGTATCCAATTAGTGAAGCAATAGAGAAAGGACATATTTTAGTAAAGGAAAAATCTCTTATGGTAAGTTATTAACTGTTTTATTCATTAGCACTTTCATTTAATTTTACTTCAATTTGTTCGATGTAAAATATATTTCCGTGGGAATCTACTAGCATAGAGGTAGTTTCCCTCACAATTCGCTGAAACAAATAAATTTATGGATAAATTCCTAGTCATAGATGCAAATTATCGTTGAAATATAGTCTCAGCTCTTTGGACATACTATTTTTGCTTCTAGACCGATTGTTGATAAATTGTCTTCTGATGATCACAGTAAAGCTACTAGACACTTTTGTAGACTGCTGATCATACTCCTTTCATATTGTGAGCCAATGACACTCATTCCAACCTTATGGTACAAGATTGTTAAGTTTTTGAAAAAGATATTTCGATTTTCACTTGTTCCCTACGTTAAATTGATCTTTCTAATTAAAGAAATAAACACAATAAAAGCAGAGGTCATGAATAATAGCAGTCTCTGTCAGTCGTTCGTTTCACACTTTGTGGTTATTTTCTATAACCTTAATAACATTCAGTCTCAATAATTCCCTAATTAATTCCTTTTCAGAAATGATCTGGCACAGATTTTCTAATGGAACATTTTGTGAGATATAACTGATGAATGGATTCACTAATTCTATCTTCCTCACTGTTCACACTAGCTTCTCTATTTCTGTTCAGTGTTATGATGATGGGATAAACAGTGGCCTTTAAGAAGAAAATTAGAAATAATGTTCTTTGTCCGCTTTTCATGTTCCAAAATAAATTAACCAATACTGGCATCGAGCGATAAGTAACCTGAAAGCGAAGAATGTGCATGATAATGGACCATCAGGGTTTGTTATAATGGGACGTACATTTACAGTGAGAATTCACTACTTTATTATAGAGAATTCAGCCGAATCCTTCAAGAGAACGTTGTAACAGCCCTATCTGTGGCTATGACCACTTGATTTCTAAGTACTGCCTTTCAATTTCTTATTGCTTATCAGAAATCTGGAATAAAAATGAAAACAATTTATTTCATGCAGTCATTAGACCGATATAGATTGTTTGTTCCTTCTGAATAAGAAGAGGCAAGTGTCAATTGTAAAAAAGGAATTCAAGCGGATAAGCAGCAGTAGCAAAATGAATAAAGTTAGGTTTATTATGTCAGAGAGGCTACGTACTCATAAGTTTCTGAACATTTAAATCATAAAAACTCAATGTAAGGATAAGATTTTAATGCTCCTACATGTCGGGATAGATTAAAAAGTATATCAGTGATCATTTTTGTTTGTGCTTCGCAGTTATACGCTTTTCTGGTAGAGCTGTTTTTGTTTTCTCTACTTGTCTACGTGTGTAGTTTGTTGTGCGATTACTTCTTTTATTGAAATTGTGAGCTTTCGTTTGTCACTCCAAGAAGACAAGAATTCCCAAATAGCTCACTAATCCTTTGTGTTTTATACATTTTAATGAGATATTGAGTTTCCAATTTTGTATACGTAGTGAAAAATCCAATTGGACTACGAAACATGAGTTATCTGGTGGATTGGCCACGTGATTTAGCGATTTTTAAACTGTCCACGAAGAATAATCCTAACTAATCGGGGTCGATCTAAGAAATCGAAGTAGACCAACGAGCCAATCATCATCTTATATTTCTACTAGCTTTTAACTGATTAAAAGATAGTGATAATAAATGTACATTTTATCGGTGAAAAACAATCGTGTTACAAAGGGCTGGAGATTTTACGTGCTTAACGAGTTTATAACATGCAAATTCTTGAACCTTTGCTGATATGCAATTAATATTTTAGGCGTCCGTAAATTGTTCAATTAGTTGTGGGCGGAATGGACAGACAGACAGATACAACGCAGAACTTCGTACGTACGTACATCAGTTCAGGTCGCCATACCACATCAGCACAGAGACGCAACTGTCAGTTCAAATCCAAGAGTGATAACGATAATAGAAGTATTAGCAGTAATGCAGAAAATTAGGGAGCGAAGATATGATTCGAAAAGTATAATTCAGTGAGATAAATTTGAAAGGAGAAAGATAGAGAATTCGGAAGGTTAGATTTTGAGAGAACACAAAGAGTGGATGCACTTGCGCCATTGCGAACGATTCTGAGCCATGTCGTTCAAGGTCTCTAACCATTGGTGACTTTCGTCTCGCGGACCCCAACCACGCAGCCTACATCTACCAACATAACTTAGTCCACTTGTCAGTGACTTCATCGATTTCTGCCATGTTTTGGTTTGGCCGCCCCTAGCTTTCTTCCAACCTATTCCTACACCGCAAAACATAGCTCGTCGAGGCAGTCGGTAGTTAGACATGCGTAACACATGTCCCAACCACCTCAACTGATGAAGTTTCAATACTTCATCTATTGATTTGCCCTCCTTTCCTAGAACCCGTTTCCTAACGACAGCATTGCTCACTCGGTTGTCCCATGATACACGAGCAATGCTTCGGAGACACCTATGATCGAAGACCAGTAACCTACGAATGTCCTCTACTCTTAACGGCCATGTTTCGCTACCGTATAGTAGGACAGAGCGAACTACTGCACGGTACACTCGTCCTTTGGTTAGCAAGCGGATATCTCGCCTGCGCCATAAGTGACGCAACTTGGCAAAAGCCAATCGAGCTTTCTGTATCCGTGCTGAGATTTCGTCAGTCACCAGGCCATCAGCACTGATGAGACTCCCCAGATACGTGAAGCGGTCTACACGCTCGACTACTTCACTCCCTATCACTAGTTCAGGTGCCGATGCAACCCAATCCTGAAGCAACATTTTGCATTTCGAGGGGGAAAACCGCATCCCGAACATGCTTGCATTGTTGCTCAGGGTAGTCAGAAGACTCTGCATTTTGTCAGCGTCTTCACCAAATAGGACTATGCCATCAGCATACTCTAAGTCAGTAAGCGAGGCTCCTGGTAGTAAGTCAACTCCTGAAAAGTCAGACGAAGACATGGTTATATCTAGGAGCATGTCCATGACAAAATTAAACAAGAATGGGGAAAGTGGGCATCCTTGACGGACACCACTTGAAGTGAGGAATTCCGATGACAGTTTGCCATAAGCTCTCACTCGACCTGTAGTTTTAGAGTAGAGAGCTTGTATAAGGTTAATGTACTTCTTTGGTACACCTTTCAATGACAGACACTGCCACAGAACCTCACGATCAACAGAGTCGAATGCCGCCTTTAGGTCCAGGAAGACAACTATTGTAGGACGCCTAAATGTGTGTCTGTGTTCCAGGACCTGTCGCAGTGTGAAGATGTGGTCTATACAGCCACGTCCAGGTCTGAATCCAGCCTAGTTTTCTCTAGTCTGCTCTTCACGAGCTCTAGTTAAGCGTCTAAGTATAATCGATGCTAACAGCTTAGAAACTATATTAGTCAGACTGATTCCCCTGTGATTGTCACAAGAAGACTTTTGTCCTTTCTTATAAATTGGGACAATCAGGGATTGCGACCAGTCAGATGGTATTACGCCCAGTTCCCAGATTCTACCTAAGATTTCAGTCAATCTAGCTGCTAAAACTGGACCACCATCCTTAAAAATTTCAGGGGTAAGCCTATCAGGACCTGCTGCTCTACCTCGCTTCAGATTTCCTATAGCCTTGTCAACTTCATAAAGACTAGGAGGAGTTAAGTCGATTTGCCATTCAGGATGACTGGGGATCGTGGGCAACCGAAGTGTGGCTGAAGGCCAGTTGAACTGATCCCTAAAATGTTCTGCCCATCGGTCCAATCTCCTGGACTGAGAATGAATTGTAATCCCATCCCTTTCCGAGATAGTCTCACTCACATTCGGATCCCTAATACCAGTTTCCTTAATAAGTCGAAAAAGTTGCCTACTGTTGCCTATCGCCGCTGCCTTTTCCATCGTTTTTGCTTTCGCCACCCACCACTGTTCACGGTCGTTGCGTAGGCTTTTTATCAGCCTGCGCTTAAGCTCACTTCGCTCTTTATTATGTTCAGAGCCAGGTGGGATGAGTTTACGAGCATCCATCAGTTCGGTGGATGCTACTGAAATCCACGGCTTCATCCTAGCCTTATGATTTACCTTACTAGCAGATATCATTGCTGTTTCCACAGCATTTTTGATATCATTCCAACCTGCTTCCGGATGGCAATCGCTTACACGGTCGCCTAACTGCTTTTCTAGTTGTTCCTTAAATATATTCTTAGCTTTATTATCATTAAGTAAAACCCTAGGAGGCTTCATTGCAATGTCTTTCCTACGTCCAGTAAGCCTCAAACAAATACGCGCTCGTACTAAAGCATGGTCTGAATCTAAACATGTGCCCCAGAACGAGCGACAGTCCTCTATCGAACCTCTCCATCGGTGGCTGATGGCGATGTGATCTAGCTGGGTCCAACGTTGAGACGATTTTGGGGGTCGCCAGGTCAAAAGATGCTTTTCCTTATGCCTAAAGTTAGTATTCGCTAGAAACAGGCGGTTATCTGAGCATGGTTGCAACAGACGGTCGCCATTATCTGTTCTTTGAGCCGTGACACCATAACAACCACCCAAGTGTCTCTCATTTTCACTTAGTTTACCTACTTGAGCATTAAGGTCACCAGCCATTATAACTATATCAGAGCGCCTAGCTTTTCGGAGGAGGTCCGTAAGCTTGCTGTAAAACTCATCTTTCACCTCGTCTGAACTGCAGTCAGTGGGGGCATAGGCAGATACGACAAAGAGGCAACGACGAGTGTCCCTATCTTTCCGAGTCCTAACTGTCCCGTTCAGTCGGATAGCGCACAAGCGACTATCTACAGGGATCCAGTCTAGGAGAGCTAGTTCTGCCCTACGACTCAATGCTATACCTACACCAGCGAGACCCCGGGAAGCAGCATCCGGGCTACCGGATACACGAAGAGTAAATCGGGCTGCTTCTTTGTTTTGATACGGTGAGATCAGGTTAATGATTTTACTAAGATCCTGTATGCGCGTTTCCGAGACGCAGCATACATCGATTGAGTGAGATTCTAAAGTCTTAGCTAAGGAAGCCTGTTGCCCTATTTGACTTAATGTCCGTACATTAAAAGCTCCAACATATAGTCTAGAACGGGGTTTCAAGAGACCAGGAATGATTTTTCGTGAGCTCGCATCGTTTGCATTAGCGGTGCAGTGAGATGAAGGAATGTGAGTAGAGTTAGTCGTAGAGATAAGAGAGATATTATGGGGTGTAGAAAGGATTTGATTTTGATCAATTCGGACTCTCGTGCTTTTGCGGGTATGAGGGCAGTTGTCACTTCCCGGCTGCCCACACCGTGGAAGGGTATTTCTTGAGGAACCTGAAAAAGAAGGCAGATTAGTGTCGGTCTTAGAGACCTGAGAGCGTGACCGCAGAGCCCAAGGGACAACTGCTTGAGGCTTGTCACGCACGGCCTTTTTATGAAAAGTTTTT